>OZ007498.1:40640534-41138034 GCA_963931805.1 Microdon myrmicae | reverse complement strand
TTGAGATGCAATTTCTCTTCTGTGTCTGCCCACGTTTCTAACCAGAAACCAACTATCCTTGCACTTAGCGAAACCCAGGTAATATCTAATACAGGAAACATGCGCACCTTTATTCCACACAGGGTAAAGAGTATCAAACCCAAGAGAAATATATGGTTCGATTCCGGGTGCAGAGAACCTATTAAAAATAAAGACCTTCCGGTTGTATAAATCAAACAATACTGAGGAAAACCGGAAAAGATTTAAGAGATCTAGAAATGACGGTAATCCGTATATTCAACGCCAAAGTTCTTGCATGACCAGAGAGTGAGACAAAATATACTACACTTTCCCACAGGTAATAAAAACTTCTGGGCAGTCGTGAAAAACATTGAAAACTCGGTGTCGTCATCCATTCCTTCGCTTAGTGTCGATGACAGACCAGTTATTACTGCAATAGAGAAATCGAATATACTTGCTGCACTTTTTGCACTCAAGGCTGCTTAATACCACATCATTTCCACCTCAAGTTGAGCATAAGCAGCACACCATGAGCCAGATTTACTTCCGAACGCATACTATTCCCGGGTACCCAAGGAGTGAAACGCAAACAAATCCGCAAGTCCTAATGGAATTCCCCCAATTCTCTTGAAGAAATGTTCCTCTTTACTCGCTAAACCACTGTGGAAACTCTTTCATTTGTCTAATTCTACTGACCATTTCCCAAATAGATGGAAGTCAGCGAACATTCAGCCAATCCCCCAAAAGGGTGACAAATCGTCCCTATCTTCTTATCGACCCATAGCACTAACTTCTATTCTCTCGAAGGTAATGGAATCACTTATCAACCACCAACTTTGGAAATATATGGAATCAAATGACCTCCTCAATGACCGCAAATATGGCTTTCGTATCAACCAACAACAGGAGAGCTGATGGCGTACCTTACCGAAAAGTGGACCCATTCCTTCCACTACCTCGGTGAAAGCAAGGTAGTCGCATTGGATATTTCGAAAGCCTTCGACAGAGTTTGCCATCCAGCCCTTATGTTAAAATTGCATTCATATGGAGTGGACAATTCCCTGATCCAATGGATAAGAAACTATCTTTCTGGCCGTTAATCCAAGTGGTTCTTGATGTCGTCAAATCTGTCTCCCATCAAATTAATGCAGTTGTTCGCCAGGTTCTGTACTCTCGTCCACTCTCTTCCCCATCTTTATAAATGATCTTTTGTTAATTACCCAAAACCCAATTCATTCGGTTGGTGATGATAGCTCATACTCATACGAACACTCCCGTCCAAACTCTTCGAACGTCACTCCCAACCAGCAAGTTATGCTTGATACATTGAATTCCAACCTCAACAAGATAATTCAGTATAGATTATCTAACCGAGTAGAATTCAATGCCCAAAATACTCAGTGCTGCCTCTTGTCGTCAAAGGCGGGCCCCAGTGTAAATATACTGTCTATGAATGGTACTTGCATCGACGAAGCCAAGGAACTATCAATCGTCGACACTCGAATTATTTCGACTCTTAACTGAAATGACCACATATTTGAAGCTGCGAAAAGTGCAGCCAAATATTTGGGGTTCCCTAAGAGATGCAAAAGATACTTCACTCCATCCAAACTGGCCACTATTTACAAGGCGTATATTCGTCCAAAAATGGAGTTCAACTCCCATATTTGGACCGGCGCATCCAAAACTGCACTACACGTGCTGGACAGGATGCACAAATGAGCAGTGAAACTTGTTGGGGACTCAGCCGTAAGTCGATCAATTCCGTCGTTAGAACACAGGCGCAACGTATCATGCCTATCTCATTTCTGTAGGGATTACCACGGTCGTTGCTCAATCGAACTTGGTGAATAAGTTCCGCCCCTTCAGACATTTTCCCGCGATACCCGTCAATCTGTGAATGCGCATCAGTTCACGTTGAAAGTGGACTTTAGGCGCACAAATAAACATAGAAACTCATTCTTTAGCCTAACCACACGAATCTGCCCGATCATGTGTTTCCTGGCCGTTGTGATGTTCAGACATTCAAGACCAATATACATCGGTACCTCCTTTCCTTATCCAATTCCTCTTCATCTGCTCGCACTGTGCTCTGACATTTAAGGGTACTTCAAAATCCCCTTTTGTGCGCGCGTTAGTGTGAAAGAAAATAAAAAAAGAGGCGAACAGTCCAACTTTCGTCACTACATATCCAATAAGAGACTGTATGTTGCATGCGGACTGTCCAGAATTGATAATACAATACCGACCCTTGTGAGAAATCATTTCGTCCGGTGGGCAAATGTGAAAGACAATGAACTAATCTCAGGATTGTTCTATCCTAACCCCGAATATTTCAGAAATACATTGGAAAGTGGATACATACCACTTGAAGCATTTTTATACTTGGATGCTCATAGCTACCTACCAAATCCCACAAACGTACAAATTATATATCATGTGGCAAGACGAGCAAATGATAAAACAATTAAGTATGTGCCAACAAGCATAGGAGATGGAAATACCATTCTAAGATACTGTGTGAGCTTACCTGAAAAAAAAAAATTCATTTCGAAAGACTCAATTGAAAAAAATGCTGCTGGCTCGACTGGGCTGAGACCGGCTAATAAACGTTTGGGAGCGGGTCGTCCTGCATGGAACCCGTTCGGTCACTGGCAGTCAAAGGACAGGTGATCGGCGAGGGGGGGGACATGTGGCAGGACCTGATCCACAGGTCCATAATCTTTTTAAATTAGTATTAGGTAGACTTAAGCCAGGCTTAGTTAGAGTTAATTTAGTCGTAGTTATATTTAAGTTCTACTAGGTTTAAGTAGTTATATTATGTTGCGATTCTGGATCCTCCGAGGACGACAATTGGTCAAGGGAGTTATCTTTCGCTGCCTCCGCTGCTGGCGACATGCATCCTCCCCGATCCTTCAACTCATGGGGGACCTGCCTGCTACCCGAGTACGACCCACCAGGCCCTTACTACACAGCGGGGTCGCCTACACCGGACCAATGGCTATCAGGTGCTCAAAAAGTGGAACCAGAAAGACGTTCAAAGGCTACATCGCCGTGTTTGTATGCTTCGCCACCCGCGCGGTGCACCTGGAGGCAGCCTCCGGGTATTCAACAGAGGATTTCCTCCGGGTCTACCGCTGCTTCGTGGCACGGAGAGGAATCTGTGCAATATTGACCAGTGACTGCGGCACCACCTTCATCGGCGCCGACAAGGAATTACTAGGGCTATTCGCCCAGGCAACAAGGCAATCGGCCGAGATTGCCCACCTCCTCGCCAATGAGGGTACTGAGTGGCGATTCAACCCTCCATCAGCCCCTCACTTCGGGGGAATCTGGGAAGCCTCTGTAAAGCGGACCAAATTCCATTTCAAGCGCGTTATCGGTGACGCAGTCCTAACCTTCGAAGAGCTCTCCACCCTGCTGACCCAAGTGGAATTATGCCTCAACTCGCGCCCCCTTCAGCCGCTGAAAGATGACCCGACAGACCTGACGGCGCTCACACCCGGCCACTTCATTATTGGAGGTCCAACGTCGACCATCCCGGAGCCTTACGCGCCTCAAGCCCCCATATCTCGGTTGACACGATCAGAGTTGCTGCGGAATATGTATGAGCATTTCTGGTCGCGATGGTCCGCCGAGTACCTCCAAGAATTACAACACAGGCCAAAGTAGCAGAGTCGAAATCCAATGTCGCAGCGGGGCAACTGTGCGTGATTAGGAATGAGCTGGCACCCCCCTGCAAGTGGCACCTCGCGCGTAACCTTAAGGTGCAGCCTGGCTGGGACGGGGTCGTGAGGGTGGCAACGCTGCGGACTGCCGCGGGTACCCCAACGAGACCCGTTTCCAAATTGAGCATCCTCCCATTTGAGGAGGACAGAACACCGGACCTGCCTCGATCAGCGGATGGACATCCCCGACAGCAGCCGCCACCCTGGCCGGCATGGCCAGCGCCCCCGGGACATAATGATTCGCCAATGATTGGCGAAGGCGGGCGGAATGTTGCGGATTCGCAATTATATTTGCGAGGAGAATCTAGTCCGTTCATCCTATAGTACTATCCCCGACAACTATATTCACCACACCTGCCGGTAACTGGATGACAGTACATCAACAACGGTCTTGTACTTGTCAATTTACGGCTCGTCGATTGTTTACAGCTGTGAACGGTCTGTGTGAACAAAGAAAAATCTTCCAGTTTGTTTTGTACGAAAATATTCTTCATTATTCATCTTATTTGTGATTTAATGCAAGTTCTGGGCAATAAGGGAAATTGTGGATTGGACATTGGTTGTAGTCTTTTGAGTTTTACCATCAACCAACCCAGGTAACTGCTGTGTGGTAAACTATTTGTGCAATTCGTTAGACTTTCTAAGGGTTGATTATCTTTACGAAACGAAGAAACTAACAGGAGACCTAGTAGAACATTGGATTTGTGCGTATTCGCGGTCTACAACGGCTTGGTTTCACACATATTATAAATATAAAAAATATATATATATACGACAACTAAATTGGGTTTTTGTAACTCTTCCCTCAAATAATATCTTAAAAACAGAAAACATCATACAATACATGTAGAAACGATTTGTAAGGATAAGGAAAAAAAATATAAAACAAAATAATACGATAAGTATTGCCTGCCACTACGGCCTTATACATTAAAACAACAACAACAAGACATTATAGTTTTATGTTTATTTAGATTAAGAAACAAAAAAATGTAATAATATTTAAGTAGATTTAATAAACGTTAAAAAAAAAAGTAGGGACCCCTCCATATGGGAGCTAACTTCCCTTGTTACTGCGCGTTCCGTATCAGAACCTTATCGCCCACATAGAACGTGAAAGGGCGTACTGTACGGTGATGGTACCCTTTGGATTTAAGGTGGTTCGTTCCCGCATAGGCGGCAGATTTGATTGTGCGGCTAGTCTAAACAGGATGAGACTGTGGCGGTTCTTTAAAACATTCACAAAGAACCACCCTTTCCCTTTAAATCAACCCGCCTTTCTACACCCAACAAACCCATTTTGCTTACTTGTAATCGAGCAGCGTAAGCTACCCGTCAATATCTTGCACCTGAAACATAAATCCACGGCAAGATTACCATCTTGCCATGTCATCAATTGAAACCATTTCGGTTCGCCTGCATGAACCGATCGGTTACTATGGGCGACCACATGCCCATCAAACACAGACCAATACTTCCGAGTATTCTTGTTCGCTACAAAGCAAAGCGCAACTCGCGCCTAACTGCCAATAGCAGGCCCCTCGAATCTGGGGAAAGCTTGAAATTGCCTGGCGTTAGTTTCGCGGCAACTAAGTCTTAAAGTTTATGTGTAAATACGTAAATACGATACGTATCCTCGGTCAGTTTGCGACGAAGAAATTGTAAAGTCTGTGTGTGACATTGGAAATTGTTTTTAATAAATCGCCACGGGCGTAAGTGGAGTAACTCCTTGTGATAGAAAAGAAGGAATATAATAAAAAAAAAAAAAAACATTTCGTGTTTCAGTTTTGTTTGCTGTTTCGCTCCATAGTGTTCCTTGTGTTAGCAATGTTCGGCGTAACACCACAGCCAACAACGACGACAACATTCGACGAACAATTGAATCAACAAAATCCGCCAAAGGGCTTTGTACATATCTCGATTCAGGAAGTCGATCTGGTCGAGCGCGAGTCTAATTTGAGATTTATACAGGAGAAGAAGTTGGACCGGAGTGAAATATGTCTCGGCTGTAAAAAGATAGCTCAGTTTTCCGTAGGCGGATCTGGCGATTTTCGACACGTGTTTATGCCACGATACATTTCCACAGACCGTGACGCCAAGCAATTTCAAGCTTTCCCCAGATTCGAGGGGCCGGCTATTCATCATCAGCTTTGGAACCGATGATCCACTTTTCTTTGTGAATGTTGTATACTATGTCTTCGTTGCATTGAAGTCGACGAGAAGGCCCTTCTTCATAGTAGGACCTTATCCAGACCCCGATTCAGAGAGTCGATCAGGCTACATCTCAACTGATGCGGCGTTGATGCACTGATCGGCCGATCATCACTCGAAGCGGGCGAAACAAGCGTACTATCATCCACAAAACTGAACACTTTGTTACCCGTTGACTCCAACAAATCGTCTATGTGAAGCAAAAACAATATTGGAGCCACAACAGAACCTTGAGGTACCCCGGAATTAACAGGATACAAACCCGAAGACCCACCGTCCACAACAACCCGGATCGGTCGATTCTCGAGGAAGCTATTTGTCTTGTCGCAAAGCTGCTGGGAAAGTCCATATGAACGAAGCTTGCCCAATAATGCCCCGATGCCAGACGCGGTCAATACCCACTCTATTCCCTCACAACTGCACAGTCCACACTGAAGGTCGGCAACCTCCAGCGCACCTCGCCTTCCTCAGAGTACCCAAGACCGCAGGCCCAGCGAATCTCCACTAGACCGCTACCCTGCACACGTCATTATATCGGACCTTCTCGCGCTGAAGTCCTCACTCCGCCGCGATTTAAACCAAATTCGCACGGAGATCAGAAGCGGCCATCGAATCGCGCAGAATGGTCCAGCGAACCGGAAGCAATCATCCCAGAACCCCGCACCAGCGGAGCAAACCACGTCAAACTAAGACGCTCGTCGGGTTTATCTGATAACTGCACGCATGACGTGCAAATTTTGTAATAAAAAGGGTCACTTTTACGACGAGTGCCTTAAAAGGCGTAATACACCTTTCTGCCGGGAGTGCTGGCAGTATGGCCACAACATTGTAGAATGCAGTGCGCACCATAGTCCACTTCCACAGAATAGGTCACCCCACCAACCCGCCACCTCTAACAACCCAGCGTCATCTAACCCCCGTGTGCCTAGCATTCGGTGTTGCTGCACGTTGTGTGGCCGTACAGGTCACACGGAGGGCAAGTGCGGATAGAAGGTGAGAGTGGAGAAAACCAGAATTTCCACAGTAACACACCCCAACACGAACCCGAAAGGCCAAGACTAAACGTCAAAGCCATTGCCCAGAAACTCACACGTCTGTCGAAGACGGCAAACAATTCTCCATACCAACGTATGGACGAAAAACGCCGCCCCTGAACCAGAATCTCATCCACCCCACACACGGCACCCCGTCCCTGCGGAGACAAATTAATGCTGGGCTGGAAGCCTCTCCTTCCTGCTCAAGCGTCACTGCGAACGCGAGCGAGCTTCCCACAGGCCTCGACCGTAACAGACGTCACACCTCTCGGTCCATACGAACCACAGCAGGTCAGTGGACCGCACCGCAGTCCCCTTGCCCCTGTCGGCATCAACGCGGTAACAACCAGGTCCACTCCCAGTCCCGAACACCATACTCCTCCGCCCCTACCTTTATGTCGTGACTACGTCACTGGGGGCGGGGGGGGGGGGGGGTGAAGTGGCCGTTCTTAAAACATTCCCTTTAAATGAACCCGCCTTTCCACACCCAACAAGCCACGAATCAAACATTCGTTTATCGCTTAACATTTGCCGCCATGGCATAATTTAATCCAAGGCCCATATTAAAATCAAATTCACAATAAATGAATCTAATATTCGTTTATTGTTCTACATTTGCTCCGCGGCATCATGAAAATTCAAAACCCAGAGATACGTTACCTCAATCTGGGAAAATTCCATCAAACAGAACAAACAAAGCCGAATCTCTTTCTACACATCCACATCTGCGCAATAGTTTCGTAAGAATTCAAGAAATTGAATTCTTATCTAAAGTAAACACTGAGCATCCCACTCAGGATACTAAAATCGGGATTTTTGTATGAAATTGTACACTTTTGAGATACAAATCTCGATTTCTTTTCCTTCATAAAGGAATAGTTAAGTGATCTCCGGGCCGCAGTATATTATCGAACAGTGTCCCTGGAGGAAGAGCCCGGGAGAACTATTTTAATTGGAAATAAAACCAGAACTATTTTAATTGGAAATAAAACATATTGTAGCGAGCTTAGGGTTCGCTGGATTAATTATATAAAATAAATAATAGCCGTTAAATCGATTTTGAATTAATATAACACTTTATTAGTCCGTTAATCACAACCGTTACTTTTACCGTACACAACGATTTCTTGACTTATCGCTTCCGTACTTATCCCGTCTTTTACTTCTTACTTATCGCTTGCTTCACTTTCTTACTTATTACATTCTACTTGTCTCCATGAGCTGTGTGCGACGTATTTATACCGTTTCCGGTGTTTCGTTTCCGTCTGTTCCATAATCTTGAATGTTCTATTGTCCATAGTCTCCAGTTTTCCAGTACTTTATAGAATATTCTAGTACTTTGTTTTGGACTTTCTCGAATATTCTAGTACTGATTGTCATATGCGTCACAATATTATATACCGAAAGAACAACGAACCTTTCAATATTTAACAACTGATTCGGAGTATCACCTGCCCCCAATGAAGACCATTGAAATCAAGGACGTTGCTCTTCCCTCTGGAATCAGAGGAAGCACGGTGACGACCCCTTTGTAGGACGAGTTTACAAGAGCGGTCTATTTTAAAAGATCACCTTCTCCTTATAAGGACTAGGAGACACGCTTCCTGAAACCAAACCCCTATAAGAACAGAACAGTGTTAAGCTGCGAAGCTTATGGACGTCTTCCCTAAGAGGCAGTGTGTTAGTATGATATATTACTGTGTCAACTATACAACTAACAAATTACACATCCTCAAAGGCCGTCCTAGTTAGGTTTCTCATAAATCTGTACTATTCTTTCTGGGAACTATTTCATCAACACAGTTGTTAAGGGGGTTTTCTGCTCTAGAATGTTGATAAAAAATATTATTATCCAGTACACAATAAATCGTCATCTAGGTTGTGAATGTTATTATCCCGTACACAATAATCATCTAGATAAAAACCACCACTAGAGTTTTATGCGCAGACAATGAGTTAAGGGGGTATTCTGGTCTAGAATTAGGAAAAAAACCAATTTTTTATATTTTCTTATAGTTATAGTTTATACTTTTAAGAATATGCTGTCCAGAGGAGATTTTTAAATTCCAATAATGCCGAAGTTACAGCTGTTTAGTGACGCGGCAACTAGACCGGTCCTGCCGGAATGAATCGAGCAATATACGGTACATACTCCCCAACTACCTGTCGGCGCTCGAGGACCCTCCATACAAAACCTTTGTCTCGGGAAAATTACTTGGCAATGAATTATAACGGTATTCTGTGACGTATTTTGTTGAAATCTTTTCATGTTTAATGTTCAGTTGAGATCAGTTTAGTTTGAATCTTCAAGCAACGAAGTTCTCTCTGTGCAGTTAAAATGGATAGAAAAAGTAAAGCAGGAAGTAGTGTGCGGCCAGATAGATAAAACAAAAAAACGAAAATTAAGAGGGAATCAGCATACTGTGGAAGAAGATACTAGTTTTACTAGTGCATCAGCAGCCAAATTAAAAAAATCGGAAGATAAAGAGGATATTGTAGAAAATAATTACAGCTACTGTATTTTAGAATTTTTTCTGTGTTTACAACACTCACTCCATTAGTGTTATGTGCTACATGTAAGCAAAAAATTAAATTTTCTCGAACTGCTCCTCGTGGATTAGGATTTAAAATTGAATTGCATTGAAGAAGGCCTGTTGTATGGACCAGGAATCGCCGGCTAACAAAGTGTAAGTGTGGGGTTAGAAGTTCGAATGCCGACGTACGACAAGTATTCGCTTTAATCCCCGACACTTACGCGATCAAAATTGTTCACCAAAGAAATTCTCCCAAAAACCCGAGCGCCAAAACGACGAGGAAAAATTAAACACACGGATATTGTTGGTTATATTTTTATTGTACACTAAGTTTTTTTGAGATGTTTCATCTGAGATGCTATTTTAACATTGCATTTGTTTTTGATTTAAACGACACATGTTTGCAAACAATTTTAAACGTAAAATGAATATATTAGAACTAGAACACACGGGAGTTGATTTATCGACTCGTCAAACTCGTATGGTGGATATAAAGTGACTCGAAGCGGCAGTGTGACTGTCCGCTATGATGACTGTGTAACGACTACTCTAATTAGGGCTGAAATTCTGTGTTCTAGTTTATTGCACACAGGACAACCAAAAGAGGTCACGCCTCTGCTCCCTCATTGTCCCGCCCGTCGAAGTGGTGAACATCGGTAAATTGATAATCGACAAACGTGGGAGAATGAGAGAACAGACACACGATGTACTGTGATCTCGAGGTGGATTTGGTTGTGTGTGCTGGTATCAAATGCTGTTTCTGAGAATGACCTACTGCCCCTGTGTTACGGCCGTGGCGATCTCAGAGAGCATTGAACCGTATGGAAACAGAATTATGGAGGAGAGAAAATGTAGACGGTGCTATTCACCTGCGTAAAGAGATCATTGATCCCAAGCGAATGGATGATCTGCGGAAAATCGATAGGACGCTACATCGGCTAGGGAAATAATACCGTGGGAAAAACGTTAAGGAATGCTGGTAATTACCCAAGCCATTGAATGCTGATGCAACCGCATCGTTTGATTCGACTTGGTTGTTGCTAACCAACATGAATGGAATTTCCGGTGGAAATCTCATGGTTAGAGGAATGGGGTTGCCATATGGCAAAAAAAGTAGCTAAACTTAATTATGCATTATTTGCATAGGATAATAAGTTTAGCTAAGCGTCCTTTGGGAAATATGGTATTCCAGGTGAATAGTATGAACGGTGGGTGTTGTATTCCAGAATACTACGCTTTATTAAATTTAACACTGAATCTCCTTACACATCAGTTTTTGTAACTTAATACATACCATTCGTAAACATTCACAATATTGCCAGTTACAGCACATTTAATAACATGCCCCTTTTCATAACTTGCCCCTTTTCATAACTTGCCTTTATTTCAAAACAGAGCACTTTGATTTTCGTTCAAATTTTATTCAATTTAAAAGTCACAGAAACTAAAGAAATACTTTGAGAAAATTTGTTTTGTTCATATTATAATTTACAGTAAATTAGAACACAATGTTCTATAAGTAGAGAAAAAATTCAATAGTAAAATCAGTTGAGGAAGAGAGTTGAGTCAGATCAGTTAGTTGACTTTGAGCTTAAGTTTGAGAAAAAGTAAAATTGAGTGCAGTCAAGTTAAATATATATTATAAATATAGAATACAATATAGTAAAATATAAAAGAGTGAATAAATGAATTTTGGAATTATAAGTTCTAATTGAAGTTGAGTTCTAGAGTTTTTAATTGAGAAAAGGAAGTAAAGGAATAAAAGAAAGGTCCTCGCTCTTCCCTCATCAGAGGAAGCACGGCGCCGGGCGTCAACACTGATGGCAGCGGTGGGATGATCCAACCAAAGGATCCCATAAATAAAATACACTAATATAGAAAAAAAACAAAAAAAAAATGTAAATTTCAAGAAAGCAGAAAAGACCAGGATGAACAACTTTAGGACGTGGTCTGCCTGGAGTTAATAAAATAATAATAAAATAAAAGAAAAGAAAAAAGAAGAACTCAACGACAGAACAAAGAAAAAAAAAGGACAACAATAAGAAACTCAACAAGACTTCTATCAACATCTAGAGTAGTAGTAAGAAATTTTTTCAATATTTTGATTTTTCTCTCTTCGCTTTTTCTTTTTTTTTTCGGAATATTTTACTTGGAAGTTTTCCTTTTCAACAAAAATATTTTTTTCGATAGAAATTTCTTTGAAAATTCTCTTTTCAGTATTTCAACGACTTTTCCGTTTTTTTTCTTTCTCGTCGAATTTTCTTTCTTTACAGCTTTGGGACCAATTTATTTTTCTTTCCTATATATATATATATTGAATAAGAAAAAGAAAGGCCTATCTTTTCAAAACCATACTTTTAAGAATTAACCATATTTTTAAGAATTGATAACAAATTTCCGCAATTTATTTTAAATTTTCACTATTACGAGTCCATATTACACGAGACAGGCGGCTAGGCAGGGGGAAGAACAAATCCACTATCAACAGATACTCAGTAAAACCCCTGAAATGGCTCTGTCTGTCGGAATTTCTGATGTTTTCAGAATCGTCCCCACCTTTGACGGGAAACGCTGCGACTTAGGTAAATTTATTTCCGGGGGAGACGTTTTATTTAGATCCATAAAGAAGGCAGACCCGGATATATACGAAACATTTTTAGAGCTAGTCAAAAATATACTAGAGGGTCAGGCTTACGATCTGATTAGGTATAGCAAAATCGCTAAGTGGGAGGATTTAAAAGATAACTCGAATCGGAATATAAAGGGGAGCAATCTCGGTCGACGGCACACAATGAGTTGATTTCTCTGAAACAACACTACAGAGAAACCGTCCGGGAATACGGCGATAGAGTCGCGAATGCTCTAAGGACTCTAAACTCTGCCACGTGTGAAATAACAGCAGACGCGGTGGTTAGGGAATACTTAATAGAAGAAAACGTAAAATTGGCCGTACAAACATTTGAAGATGGACTAAAGAACGAACAGCTAAAGATACTAGCTAAAGTCCATGGGGGAAACAATTTAAAACAGTCGATTGCACATGTAGTATCACATGCTGCTCGAATGGACAACTCTCCCAGGCCATATAACTATAATGGCAGACTATTCGGCCAAACCTGTGGTAAGTCAGGGCATACTCAGAACACATGTTATCGGAACATGCAGTCCAACAATTTTCCGAATAGACAACCCATAAAAAGGGAATATAACATTGTATGCAATTTCTGTGGACGGAATAATCACACTGAGAACGAGTGTAGATACAAGATATCTAGGAATGGAGCGTCTTCAACAAATTACCAACAAGGTACAACAACGCGTAACCCATTCCGAAACAATCCTACAAACTCTGAAAATCGTTTTGGTGAAAATTCTAGGACCACCAATAGACAAAACGATCGGCAAAATGTTCACTTTTCTCGGGTGCAAGAGTCGGAAAACGAGGCCTGACGCCAACCAAAATTGATGGAAGACAGACCAAATTTTTCTATTTACATCATTAGATCTTTGGAAATAGATAACGACCATTTTAATGAAGCTCCTAGCCAAATTTACCCTGAGCCCACATACTCCTATAAACCTAGACATATAAACGAAGATAAACCTGCCCCTAATATAAAGACTCCGATTCATACTCCAATTCTGGAAAATAATTCAGCAACACAGA
Organism: Microdon myrmicae; assembly: GCA_963931805.1. Taxonomy (NCBI): domain Eukaryota; kingdom Metazoa; phylum Arthropoda; class Insecta; order Diptera; family Syrphidae; genus Microdon; species Microdon myrmicae. The sequence continues at coordinate 41,124,860 of OZ007498.1, read as the reverse complement.
CTGAAAATTCGAAATTTTCAGCAGTAGTAAAGACTGAAATCCCTAATATCTCAGCTTTCCCTATTGACAACGCAGACACTTCAGCAACCAAGACTGAAAACTCAGCAGTATTAAAGACTGAAAATTCGGATCCTGCAGAAAATATACAAACAGAAATCCCTAATATTCCGGTTATCCCAATAGACAATCCCGACACTTCAGCAACAAAGACTGAAAATTTAGCAGTGTTAAAGACTGAAGACCCAAAAGTTGCAATGAAAATCGAAACCCAAGTCAGTTCAGCAGCTAATACTGATGAACAAATCTTTTCTGCAGCAAAGACTGAAGGATTGAATGTTTCTACAGCAGATATAACTGAAGAAATAGTTCAAACAGCAAATAGGATTGGGAACCAAGATGTTCTAACAGCTAATAAGTCTGAAGAACTATACGAATCAGTAAATGAGACTGAGAAACTAAACGATCCATCAGCAGTGAGTAAGACTGAAAAGGTAGACGTTCCGACAGTGGTTAAAGCTATGGACAATGACAACACTAAGCCGAAAACAATAAATATTTTAAACAACGAAAACAAACACAAACCCTTACTCAAACACGAAATAATAAAAAATGAAAATAATAATTTAACTAAAATAGGTACGGAAAAGGAAAACCATATAAGCACATTACAAATTTTTTTTACAACAGTAAACATTTATTCAAACACAAAATACAACAAAATAAAAAGTTACACAGTCATTTAGGACATTTGAAATCAGTTCTTAAGAAGATTTTTGGTATTATGCATTTCTATACAATCATCATAATAATAGGCCCAAAAAGGTTATGGAAACTTTTCCATAAATTTAAGGAAAAGATAAACACATAACAAATGGCCTTTGTTTTTTATTCACTACGTATGAACTAATCAAACAATTGTAGGAAATGACGAAAACCAAAAAAAAAAAAAAAAAAACACAGTTAATGAGGGGGAATAACGAAAGAAAATTTTAGAGGTAATATATATTGGCAATTTTGGAATAAATATATATTCGAACGGAAAAGGAAAGAAAGAAAATTTTAGAGATAATATATATATTGGAAATTTTGGAATTAATATATATATATTCGAACGGAAATGAGAATTTTGAAACAATAATATTAATATTATGTAATTAATATAATAAGTAATAATAACTTTTGGATAAGAAAAGAAAAGGTTCCAAGGAGAAATATTTAAATTTAGTTAGTTAATATGTAATGTAAATAGACTATTTTGACTATTTTTCTAGTGTTAAGAACTTTTTGATTATTGTAATAATTTAGTTAATATATAATGTAAATAGACTATTTTTCTAGTATTAAGAACCTATTGATTATTGTAACCTTTGATAAAGATTAAATTTGAAAACCATTGTAATGTAATTGAACGAAAATCCAAGTTCAATTAATCTGAATCTAATATATAGTTACTAGAAAATTATTCTCTTCAAGGATAATTTTCTTTCTCGGCGAAGGGTGGGATGTTGTATTCCAGAATACTACCCTTTATTAAATTTAACACTGAATCTCCTTACACATCATTAAAAACTTCCCTTAACATATATTACATTCTCACTTAATACATACCATTCATAAACATTCACAATATTGCCAGTTACAGCACATTTAATAACATGCCCCTTTTCATAACTTGCCTCTTTTTATTTCAAAACAGAGTACTTTGATTTTCGTTCAAATTTTATTCAATTTAAAAGTCACAGAAACTAAAGGAATACTTTGAGAAAATTTGTTTTGTTCATATTATAATTTACAGTAAATTAGAACACAATGTTCTATAAGTAGAGAAAAAATTCGTTTGTAAAATCAGTCGCACCCAAGAACTACCGGTCTTGTACGATTTCTTTCCCACCATCCCTCTATACAAGTAGTTAGAGAACACCTGGACTAACACTGTTCACACTATCCCTGGATACCCCCCCCCCCCCCCCCTTTTTTTCTCTTTTCTTTTCAGAGATCGCGAGACCGAGCCCAACATCCTCACGGATGTGGGTGATTCTGGTTTTCGCAAGATGACCAGAAGTCAGAGACAAGATGAACGGCACATATGTCCTGTCTCGCTAAATTCGGTTACAGCACATTTAATAACTTGCCCCTTTTCATAAGTTGCCCCTTTTCATAACTTGCCCCTTTTTATTTCAAAACAAAGCACTTTGATTTTCGTTCAAATTTTATTCAATTTAAAAGTCACAGAAACTAAAGGAATACTTTGAGAAAATTTGTTTTGTTCATATTATAATTTACAGTAAATTAGAACACAATGTTCTATAAGTAGAGAAAAAATTCAATAGTATAATCAGTTGAGGAAGAGAGTTGAGTCAGATCATTTAGTTGACTTTGAGTTTAAGTTTGAGAAAAAGTAAAATTGAGCTCAGTCAAGTTAAATATATATTATAAATATAGAATACAATATAGTAAAATATAAAAGAGTGAATAAATGAGTTTTGGAATTATAAGTTCTAATTGAAGTTGAGTTCTAGAGTTTTTAATTGAGAAAAGGAAGTAAAGGAATAAAAGAAAGGTCCCCGCTCTTCCCTCATCAGAGGAAGCACGGCGCCGGACGACAACATGGAATAGGGGTTGATGTGACGCCCTGTTAGCGGCCGAACTAAGGCGGAAATTGTGGTTGAAATTGTGGGTTGGTTCTCCATGTAATATAGAGAACCCCCACATAAGGATAAGTAAGCCTGTAATTTTTAAACGCGTTTTTCTCGTAACCCCTTTTTTCAAGTCTATTGACACGATATCTCAAGTTCTAATGAACTGATTAAAATTCGGTACACACCTTCTCGATATAACGCTCTAAAGTCCCTACCAAGCTTTTTTTACTATTTTTAAAAAATTAATAACCGGAAAAAATAATGAGAAAAATCAAAAAAAAAATTTCAAATTTTCTGCGAAAAAACATTTTTTTTATTTCTTCGGGGTAGGGACAATTACAACATCTTGACTGATTAAGTATCCATTTTTGTTTTGTTCTTTTTTTTCAGATAATTAGAAGAGTCAAAATCATGTCAATCAGGGCGCGCGCTTTTTTTTCATCCCCCGCAGTTCACCACCCTGGAATTTTGGAAATTTTCCACATTTTTGTATAAATTTTTTTTTTATTTTGTTATGTTATGAATAAATATTGGGCAAAAATCCGATAATAAACAAATTTTTCGTTTTTTTAAGACAATTCTAAAAAACATTCAAATTTGGCCCTCTAACCAGAATACCCCGTTAATTATCGGAAATATACCTGACAAAATGCAGCGATCTGAATTGGCCGAAGGCGAAGAACTTTCGATTATATCTTTTAGGTCTTAGATTTAAATAACCATATTAATGAAAGATGAATAAATTCAAGCTTCTAGTCTATTCAAAACAAATCTCTTACAAATATTTAGTTGGTGTATCACAGTTGTTAAAGCATTTTAAGTTTTTAATATTAAAATTAATGTTGCAACTACGTCCTAATTAATCATATGTTTATTTATAACTGAAATAGTGATAATAAAAATGTAACAGTATTGCCATTCACCTCTCAGTTCCATTACCTTAATAAAGCTAAATACACGGACACAGATAATGTTTGGACTCATTTTAAAACTGCAATTGCTTTGCTTCTTCGTTCTTTTTTCTTTGTGTTTTTTATCTTTATTGGCCTAAGCTCTACAAAAATCAATAGAAATGATACGGTGCCCGTTGAGAAGTTTAGGATTACCTCTATTATACAGTAGCATATAACAAAGGTGTCAGCCAAAAGAAACAACTCTCTATTTTTCCTTGTTTTTTGGACGTCGTTAATTTATCACTCACTTTATTCTGTGGCTTGTATACACAGCAACAGTAATCAGATAAGTTTAACTCCCTTCAAGGTTATCGTGGTTTCATTGGGGAAAGAAAATTATAACGTTTTCTTTTTCTAGGTCTTCCTTTGTCATTGTCTAACCGATGAAAAGCCGTTTACATAATAAACTATAAAAAAAAAAAAGAAGAGCCCTCCGAAAGGAGCCTTCAAAGAGAAATTCGGTTCATAATCCTATACCAAGTATTCTCCATTACCCCGCTATACTCCATGGATACGACAATAACCTGGGAGTAAAGTGCTGTTCAAACTACCTAATTGAATTGATTTGCTTTTCATAGATAAAATTCCCCTCTGGAAGTCCTTTTCCTTTGGTCTGAACGATACATAATTACTTACCGTGGAATTGCAGCACCCCTAAAACCGCACCAAAAATTTGGCAAACGTCCATTTTCTCCTGCGCTTATAAAACCATGTCATTGGGTCCTCATGTCCCTACTAGGACACCACCACCCGTTTAGCTAGGGTAATAAATGTCTGTGTCGCCTGTGATTTACTGCTGGATGCGCCACGTAAGCTAAATGCTTCATTCGTTAGTACGAATCGTGATTGTGGTCGACATTTAAAACTAATCCTAAACAGGATAAAGCTTGGTTTCGAATTTGGCATATACCAGTGGTTGTGGTTGGATTTGTTTCGATGTGCTCGTTCGATGGTTGGCTCCATTCTTTCCGATAAACCCAAATCTGTGGTATTTTTTTGATACGTGTGCCTTGAGAGGCGTAGGACCATAAATTAAATGCTATTAAGAAGGATACTACTCCGCTCAATCAGCCTTCATAGAGTCAATACCTATATCACATTTGTGATAGTAGTTTTTCTGTTCATTGTTGTTATTGTTGTTTTATTCTTCTTAACATATTCACTCGTAATACCCTGACACAAACAAGCACGTAGGCCGATGGGTCCTATGGATGGTCGAAGATTTATTAGAATTGATATCCTTATTTTGAGCTTTCAAGATCATAAATAATTCATTGGCATTCTCTCGGTTCGTGATTGCGGAGGAAATCTGACCATGGAGCACGTAAGAAGTAGTATTCAAGTTATAAGTTTAAGGGCTTTTGAATACATTATCGAACCGAGAAGGGTCTGAAGCATTATCCTTGTTCAGTTTCAAAACGGCGGTTAATTGAGTTTTAAAAATAACGTCCCTCTCTTAGTGTTAATTTTTTGATAGAAAGTCCATGTCGCTGAATAATTATTGAGTATTAAATCTTTCTCAGAACAGGAAGTTATCATCAGCGTTGAAAATGATGGTGATACTATAAATGCTATCTCCAGGCTTACCATCTCATGTAAGGTACATTTCACAGTGTGTCTTTGCTAGCCACGCTTTTACCGACAAAGATGTGTTACTAAATAAATCAATAATAAAACGTTGGCACCGACAAGGCTCGCCATCTCCCTGGCTCCCATTCTCATTCTCTCGCTCTCAGTCTCTCCCTCGTGACCTTGCTCCCTGCCTCTCTCTTGAGAGGCTGTCTCTCACTTTGCTTGTTTTTACAATCATCTGCTTAAGGCCTTATACCACTGTAGAGATCCGAAACCCGACTACTTCTTTGGTATTTTGTTTTTAGGATGATAAAAAATATACTATTAATAAAACAAAGTTTACCACATGTTTATAAAAAATAATATTTACAAAAAATACAAAATGGCGGCACACGACCATTGAAAAACACGTGTGTTCAAAAAGTTGCTCCAGGGCTCGCAAAATATCTTCAAGAGCTGTGACCCTACAAAAGTAAAAAAAATTCTTCTTCTAAACCAAACGAAAATGTCTAGAAAACGCCATGGGGAATTTTAAAAATATAGATTTTTGAAAAAATTGAAAGTTTTTGAACAAAAAAAAATCTATTTTTTTTTCCAAAAAATTACATTTATCTGTTAATAGCTTTTATAATTTTTAATTGTTGTAGCAGGATATGAAATGAACGGGCGACTCCTCGTACGAAAGATATTACTTATTCAACGAAGCACCCGTGAACTTGGTTTTAACAAATATGTATTAGTCTGATGCGGCAATATGAAAGAGACGCGTGTAGCAAAAAGCGCACTCGGCCTGGTGTAACTGTCAGAAGTAAAGCGAGCGCATTAATGCGTGAATTCATTTACCTTTTACTCGTAACGCCCGGTCCGGCGCTACAATCGCATAGAGCGCGCAGCTTAGGGCGGATCCACAACACTCCCCCTCGATTGTAGTGCTAGGTCGTTCGTCCGAAGAACCCCCGACGCCGATCAAATCCAGACACTTCCGATGTTTTTCTTTTGTCAGTCCCTTCGTGGGAAAATCCGCGGGCATCTTATCAGAAGGAAGGTGCTTAATATCCAGTCGACCTTCGCGCAAGACATCTCTGATGAAATGATGCTTGATGTCGATGTGTTTCGATCTCGCGTGAAACGTGTGATTCTAGGTCAGTAGTTGTGCCCCTCGGTTGTCGTTCATCACCAGCACTCTTTCACAGTCGAACAGCTTGAGCTCCGACAAGAATCCCTGTATGTATAGGGCCTCTCTCGTGGCTTCAGTTAATGCCATGTACTCCGCCTCGGTGGACGAAAGCGCGACGATGCGCTGTTTCCTCGACTCCCAGCTGATGGCGGCACAGCTCAGGTTAAAGGCGTATCCGGTATACGGCCAATCGGCGTCAACAAACCCTTCCAAGGTTTTCATGCTCTTCGTGTACGTGATTCCAAAGTCGGCGGTCCCCTTCAGATATCTCAGGACGCGTTTCGCCGCCATCCAGTGTGCCTCGCCGTGACAAGTGTTAAATTGACTGGGACAACTGACAATATGCGAAATGTCCGGTCTTGTGGCCATCGCCAAGTAATTCAGAGCTCCGACCAGCTCGCGTTAAGGCCGATTTCCTCCTGGTGATCCTTCTTCTTCGACGTCCTTTTCGAGCCTCGAACCCGATTCAACGGGAGTACTGTCGGTGTTACAGTCCTCCATCCGAAATCGAGAGAGTAGTTCCCGAACGTAATTTGGTTGAGAAATGGTGATCTTCACATCTTCGACGATGGCGTCCAACCATTCTTCTTTGTCCGGTCCGTTCAATGCTTGCCGATACGGGACCCCCGGGTGAAGACTGGCTAAATTTGCCTCCAGACCGTCCGAGGTGTACGACTCCTCGTCGTCGAGATTAAGGTCGATCTCATCCCCGCTCGATCCGCGAGGATCTTCGTCTTCTTGCGTGATTCGATACAGTTTTCGCGGGCGACCGGGTCGTCCGGTGAGAATCTTTCTAGGTCTACCCGGGGCTCTTCTGATCGTTTCGGTGGTCTCGTCCCTTTCTCCCGTCGGGTCGTCGTGTTCCTGTGATTCATTTCTCGATTCCTCGTCGTGGTCCCCACCTAGGTGAGGTTCGAAGAAATTCGGCAATGATACTCCCTCGGGATTGTGATTCGAATCTCGATTCAGATTTGACGAAGACGATGAGGATTCGTTATGCATTTCCGTTTATGTGTCGGTATCACTAAATTTGATGTCTCGCGTCGTGGTTACCCTTCGTTTTTTTGGTACCCATACTCGATAGCCTTGATCCGATTCGTCATATCCGAGGAAAATGCATTTCATACCTCGCGGTTTCAGCTTCCCTTTTCCGGAAGTTTTATCCAACATATATGCTGTCTCTCCGAAAGCTCGCATGTTCTTCACGTTCGGGCGTTTTCCGTGCCATAATTCGTAAGGAGTTTTTCCTCCTAGCGTCTTCGTAATGCATCGGTTTCTTACGAAGTTTGCCGTGGCGATCGCCTCTGCCCAAAACGATGTTGAGAGCTTCGATTGCACCACCATGCAACGCGCCATTTCCTTTCCGCTACTCCATTTAACAGGGGAGTGAATTGCGTCGTGAGTTTTCGCGCAATTCCCTCTCCCTTCAAGAATCTGTCGATCTCTTCGTTACAGAACTCTCGCCCGTTGTCGGATTGCATACATTTAATTTTACGTCCTGGTTGATTTTCGACGAGAGCCTTGAATACCTTGAAAAACTTCAAGACGTCGCCTTTCTTTTGCAAAAACCTTACTTCTGTCCAACGAGAGTAGTGGTCGGTTAGCGTGAGGAAGTACCTAGCTTTGCCCCTTGATTCGTCTCTCATCGGTCCGCATATGTCAGCATGGCGATATCCAATTATTTTCCGCTTCGGTGCGATTTCTTTCCGAAGGGTAGCGCAGTAATCTTCGCTTCCGAACAAATCTCACGCGTATTTGTGGTTCCGTCGTCTTCTAGGTCAAGTCCGGACACTATCCCGCCTTTGCTCATCTTCAAGAGATCGCGCCAGTTAAGGTGGCCGCATCTCTCGTCCCAAACGGTTATTAAAGGCTTAAGCGTTCCCGTCGACAGGGCGCAGATCGATTCTTTTCCGGATTCGCGGAGAAAATAGAGATCTCCTTTCCGATCTGCTACTGCGATCGTAGATCCGTGGTTGCTTTTGATTGTAGCTCCTTCGCGCGTGAACGTGACCCTGTTTCCGGCGTCCGTGATCTTCGCGACCGAGACGAGATAGTTGCGCAGGTCAGGTACGTGCAGTGTGTTTTCCAGACGTATGAGCCGAGTCGTGTCTCCGTCAGATGCCGTGATTTTTACGGTTCCTTTCGCTTTTACGTCGGTGAAGCCATGATTTGCCAGATTAATCTTTAAATTCCCAGCACTTGCGATTTGTTCGAATACGTCCTTGTCGTGGCATAGGTGTGATGTGCATCCCCTATCGAGACACCACGTATCGTTTTTCTGAAAGTTCCCTGCAAAGCAAGAATCTGCGTCTGTGTGGGAGGTTAGGAAGGAAATGTCTTCGCCGATGACGGCTTTTTCTTTGTTTTCGGGATGTTTCGCGTTTCGTTCGGCCCTCTCCGGACAATTTATGGCCTTGTGACCGATTTGGCGACATCTATGGCATTTGTATTTGAATGGTCCGCCAGTGCGTTGATCATCCGGTTTATCGACGGACTTGTTCGACGCTTTGTTCGTAGTCTTTTTCCAATTCGGCGTTCCTTTTCTCGCGAACATTGCTTGGTCTTCGGCTTGGCTGCGTTGTCTTCTCGTCGCGCTTTCGTCGAGGATTTTAATTTTCAGATGTTCCGGCAAAGGTAACTCGTCTCTCGACTCGATGGCGCATCTAAAATTCTCGTAGCTGTCCGGCAGACTGTGTAAAAGCATGATCGATTGTAATTCAATGCTGACTTGTACGGATAATTCGAACATTTTGTCGACCATATCGGAGAATTCGTCGACGTGTCGTTGTACATCTTCGCCTTCGTTGAGTCGATGATTCATTAGCCGTTTCCACAATGATGCCTTTTTCGCCGGTCCTTTCGATTCGAAAATTGCTTCCAGTTTCAACCAAATTTGTCAGGCTGTTTCGCAGTATCTAATTTGCCTGAGTTCGGCGTCACCAACAGCGAGATACAAATCGGCTTTCGCCTTTTCGTCCTCGTCTTTACACGCTTGCAAATTTTCGGCTGCTTCCGGTTTCGGTTTTTCACCGCTTACGTGAGCCCACGTTTGGTTTTTTGTATTGAGTGCCCGCATTCTTAGTCTCCAGGTATCGTAATTTTCTCTGGTTTGCATTTGTATGTGCATTATGTTCGTAGCTTGACCGTCCATTTTGTTTGCAGTGAGGTTATATTTCCGCGTGTATTTTGCACGTTGTCTTCTCGTCTTTTCGATTTCCAATTACGAATATCCAGACGATGTTTAAGCCTGGGCCCATAACCTGTTGTATCAGGATATGAAATGAAGGGTGGCTCCTCGTACGAAATATATTATTTTTCAACGAAGCACCCGTGAACTTGGTTTTAACAAATATGTATTAGTCTGACGCGGCAATATGAAAGAGACGCGTGTAGCAAAAAGCGCACTCGGTCTGGTGTAACTGTCAGAAGTAGAGCGAGCGCATTAATGCGTGAATTCATTTGCCTTTTACTCGTAACGCCCGGTCCGGCGCTACAATCGCATAGAGCGCGCAGCTTAGGGCGGATCCAAAACATTAATAAATGGCGAAACCCATACGGATTTCTCTAGGAGCTACAGTTAAAGGTTGAACTCAATCGAATAAAAATTGAGAGGGTTATGCTGCAAGCCGATTTGAAAAACATATTAGGTGTACAAATAAGTTTCCCCCGTTTGACAAAAGATGGCCCCACCACAAAATTATGTAGAAATTGTCAGATGTCAAACGTAATATTGTGAGTCTGAGCACGAGGTATCAACATAACCTCAAAATATTAGTGACTTTGTATCACCGCTACATAATTTTTTTCGCGCAAAATTGTCTAGTTTTGTGCCAAATAAGCGTCATTTGTAGGAGCTTTTGATTTACTTTTTTAATTTGAATAAATCTGCCACTGAGGGGCATCGATTGCTTGTAGAAGCATATGACGAGGCTGCTTTGAGTGTGAGAAGTTGTCGTGAGTGGTTTCAAAAGTTTAAAAACGGTGAGTTTGACGTGGAAGACAAAGAACTAAGTGGAAGGCCGAAAGTGTACGAAGACAAGGAATTGGAAGCAATTTTGGAGGAAGATCTATCCCAAACGCACAAATAACTTGCACGTACATTAGATGTAACTCAACAACCGATTTCATCATCATCATCATCGGCACTACAACTGGGAACCGGTCTTGGCCTTATTTAGCAAGTCCTGAGGCTTGTTAAATTTTCCATAATGATTTGTTTTTTCCGGGCAAGGTCATTAGTCTTGCGCCAGAGGCTCCCCGAAGGTCGATTTCACATCCTTTAAACTCGTGAGGAATGATTCAAAAACAAGGAAATTCGATTCCATACAAACTAAAGTCGAGAGACGTTGAACGCCGACTTTGCATAAGTGAAATGCTGCTTGCCAGTCAAAAAAAAAGTTTTTTGCATCGTATAGTCACTGGGGATGAAAAATGGATCCACTACGATAACCCAAGAAGAGAAAATCATGGGGGCCACGTGGCCATGCCTCAACATCGACAGCAAAACCGAATATTCATGGGAAAAAACTCATGCTGTGTATTTGGTGGGGGATCAGATTGGTGTCGTGTATTATGAATTGTTGAAACCGAGTGAAACCATCACTAGAGTTCTCTACCGAACACAATTAATGAGATTGAGCCGAGCACTCAAGGAAAAACGCGCCCATTACTACTCCAGACATGACAAAATTATCTTCTCCATGATAATGCTCGTCCGCATGTTGCGGTGCCGGTGAAAAACTATTTGGAAACACTTCATTGGGAACTCCTACACCACCCGTATTCACCAGACTTTGCCCCAATCTGATTATCACTTATTTCGATCCATGACAATTGGTCTTGTTGTATTCCAGAATACTACCCTTATTCGCTTTAACACTAATCTCATGTCCTTTCTAACACAACCTTTAAAACTACATCCTCACATATCTTACATTCTCATTTAATACAATTCATAAATAAACAGACACAATATTCTATATCCAGTCACTTACAGCACATTTAAAAACATGCCCCTTTTTATAACAAGCACATTTTTCATTTCAAAACATAGCCACTTTGATTTTCGTTCAAAGTTTATTCAAAATTTTAAGTCGCAGAGACTTCTAGATTGTTTTGTTCATTTTATACGACACAGTTAGTTGGAACAAAATGTTCTATAAAAACAGGAAAATTTATATTGTAAAAGTAGTTCAGAAGAGAGCTCAGCTTGAGATAGCTGAGTTCAAATAAAATAAAAAAAATAACAACTAACTATAATTAATTTAATAAATATATAACCCCCACGCTCTTCCCTCGAAAGAGGAAGCACGGCGCTGGAGACGTAACAATCTTTTGGCGGATTTTTTGTCTATGTCTCTGAAGTGTTCCGCCGAACACTGTTCACCAACAAAACACGGAGCGAATATAGCACAAAAATAAAACACTATTAATTGTTTTCGGAGGCGTTTATTTTTTTAAATATATTTTTAGTTTACACTAACAGTTTGGCAAAAGTTTGCAATATGTGTCACTATTTTTATTCTTTTGTCCTTTCCTTTACTTTTCCCTTTTACATTTAGCACCGAGAAGAATATGAAGAATTAAAATTGACAGTAGCAAATACACACGTTAGGATACAACGAAGGTACTCGAGTTAACCCGCGTATTTAAAAATCGAAACTTCTGGTCGAGCAGTCCCTTTGTCGTTGTTCTCTATGGGGACTGAGGTTACTTTCTCTTGAGATGATCCTATTCACCCCATAGTTTTCTTTTCCCTTTCGCTGGTGGTGACTTTTCTCCTTTCGCTTTCCCTGGGTGGTGACTGTCGCTCAATCGAGAATCTCTCCACCAGAGGAGATCGCACTCACACATACAGACGCGGAGGTTGCTGTCTGTTTGCTGTAGATCATTCTGTGATCATCAGAATTCTCACACATCTGTTGGATTGCTTACGTAAACAATCGACTGTGTGTTTTCCTTTAGGCGATCATGGGATAATGGTAATTACCATTGTTTACTTAGCCCTATGGGAACAGCATTTTCGTTTATTGCTGTTGCTCTGCAATGGCCTTTGTTTAGGCGAAGTACATGCGGCAGGGACAAAGGTTTTGTCGACGGATTGGTTTTCCGGCAATTCGCTTATCGCCGGAGATGTGATGTTAGTCGACATCTGGCGCAGCTGTGCCAACCGTTTGTGTATATCCAGTTCATGGATCGATACACAATTTCTGTGCTGGGTCATGTCCTTCGATCGCCGTGCAGGCGTAGGAAAATTGTTTGGGACTTGTGGCATCCACATATACGTGGGGTTGTTGACTCCAGGATGAATGTACCTTTTTTCAGGTGGAAGGGAGAACTTTGGGGACACGTGTCTGTGGGTACGTGTAGTTTGGTAACATAGGTGAGTATGTTCCTTGGTGGAATGACGACATCTCGATCTATAGTGGTTTGTGTGGTTCGTAGAACCGCCACAGTCTGTCCGAGCAGCACTTTACAACATATGAAGATACAAAAAAATGGGTCGGTTCGTGGATATCCTCAAAAGATGAAGAGTTATTCCCTCGTGTTATCCGGGTGCTGCCAGAAAGATGGGAAAAAGTAGTGTCTAGTAATGGACAGTACTTTGAATAAAACGTAATCTATCGTTCTTTCACAATAGATTCCTAATTTGTTATAGAAAACTTATTTGTACGCCTAATTGTTTTGGATTTCGTGTTTAAAGTTTTAAGTTCTAATTTCTCTGCTTTAAACTTGAAAATTTATGTAACAACATTTTGTTACCGTTAGTCAGCAATGCCTTCCAAATACATATTCGCTTCATCTTCCAATTTTTTCAACGACTTAGAGGCCGGGCGCCACGTTTTTGCAGCATCCGCCAACGATGATTCTGCTTGACTGATTCCCGTCACATTGTTGTTTACTATGCAATAATTGTAACAAGTCAAGTCTACTCTACTAAGCAACTACAGGACCTCCATTATCTTCGTATACCGATAAATTCATCCATTCAATCCAATTTTATAAGATGCGCAACTAAGTTCTCGCTGTTTTTTGATAAAAATGCAACTTTACTGTGAAAAAATAGTTACAAATAAATCATTCGAAGTATTATCCATCGCTAGCTACAAAATAAGTTCTGTTTAATTTCATATGAGGGTGGGGTGAAAAGTTTCCGGCATGACTTACAGATGGCGCCAGCAGGTCTAATTTTTGGTTTGTATTCTATAGTACTGTGTCATTGGACTTGTATATAAATTTCCAGGTCGATTGCTTTGTTACTATACGTTTGAGAGGTCAAGTCGGAACTTCTACTTCATACGTCGTGACTATGTTCAATAAAATGTTTTAAATGAATTGATAAAATTTAGTCTATGGTATAAAACAATTTTTTTTTACATCTTTGAATAGTCTATTCATCAATTAAGCCAATAAAAAAAGAAGATTTTCGAAAAAATTACAGTGGCATAGTGCTTTAATTCGTACTCTTAGTTTCAGTTATCTTTCTGCCTACTGCTCTTCCCTTAAATATACCAACCAATTCCCGCTTTCATTATTCAATTGAAGTTCCAAAATCGATTCCCATACTCAAAATGTCCATTGGGATTCCAAAATCGGTTCTCATACTCGATATTCAATTAAAAGTTCATAACCGATTTTCATGTACGTACATACAAATTTTTGGGATACCATAAATGTTTATGACATTGGTATTTCCTTTTTCGTTTTATGACGACCTATCATAAAATGAACCCTATGTTCTCATGCACACGATGGCACAATTACCATAATTATACTACGATGTGTACGTCTACCATCTCGATGCAGGCGCCCCGGGTATTCGTATTCGTTTCCAATTCGCAAGAACACAGAAAATACATTGAAACTAGGAAACACAATGCAATTAAGATTCCAAACTCACATCTAAACTACATCCTTGCGCTAATTTTATGACCGGATGGGTTGAACGATTTTCCATGTTTGTTTTTTAGAGTCAGTTTGTAGAAAGTCCCGAAGTCAGGACACAAATATTAGGTCTAGGAATGAGCTGTAAACGATTTTTAATGAAAACAAGCTTTTTGAGCAAAATTATATTTACTCCTCAACATCGATGCCTTTGAGGACGATAAACTCAGTTTAGCGATTTTCCAACATTTCGATGCCCTTTCTATAGTACGGAACGTCCAAGCCTTAGAAATATGCCTCAGTTTCGCGATTCGTCATTCGATCAAAATCTTTTTCCCTGCAGCCACCGCTTGAGGTTTGGGAACAAACAATAGTCGCTGGGACTCAAGTCTGTAGAATGCAGTGGATGAGCAACAAATCGTAGTTGGTCCAATTTGGCTATCGCTTTCAAGGACGTGTAGAAGAGTGCGTTATCGTGATTGTACAGAGGTTTTTTCTTCATCGTGTGAGGCCGTTATTTCTTTATTTCGTCGTTTAGTTTATCCAATAATGCTGCATAATACTCTCCTGTGACTGTTCTTCCCTACTTCTTCGATGAAGATTATGCCCTGTGCATCCCAAAAAACTGAGGGCATAAGCTTTCCGGTCGAGAGTTGGTGTTTTGGCCGCTTTGGTCGGCTTTCATGGCTTTTCAGCCACTCTGCAGAACGCCTATTGCACTCAGGCATATGGAAATGGACCTGTGGCGTTCCTAACAGAAACAAAACAAATAGTGAAGGACACCGAAGGAAAATCGAATAAGAAAATGCATCAGCCGTATACCAAACAATAACATAGCAATTCCACATCAGTCGAATGTACGTGAGTTAAGAAATCGAATTCGTACACGCGGCCAGTAGCCCGATGCTTCAATGCTTCCCACCCGTGTCACCGTATGTTCGTACCACCGTCTTCACTATCCTCGCTTAACACAACAATCCGTCGTGATCTGTATACACAACACACAATTGCCCATAGGTAAACAGAACTTCACTACTACGATCGCGACTTCCGCATAGAGCACCGGCGCACTCGCCTGTTCCGATGTTCTCTCGCTCGTTCGTTCTTCTCTCCGTCGTTTGCACACGAAGTTGATCGTAACAAAGTTACTGAGGAGGGAGTAGTGTGGCGTTTCTGACAGATACACACACAATACACAAGCAAATAGTGAAGAACACTGGACGAAAATTGAATAAGAAAATGCATCAGCCGTATACCAAGCAATTAGATAGCAATTCCACGTCAGTCAAATGTACTTGAGTTTAGAAATCGAATTCGTACACGCATCAGTAGCCTGATGCTTCAATGCTTCGCTTTTCACCTGTTTCATCGTGTATTCAATTGACCTTGCTAAACACTAAATAACTGGAGACCCCGGCGTAATCTGTGTACACACAGCACACACTTTCCCATAGCAAGCACAACTTTACGACTACGATCACGACTCCCGCATAGAGCACCGGCACACACCCCTGCTCCGACGTTCTCTAGCTCGTTCGTTCGTCGCTCCGTCGTTCGCACACGAAGTTGATCGTAACAAAGTTGCTGAGGAGGGAGTAGGGCGACGTTTCTAACAGATACACTCACAATACACAAGCAAATAGTGAATAACACTACACGAAAATTGAATAAGGAAATACATCAGCCGTATACCAACCAATTATATAGCAATTCCACGTCGGTCGAATGTACTTGAGTTTAGAATTCGAATTCGTACACGCGGCAGTAGCCTGATGCTTCAATGCTTCTCTATCCACCTGTTTAATCTTGTGTTCAATTCACCTTCTTCACTACCCTTGCTAAACACCAATAATTTACACAAAAACACTCACATCGATTCCCTCAAAAGACTGTCAAATAAAAACTACGTATTCAAAATGGCTGCAAGTTTGATGAGTAACAGTCAAAAGATGCACAACTACATTTGTGGGGGTATTCAACTCTTACTATTTTTATTTTGTTAGCGATTGTGTTTAAACGCAACGGACAAACGTAAAATGATCAAGACACTCGGTTTCTATTTCTGTTCTGTTGAGCTATGGCATTTAAACGCAACGGACAAAAGTTAAATGCTTAACACACCCGACCGCGCTCCTCGGGCGTAGAATTCGGACCCTTCTCGATTGGTTGTTAAAACTCGACTGACTAATTATTGGAAGGGAAAAGTTCATCGCGCCGTGGCAGTGGAGTCATAGCTAAAATAAACTCACTGCCACTTACGAGGAATTTCGAGAAGAGTTGCTATGCTTGCATAGGAATTCAGTTCCAGCGAATCCTCGACGTATAAGCTGAGTTGGATTCGTTGGTTGTGTATATCGGGAAATGGGCATAGCCAAGTATGATCAAAGGTCTTGATCGTTGTGATTGTTTCGTGGAAAATTAGCTTTCGCTTGGTCGCAGACGAGAAGTATGATTTAAGGAGGAAATGAACTGAAGTGGTTTTCGGTGGAAATTGGAATTGCTTGGGTGCAAGCAAAGAATATCGTGTAGATAAGATATTAACCGAAGTAATTTCGGGGAAATGTATGCGATTCGGTAGAGTTGGTGGAGATGGTTAATGTTCGTTGTAGGTTTGAATATGCGTTTTATTACAGCATATGAATTTCGGAGAAATTAAGATTGCTTGGTCGCCAGGAAGGAATATGGTTTAAAGAATTGACAGAAGCAATTTTGGGAAAATCTATGCGGGGATGATTTAGAATATATTCTGTTGAATTGTATTCTGTTGCGGGTTTTGGAGTGTGTTTATTGCAAAGTTTGGGATGTATGCTATTGCAGATTTTGCATGGGGAGTTGGGTTAAGGTGACGCGCTGTTAGCGGTCAAGGTTGGTTAGGATTGTGGGTTGGTTCTCCGTGTGATATAGAGAACCCCCACACATTCACTAGCTTTTATTGACGAGTGCTGCTTTGGCGAATTTTTATTGATTGATGTGTTCCACCACACACGAATAAAAGTATCTTTTTATTTTCTTGGTTTTATTTATTTATTTGTTTTTTATTTTACTTGAACAATTTTTCATTCGAACAGTCGCGCCGACACCCTCGGCCGTTTTCTCGAAATATCGCTGATCTTTTCCCTGCAGATGTTATCACTGGACTAACTTGTAACGATTTTGTTGAAGGAAAGGAAACTCACCCGGTTGTTTTTTCTTTCTCTTAAATAAAACCGTCCCTTGGATATCCCCTCTTTTCCAAGGAGTTCTCTTTTCCAAAGAGTTCTCCTCTCCACGAGATCGCACCCCTTCTTGTCCTAGAATTCCGTTTTGTTCGTGGCGATACTGTGTGGGTGCACCCACACACACAGACGCGAACGTTGCTGTCCATGTGACCGGAGATATGCCGAGGATCGTCAGGCCTTTCACACATCTGCGGTATCCCTTTGTGTACTTTACCCGCGGGTGGTTTATGGCCTTGGTTATTTCCTCGGTCAGAAGTCATTATCTTCGGGTGCGATATTTTTACAAAGTTTTTATCTCCTTGTAAGAACAGTGTCGGTTCGTTTATTATTTATCTTCTGTTCAATGGCAATAGTCTTTTCGATAAGGGAAAACCAAATTGCGGTTGGCTCAAGAGAAGATCATAAATTTGTTTATTTATTGGCCATACTTTTATCGCATGGGATTTTAATGACTGTCGGTGTATAGCGCTGCCGCTTCGGCCACTTGTGTTTGCCCAGCTAATGGGTCGTCAAACAATTTCCTTTCTGAGTAGTGTCCTTCGATAATCGTGCAGGCATGAGGAATCGGTCGAGGAATTAGGCCCACGTGTCTGTGGGTACGTGAGGTTGGAGGCACCTGTATGTATGTGCCCTTTAACTGGGCGGAAAGGTATTTAACCCCACAGTGGTTTGTGAGGTTCGCAGGACCGGCATCGTTTATAACCGAGCCAGGGGTTTGGCACCGCTCGCCAGTCCTTTGACGCTGTACATTATAATCATCTGTATATATTTATTTGCATATCTGGCTCCTGATTACATATTCTTATAGACAGAATGAGCCAAAGAAGTTTGCTAAAACTCACTTAGTAAAACAATCTACGTTAATATCAGATAACCGAAGAAACATTGCTCTACTTCTGGGATCTGAACTAAAACGACTGGATCATTGGGAAATTCTGACCTTCGACTAGTATCTGCTTTGTTGCAAACGACTGACCAATTTACGTATTATAACTTCCCCAAAAGCTTCCCCATCTACCATCCAGGAAGTTATGCCACATATCGTCGCATTTTTTTCGTGGATGGACGCTTATCCTAGAAACTTGTACGTTAGAACTCGCGCAAAGTCTGCCACAAAAACTAGTCTTATTGGCAAGAAACTTTACAATCCACAATGTCTCAAGTGGAAGTTATCCGGAAAACTTAGTTTGGGAAATATGAATAGACTCATTCCAAGTCAGTCAACAAAATGAGTATTGCTAGAATCAAAAACGCTGACAAACAAGTGTTCGAGAAGGTTCACATCAATAAAATAACTAAAAAACTTCTCGTCATAAATATTAATTACTTTAAGTTTTTCGCCGGTTGTAGTAAAATTCAATTTTAAATTACTATTTTCTTTTCAGAATTCACAAGGTTGCTCTTGTAAAGGACGCTCCGATCCCATAATAGTCCTCAGATAAGAATACCCTTGTAAGTGAACCTAAAGGAAAATACAGCTCATAAAATGGTGTAAGATTTAAATACATAATAATAAATTAGTTACTATTTAAAACAGAAACCAAAACATATATGTATACATAAATTAATAACATAAGAAAACAAAATTAAATATTTTTAATAATAATTTATACTATAAGATATGCTAAGAATTACAACTTCAAATGTTTATCAATATTTTGAGAAAACTATTATTACTAAGCGTAAACCCAACAACAAATAAATACCAAGATAACAAAAAATTATACTAAATTATAATTTTTTAAACATATTCGGATAAGTCTGAAAGTGAGAGTGATATTGTGTTAAGAGAACTGCAACAAAGCAAACGTTAATCTATTCATTTCAATGGACGAATGTAAATGTAAAACATACAACCTTGCGAAAGAGCCACATCACCCACAACGTCTACCATTTAGTTAAGAACTGCTATTATATTTGTACACTACCACAACCTTTGCGTTTGGTTTGCTAAACAAATTAGTAACATAAGGTTAGACCTACCTTACGACATTTTTTAAGGAACTCACTGTGTTTTCAATTAACGTTCGCTCACCTATAGATTTTAAGGATTAAGTATGAAATCGAATTCAAAAGCAAATACTTATCATTTGAGTTTGTATCAAAGAACAAAAATGAGAAAAAGGATACAAGAAATGTAATTGTATTATTTTTGCACGATAAATTAAAAGACAAACACATAACGAAAAATATTATATATTAAATGCATTGTATTTAATTAAATATATGTTTTGAAATGTATACTGCAATATATAATCAAATTGAATAGAGCAATAATGTGGCCTTTGGTTATTCAGATAACAAAATAATAACAAAATCAAAACCAATAAAAGTAAATTTATTAACAAAGCATTAACAACAATATTATAAACAGCAGATGCGTCTAATTTTCTACACACAAATATTAAAAACCACTAATCAAATTATTCAAAACTTATTATATACAAATAAAAATACCAACATTTATATGGATTAAAAATATGTTGTTTATATACATGCAATAGATTTCAATTGGAATTAATAACTAAAGAAATTATATAATTACAAAACTATTAACATTTGTACAATACATGGCAAAAATTGGAAAAATGTTTTAAATTTGTTTTTATTTGTTGTTTATGTACTTAACAAACCACTTAATATAAACAAATTAAAAATTAAAAATAAAAAACCCAAAAAAATATTGTTATACAATAAACATCGTCTTAATTGTTAAATGTGTTACAATAAATATTCTTAACATTTTTAAAGTCACTAATAATGATATAAATATTATATTATATTGTATACATTATCTACAAACAAGTTTTGACCTAATATATTAGAATGGGGCGGATCCCAATGAAAAGGTTACATTTTAATAAAAACTGTAAGAAGACAAGTTTAAATAAAAATTAGTTATTTAAATAAATGTGCTTTTTTCCATATATCGAGTTTTACTCTAAGATTATTTTGCGTTCTACAAAAAGAAATGTCTGGTAATAACGCTCTTATTCTAATTACACCAGATGTGGGGAAAGTTATCAAAGCAACATAACAAGGTGTCTATTGAAATGAAATAATTTTACTCGCTACATATAAAACAAAAAAGTTTAATCTGCGGAATAAGAGATCATTGTCGGTGAAAATGTGTTAGCTAAATAAGAAATACAAATAGGAAGAAGCTTTAATATGTCCCTCGTCGTTGTGTCAATCTTCTGGATGCTTTTTCACCATACTGTCATGGTTCTAAACAATTTATTCTAATGTTTTCTTTTTACAATTTTATTTTCCCGTATCTTCGGGTTTTACAGAGGATTACTCTAGTCTATTATGTAATTCGTCAGTATAAAATAATGTTTTTCCTCCGCTTGTCTAATTTACCACCCATTGGGCGATGATATTCCTCCATTTAGGGTTGTGGCTGGTTGATTAGTTTCCATATGGTGAAGCAGCGATTTGTTGAGATCTTTGTTGGGTTCGTGCAGTATTTTCTTTTGTAGGCAGTATACTTTTGGGGTTCTTTTCCCTTAACTCGTTAACCTTGATCGGAGAGCGTGAGAAAAATGTTATTTATTAATTAGTACACAAAAACACAACTTTTAGTGTACTCTTAATTTTATTTATAAATATAATCTTATTCTTAAATAACTTTATTTACTAATAACTAATTGTACTTTATTTTAAATTATCTCCGACTGGAGGCTTGTGGCTGACTGGCTCCTCATTCCAACTTAAAATTATTCCAACTCAAAACAATAAATATATAACAAAGGAACTGAATTGAACTAGTGTTTACATAAAAAAAAGTGTGGCGGGACAAATGTGTCCTTCATCTTGTCTCTGGGGTCTGGTCATCTTGCGACAACCAGAATCACCCACGTCCGCAGGTATGTTGGGCTCGGTCTCGAGATATCTGAAAAGTGAAAACAGGGGCAGCTATCTAAGAATAGTGTCTACATGATTAGTTCAAAGGTCTCTAATTACTTGGATGGAGAGATGGTAGGATAGAAATCATACAAGACCAGTAGGTCTTAAGTGCGGTTGTAAACGCAGATTACGTCTTTGGTGTCTGATAATCTGCGTCTTGGTCGGTGTTTTTTTTTCCGGTAGGAAGGCGGAAATCTTGAAAAGAAACCTATCATCATCATCGGCACCACAACCGGGATCTGGTCTTGGTCTTATTTAGCAAGTCTCTCCAACGGTCCCGATTTCGAGCCGATGTTATCCAGTATGGCACTCCCATGCCCTGGGCGTCCTGGTCTACGCCATCCCTCCATCGCAGCCACTGCCGCGCTGTCTCCTTCCATACATCTTGCCACAATGGACTTCCCGGGCAGGCTCCTCTTTGCTCATTCGAGCTAGATGTCCCGCCTACCGGAGTCTACCGAGCTTGATTTTTCTTACAACATTCGCTTCAAGGTAGATCCCGTACAACTTATGGTTATAGCGTCTCCGGAATCGTCCTCCCTCACATACGGGGCCAACAATTCTCCTTAAGACCTTCCTTTCGAACGCGGCTAAGAGTTCACAATGTCTTTTATTGCCCACCCAGGTCTCGGATCCATAAATGAATACTGGTGAGGCCATGATCCTGTAGAGTAGCAGCTTGGATGTTCTTGATCAATTTCGGGATTTAAAGAGTCTTGATAGACCATAGTAGGCTTTGTTGGATTTGATCAGCCGTTCACGTATTTCTTCTTCCATATTGTTGTCGGCTGGTACTATTGACCCAAGGTAGTTAACGGATTGCACTACATCAAACTCGTGCTCCACTACTCTGATAGTTTGACCAACGTTAGGTCTTCTCTTCGTAGAAGTTGTCACCATATACTTAGTTTCCCCCCCATTAATGTGTAGTCCCAGTTTTTGTGCCGACTGCTCGATCTGGGCGAAAGAATCCTGTACACCCGAATCGGATCTACCGATGATGTCGATGTGGTGATAATAGTCCCTCTAGTTGTAACGCCAGAGTCACGGATTTCTTTCTTCAACGCCAACTTGAAGAGGAGGCAGGACAGACCGTCCTCTTGTCGGAGTCCATTAAAGATGTTTATTGGTTTGGACAGCAATCCCGATATTTTTACTTGACTGGCTACGTTAGTCATGGTCAACCTACAAAGTCGTATCAATTTGTTTGGAATGCCGAACTCTCCCATGGCATTATATAGTTCTACCCTGGCTATGCTGTGGTAGGCGGCCTTAAAGTCTATAAATAGATGATATAACGGAATCTTAAATTTCATACATTTTTCCATCGCCTGCTTAAGGGTGAATATCTGATCAATCGCTGATTTCCCTGGTATGAAGCCACACTGATATTGACCAAAGATGATTTAGCGTATGGGGCTATCCGATCTTGTAGGGTAGGGGAGAGTATCTATAGTTGCTGCACACTGTGATATCTCCCTTCTTATGTATGGGGCAAATTATTCCACGACGCCAATCTTCCGGTATCTCCTCTTGCTCCCATACGTGCACCACGATCTCATTAATTGCGTGATGTAACGCTGTCCCTCCTTGTTTGATCAGCTCAGCTGGTATACCATCAGCTCCGGGGACTTTATTTGATTTGAGCTGTCTTATGGCTTTTAATGTTTCCTCAACGCTTGGTGGTGCCGGCATTTGTTCTTGATTTTGTGGTGGTGGCGCCTCCATTTCTTCTGTAAGCTGACCATTTAGCAATTCATTGAAGTGCACTTCCCATCGCTCCAGAATGCCTTCAGGATCGGTTATCAGATTACCTTCTGTATCCATGCAGTAAGTGCAGCGTGGTGTGTACCCTGTCATACTGCAGATTATTTGGTAGAACTTTCGCGCCTGGTGCGGACCTCGCTCTCTACTTTTCTCTATTTCACAGACAAGGTTTTTTCCCAGGCACTTTTTTTTGTCTGTGAACTCTTTTTTCAGATCGTCTGAGCTCTTTGTATTTCTCCCCGCGTACCCGCGTCCGATGAGTCTGCTGCATTACCCGGTATACAGAGCATTCTTACATTCAGTCGCTAGTTTGCACTCATCATCAAACCAATCGCTCCGATCTCTACGACTACTGCCTAAGATGGAGTTGGCAGTACTAATGACAGTATTCTTAAGGCGTGTCCATTTCTCTTCTACGCCCGGCATTCTGGCCACAACACTTACTCTCACTCCGTCGAGGTCTTCGAGTGTGAGTCCTAGCGCATGACCGAAGGTGTTACTGGTATTCCTATTGCGTAAGGCAGCCGAGTTGATTCGAATCTGATCTGCGGATGCAATACGTCTCCGTAAGGCAATGCACGCTCGGAATACTGTACCAACAAGATAGTGATGTAACAATTAGAGCTTGACCTCTAATGTTAGCATTTAAATAATTGTTTATCAGAGTTTGAATTTGTTTTTATTATTATGGATGTTGGGCTCGGTCTCGCGGCATCTGAAAAGAGAAGAAAAAAGGGGGGGTATCCAAGGATAGTGTGGACAGTGTTAGTCCAAGTGTTCTCTAACTACTTTTATAGAGGAATGGTGGGAAAGAAATCATACAAGACCGGTGGGTCTTGGGTGCGGTAGTAAACGCAGATCACGTCTTTGGCGTCTGATAATCTGCTCTTTGGTCGGTGTGTATGTTTGTGTTTGTGCCGTCTTGTACTGTGCGTTCGTGTGTTTGGTTTGTTAATAGTAGACCCTATGGGATGGGTCCAGGAATCCTCTATTATCGAGGGGAATGTTGTTGGGAAGGGTGCTTTCTTCAGTTTTGTACTGAAGAAGAAATTGTGGTGGTTTGATCCGAAGAGATCGAGAGAGAGAAGGGTCAAGAACGCAAGAGTCCCGTACAAGTAGGTTCTCGCTGTTCTGAATGTTTTCGAGGTACTTATATGCTAATTGAAGCAAGTAAAAATTATAAGAAACAAAATGTCGATAGAACGTCGATAGGGGTAATGGGGGCGCCTTCGTATAGGTGAGAGTTGGGGTAATGACGACCGTCAGGCCTTCTAGAATGATTGGTGCATCTTCTGAGGAGTTTCCTTTCGAAAACCCGAAGTATTTCCATTTGAGCCGAAGATATGCAGGACCATATGGGAAAGGCGTACGATATTCCAGATCGGGTGCGACTTTCAACTCACCTGCAGCCACTTTATATACCATTTTAATTGTCCGCAATTGTAGATGGAGCATTTTTTCTACCCAGTGTAATGCTCCGGGTCGTGCTTTCCCGAAACGGCGGGAGAAGAGCCCGGAGTGTCGACGGTAAAAATGAAAGACGCGAAAAGGTCAAGTTAAAACAACGACACTTAACTTTATTCTTTGTGTATATTTAAAAGTACAAGGGTGATTTGAAATTGGTTGTTGAACGGCCAGAGGTTCGGATTTCGAAAAGAGACTGATCCCGAAATTGAAAAAGCACTCCCCTTTTATAGATTTTGGAGTTGACTTTTGTCAACTATTTTAATGTCAAAATTCCAAGAAATACACACAATGACCTAGTGCTTCGATTGGAATTTTGTTCTGGGAATTATTTAAAGGGTTTTGTTGGATAGATTCTGGGAAGGGAATCATGAAATGCGTTTTGAATTTAGCATTTCATGATGTTAGAATTTTTAGGAATTGAGTCAATGTATGATGAATTAACTTTTGGTTAAATTCGTTGTACATGTGACTCAATGTGGAATTTGGATAAATGGAAAGTTAGGGATTTGGGTTTATTATGTGGAATTTTGAATCAATGTGCGATAATTGGCTTTTGGTTTAATTTATCGCTCATTGATTCAATATGAAATTTGGGATTTTCGTTATAGGATTATGGATGATGTTGGGGATTTAGATAGGGGTAGCGATTTGGGATCGCTACATCAGCGCGTGTAGCCTAATTGGGGGTTAATTGCCTGTCATTCTCAATTCTCAATTTTCAATAATCGCTTAGTTGTTCTGCAAAAATTGCAGCAGAAGCGATTCATATATTGACTCGATTTGCAGCAGCAATGACCGAACCAATTTCAGTGCATTGCCCTACGTGCAAATCGTATCATACGTTTAATTTGCGACAACTCGCTGCGTCCGCAGGTTTCGCTGCGTTCAGCATTTCTCCGATGTTCAACTGTGTCGCAGTCGGTCTTCCTCGATCATGCTGCTGGCGCTCGAATAACATGTATTATTCTTGTTAACATGTGTATTCGTAAACTGAAACCGTTTAGGTCTGGTTTTGCTTTTCGTAATGCGAAACGAAATGCAAGGTCAAGTGCACGATGGATATATGCTTTGGAAAATTAAGGTATGCAAGGTATGCGATATGTTTTGATTTGGGGAAGTCTTTACTTCCGAATAAATGCGAATTTGTATATTTTGTATTGTACGAATTTCGATTGCTGGACAGGCGGGTATTGTGTTATATGCACAATAAGATTGTATCTTAATTGTTTGGTATGATGGGATCTTGGGAATTGGTGATTTTAAGATGATGGCATCTTAATTGTGTTATGTATGTTGGGAGGGGGTGTAAAGTGGGGTGTAACAGTGATCCGAGTCGACATTGGCACCTCAGTACGTTTGTACCGTCACCAGGCTCGAGGAATGGCGGCGATCTATCAACACGTGGTCAATTTGGCTGCGAGTGGCTCCATCGGGTGATACCCAGATTTTCACATCGTATCTTGGGCAGGCATTGAGGACCGTTCGACGTTCTCGTAGTATTCTTACTTTTCGTCGTCAGGGGACTCCTCTGCAGCCCCGTGAACGTTTATGAGGCTTATGTTCTTAAACTTGCCTCGCACGCGAAGAGTACATAGCCTTTTGTTTATTGTGTTAAAGCCGATGATGGCAGGATTCAGTTTTTGGCTGACTAGAAAGCCTAAATGACAGCTGTAATAAATGTCATACTCATTTCTTTGAATAACACCACTCCCCGTCCATCTTATTTCTTGTAATGCTGTTATGTCAGCCTTATATTCGGACAGGGCATCAGCTAGCTGCTGTCCAGCTCGAGCTCTGTACAGTGAGCGTACGCTCCATGAGAAAATTCTTAAATCGTTTAGCCATTTTCTTTTCCGTGGTCGTCGTCGTGTACCCGGTCCATATCCGAGGCTTGTTAAATTTTCCATTATAATTTGTTTTTCCGGGCAAGGTTATTAGCCTGCGCCAACCTTTCTCAGGATGTCGCTGCATGCATTCGTTTACTGCTTGGCGGGTGCCAAAGTAGCTATCCAGGGGTGTCACGTGGAGACTCCATGTCAACTTGGATTAAACAGGGACAAGGATCTTCCTGGCCTTCGCCGGGTTGAAAACAATCAGAGACTTTGCCCTGTGTATTAGCTCCCATCCCCCTAAGAAGATACCTATGGACGGATCCAAAGGCATGTCAGATTTTTACCGACTAAAACGTCCTGCCGCCAGGCACATATCCCCGTTGATCTCCGCGAAACTTTCTTGTAGATATTCCATCGCGGGTCGGGACGGAGTTTACCTGTTACTCCGCTCGTCACGTCGCAACTGCTGCATCATGTCACATAGAACATCATTTGCTTCGGACCATGCCTGTTTTGAACTCACCATGTATTCTATTACTCCTCCCGGAGTAACTGTCCGTCTCATATGTCTCTCCAAAATCGTTCGTGCGGCCTCGAATCCCACGCACTCTGGGAGTACGTGTTCTGCATTTTCTATTTTGCTTTCGCAATACAAGCAGTATGGGTGATTCACATGGTTATACTTGTGCACATATTGCCGAGAGCATCCACGCCCTGATATTAGCTGAGTCATGTGGTAATTCAGCTCGCCTTGTTTTCTTTTCATCCAGGTTTCTACATCAGGTATCATGGTATGGGTCCATCTTCCTTTGGTGGAAGAATCCCACCTTCGTTGCCATTCTCTTAGACTTGAGAGCTCTAATCCTAAGACCTCATCTAAAGCAGCGTTTTCTTTAGCTGCAATGTCAAGTGGTGTCCTCCCGCCAAAACATTTATGGCATCATCGGAAACCGTTCGGAATGCACAGCATACTCTTATCGAAGCCAGCCTATGTGCTGAGTTCACTCCCCTCATGTACAACTTATACTGTGCGGCTCCTGCCCATATGTGAGCTGCATACATTATAACGGAAGTGTTGACGCTAGTTATCGCCTTCGCACCCTGATTCGCAGAACATGCATTTGGGTTGCGCATTATAGCTCATCGCGTTGTGGCCTTTTCCGCCGCATTTCAAACAGTTTTCCGAACGCTCTTCTTCGGATTTGCAGGATTTTGTCACATGACCGTATCACTAACATCTGAAACATCGTGTGGGTGCAATGTGTTCTCGCAGTCTGCATCTCACCCATCCAACCCGTAGGAAACCTTTAGCCAGGAACATGCTAGCCTTTTCTCTTAGGGAGGCGGATCATGGCAGCCTGCGTGCCATCTAAGGAAGAAGAAAAGTAGATTAGAAAGGAGTCAGTTGGAAGGAGGTGATGATCTAAGAATAAAGAGTATACTAATATAATTAGCCTGGGTTTTACTACGGCTACGGCTGTGAACAGAGTTTCCTTGCAAAGTTGTGGTACGTTGTGTTAAATGGCATTATAGAATGGAAAATAGTGCATTTCCAGTGTCTTGAGATTTGCTTGTTCTCGGTGTTTGAAAAACTCTTTTAGTGTGTGTGCTTTGACACTTGAGCCCATAGTGGCATTATCTTGCACTTCGCCGGTACATGGACGGCGCATCCCATAGGGGCTACCTGGAAACCCCAAAGACCCGGGCGTGCATCCACATATCCATAGTGGGACCAGAACTCAACCACAAACAACAAGCGTCCATTCAGGATCCTTCGTTCGCTTTTCTTCCTAGTTGATCGAGAAGGACGGAAGCGAACCGTACTACAATAACATATGTGGTGTACTCTTCCGCCCACAGAGCCATGGAATATCTAAGGTGTAGATATTAAATAGGATGGGGCCTACAATGCACCCCTCTGATACGCCTGCGGCGGCGTTGAAATATCGGTAAATGATACTGTGGCGAGGAAGTAAGTGCACCGGCGTACGGCGCTGATTATCTTCCTCCTCCATCATAACTATAAGAAGTTTCCGCCGCAATTGTCCACCAGGAAAACAAAACAAACACATCTCCACAACAACGTCCACAAGTAGTAAAGTAAAACACTGCTGGCACCGAAGCGAAAGTTAATGAAACGCACTGTGTGTAGTTTAATATAACTGGTTTTATTGCCGGTGATCACCGTTTCTAATTCAATTTTAATTTATGAACAAAATGTTTGTTTATTTCAAACTTTATACACATTCACGGAGTATAACTAAGCGAGTAC
Organism: Microdon myrmicae; assembly: GCA_963931805.1. Lineage (NCBI taxonomy): Eukaryota > Metazoa > Arthropoda > Insecta > Diptera > Syrphidae > Microdon > Microdon myrmicae. Next base: position 41,096,170 of record OZ007498.1, on the reverse strand, counting down.
AAGCACTCTGGAATCGTTTGTTTTTTTTTTTTAACTCGGTTTTATTTTAATTTACATGTACAAAGAATTGGTGTGTTACTAAGGACTTAACTAACAAGGAGACTTTAGCACTCGCGCAGACTTGTTCGACTCAGGGTATGCGCATCCCCGGACGACACGGGGTGCGGAAGGCGAACCAACCTAATCGGTGGTTGGAATACGACTTAGCGATCGTCATCTCATGCAGAGATGATTTCGCTAAGAAAAAAGGAAGAGAGAGAAAAACTTTTCTCTTAAGGGTGTGACCACTAAGAAAATGCGATCTTTTTGGTGCAGTGGTATATGTGCGCGATCGAACAGATTCAATGTTGTTGCACGTGTTCGAAAGCAGGCAGGCGGCAAGGACAAAAGGGAAAAATGACCAAATGCGCCGTTGGTAATGCGGGTCATTGTTTACACGATGCCTCGTCGCTATTTTCGACGTTGGGAGAAAAAGGTGCTAGAAGCAAATTGGATGTTTATAGCATCTTTGGCTGCAGTAGAAACCGGGTTCATATTTGCATTAGGAAATGCTGGAGAATTTGGTTTCGGCGTCTATTGCGCTAATTATATGCAGCTGCTTGGGTTGGTTATTGATAAGACAAACAAAAAAGGTTGCCAGCCAATATGTATGAAAAGGTACATGACGCGGTTGGAAAAATAGACGGCGCAGTATTTATCGTCCCTGTCATGAAGGTTACAAATGTATGTAAATCTAATTATTTGTTTACCGGAATTCCTCTAAGGAAATTTGACTGGCGACGTAGATGCCTAAATTGATTGGAAATTCCTGGTAAGTTAATAAAGACATCTTAAGGAGCAATGGTATGCGAAGAGAATGTATGAAGGTAAGTTTTCTTTACAGGGACTTAAAGATCATAGATTTGATCTCTTAAATGCGTGCAGCATTTTTAGGTACTAATACTGTTGCATTAGCAAACTAAAGGGATTTGGGTAAAATAATAAATACAATGCATTTAATATTATATATTAAATGCATTGTATTTAATTAAATATATGTTTTGAAATGTATACTGCAATATATAATCAAATTGAATAGAGCAATAATGTGGCCTTTGGTTATTCAGATAACAAAATAATAACAAAATCAAAACCAATAAAAGTAAATTTATTAACAAAGCATTAACAACAATATTATAAACAGCAGATGCGTCTAATTTTCTACACACAAATATTAAAAACCACTAATCAAATTATTCAAAACTTATTATATACAAATAAAAATACCAACATTTATATGGATTAAAAATATGTTGTTTATATACATGCAATAGATTTCAATTGGAATTAATAACTAAAGAAATTATATAATTACAAAACTATTAACATTTGTACAATACATGGCAAAAATTGGAAAAATGTTTTAAATTTGTTTTTATTTGTTGTTTATGTACTTAACAAACCACTTAATATAAACAAATTAAAGATTAAAAATAAAAAACCCAAAAAAAATATTGTTATACAATAAACATCGTCTTAATTGTTAAATGTGTTACAATAAATATTCTTAACATTTTTAAAGTCACTAATAATGATATAAATATTATATTATATTGTATACATTATCTACAAACAAGTTTTGACCTAATATATTAGAATGGGGCGGATCCCAATGAAAAGGTTACATTTTAATAAAAACTGTAAGAAGACAAGTTTAAATAAAAATTAGTTATTTAAATAAATGTGCTTTTTTCCATATATCGAGTTTTACTCTAAGATTATTTTGCGTTCTACAAAAAGAAATGTCTGGTAATAACGCTCTTATTCTAATTACACCAGATGTGGGGAAAATTATCAAAGCAACATAACAAGGTGTCTATTGAAATGAAATAATTTTACTCGCTATATAAAACAAAAAAGTTTAATCTGCGGAATAAGAGATCATTGTCGGTGAAAATGTGTTAGCTAAATAAGAAATACAAATAGGAACAAGCTTTAATATGTCCCTCGTCGTTGTGTCAATCTTCTGGATGCTTTTTCACCATACTGTCATGGTTCTAAACAATTTATTCTAATGTTTTCTTTTTACAATTTTATTTTCCCGTATCTTCGGGTTTTACAGAGGATTACTCTAGTCTATTATGTAATTCGTCAGTATAAAATAATGTTTTTCCTCCGCTTGTCTAATTTACCACCCATTGGGCGATGATATTCCTCCATTTAGGGTTGTGGCTGGTTGATTAGTTTCCATATGGTGAAGCAGCGATTTGTTGAGATCTTTGTTGGGTTCGTGCAGTATTTTCTTTTGTAGGCAGTATACTTTTGGGGTTCTTTTCCCTTAACTCGTTAACCTTGATCGGAGAGCGTGAGAAAAATGTTATTTATTAATTAGTACACAAAAACACAACTTTTAGTGTACTCTTAATTTTATTTATAAATATAATCTTATTCTTAAATAACTTTATTTACTAATAACTAATTGTACTTTATTTTAAATTATCTCCGACTGGAGGCTTGTGGCTGACTGGCTCCTCATTCCAACTTAAAATTATTCCAACTCAAAACAATAAATATATAACAAAGGAACTGAATTGAACTAGTGTTTACATAAAAAAAAGTGTGGCGGGACAAATGTGTCCTTCATCTTGTCTCTGGGGTCTGGTCATCTTGCGACAACCAGAATCACCCACATCCGCAGGTATGTTGGGCTCGGTCTCGAGATATCTGAAAAGTGAAAACAGGGGCAGCTATCTAAGAATAGTGTCTACATGATTAGTTCAAAGGTCTCTAATTACTTGGATGGAGAGATGGTAGGATAGAAATCATACAAGACCAGTAGGTCTTAAGTGCGGTTGTAAACGCAGATTACGTCTTTGGTGTCTGATAATCTGCGTCTTGGTCGGTGTTTTTTTTCCGGTAGGAAGGCGGAAATCGTGAAAAGAAACCTATCATCGTCATCGGCACCACAACCGGGATCTGGTCTTGGTCTTATTTAGCAAGTCTCTCCAACGGTCCCGATTTCGAGCCGATGTTATCCAGTATGGCACTCCCATGCCCTGGGCGTCCTGGTCTACGCCATCCCTCCATCGTAGACAAGGTCTGCCGCGCTGTCTCCTTCCATACATCTTGCCACAATGGACTTCCCGGGCAGGCTCCTCTTCGCTCATTCGAGCTAGATGTCCCGCCTACCGGAGTCTACCGAGCTTGATTTTTCTTACAACATTCGCTTCAAGGTAGATCCCGTACAACTTATGGTTATAGCATCTCCGGAATCGTCCTCCCTCACATACGGGGCCAACGATTCTCCTTAAGACCTTCCTTTCGAACGCGGCTAAGAGTTCACAATGTCTTTTATTGCCCACCCAGGTCTCGGATCCATAAATGAGTACTGTTGAGGCCATGATCCTGTAGAGTAGCAGCTTGGATGTTCTTGATAAATCTCGGGATTTAAAGAGTCTTGATAGACCATAGTAGGCTTGGTTGGATTTGATCAGCCGTTCACGTATTTCTTCTTCCATATTGTTGTCGGCTGGTACTATTGACCCAAGGTAGTTAACGGATTGCACTACATCAAACTCGTGCTCCACTACTCTGATAGTTTGACCAACGTTAGGTCTTCTCTTCGTAGAAGTTGTCACCATATACTTAGTTTTCCCCCCATTAATGTGTAGTCCCAGTTTTTGTGCCGACTGCTCGATCTGGGCGAAAGAATCCTGTACACCCGAATCGGATCTACCGATGATGTCGATGTGGTGATAATAGTCCCTCTAGTTGTAACGCCAGAGTCACGGATTTCTTTCTTCAACGCCAACTTGAAGAGGAGGCAGGACAGACCGTCCTCTTGTCGGAGTCCATTAAAGATGTTTATTGGTTTGGACAGCAATCCCGATATTTTTACTTGACTGGTTACGTTAGTCATGGTCAACCTACAAAGTCGTATCAATTTGTTTGGAATGCCGAACTCTCCCATGGCATTATATAGTTCTACCCTGGCTATGCTGTGGTAGGCGGCCTTAAAGTCTATAAATAGATGATATAACGGAATCTTAAATTTCATACATTTTTCCATCGCCTGCTTAAGGGTGAATATCTGATCAATCGCTGATTTCCCTGGGATGAAGCCACACTGATATTGACCAAAGATGACTTAGCGTATGGGGCTGTCCGATCTTGTAGGGTAGGGGAGAGTATCTATAGTTGCTGCACAGTGTGATATCTCCCTTCATATGTATGGGGCAAATTATTCCACGACGCCAATGTTCCGGTATCTCCTCTTGCTCCTATACGTGCACCACGATCTCATTAATTGCGTGATGTAACGCTGTCCCTCCTTGTTTGATCAGCTCAGCTGGTATACCATCAGCTCCGGGGACTTTATTTGATTTGAGCTGTCTTATGGCTTTTAATGTTTCCTCAACGCTTGGTGGTGGCAGCATTTGGTCTTGATTTTGCAGTGGTGGCGCCTCCATTTCTTCTGTAAGCTGACCATTTAGCAATTCATTGAAGTGCACTTCCCATCGCTCCAGAATGCCTTCAGGATCGGTTATCAGATTACCTTCTGTATCCTTGCAATAAGTGCAGCGTGGTGTGTACCCTGTCATACTGCAGATTATTTGGTAGAACTTCCGCGCCTGGTGCGAACCTCGCTCTCTACTTTTCTCTATTTCACAGACAAGGTTTTTTCCCAGGCACTTTTTTTTGTCTGTGAACTCTTTTTTCAGATCGTCTGAGCTCTTTGTATTTCTCCCCGCGTACCCGCGTCCGATGAGTCTGCTGCATTACCCGGTATACAGAGCATTCTTACATTCAGTCGCTAGTTTGCACTCATCATCAAACCAATCGCTCTGATCTCTACGACTACTGCCTAAGATGGAGTTGGCAGTACTAATGACAGTATTCTTAAGGCGTGTCCATTTCTCTTCTACGCCCGGCATTCTGGCCACAACACTTACTCTCACTCCGTCGAGGTCTTCGAGTGTGAGTCCTAGCGCATCACCGAAGGTGTTACTGGTATTCCTATTGCGTAAGGCAGCCGAGTTGATTCGAATCTGATCTGCGGATGCAATACGTCTCCGTAAGGCAATGCACGCTCGGAATACTGTACCAACAAGATAGTGATGTAACAATTAGAGCTTGACCTCTAATGTTAGCATTTAAATAATTGTTTATCAGAGTTTGAATTTGTTTTTATTATTATGGATGTTGGGCTCGGTCTCGCGGCATATGAAAAGAGAAGAAAAAAGGGGGGGTATCCAAGGATAGTGTGGACAGTGTTAGTCCAAGTGTTCTCTAACTACTTTTATAGAGGAATGGTGGGAAAGAAATCATACAAGACCGGTGGGTCTTGGGTGCGGTAGTAAACGCAGATCACGTCTTTGGCGTCTGATAATCTGCTCTTTGGTCGGTGTGTATGTTTGTGTTTGTGCCGTCTTGTACTGTGCGTTCGTGTGTGTGGTTTGTTAATAGTAGACCCTATGGGATGGGTCCAGAAATCCTCTATTATAGAGGGGAATGTTGTTGGGAAGGGTGCTTTCTTCAGTTTTGCACTGAAGAAGAAATTGTGGTGGTTTGATCCGAAGAGATCGAGAGAGAGAAGGGTCAAGAACGCAAGAGTCCCGTACAAGTAGGTTCTCGCTGTTATGAATGTTTTCGAGGTACTTATATGCTAATTGAAGCAATTACTCGTCGATAGGGGTAATGGAGGCGCCTTCGTATAGGTGAGAGTTGGGGTAATGACGACCGTCAGGCCTTCTAGAATGATTGGTGCATCTTCTGAGGAGTTTCCTTTCGAAAACCCGAAGTATTTCCATTTGAGCCGAAGATATGCAGGGTCATATGGGAAAGGCGTACGATATTCCAGATCGGGTGCGACTTTCAACTCACCTGCAGCCACTTTATATACCATTTTAATTGTCCGCAATTGTAGATGGAGCATTTTTTCTACCCAGTGTAATGCTCCGGGCCGTGCGATCCCGAAACGGCGGGAGAAGAGCCCGGAGTGTCGACGGTAAAAATGAAAGACGCGAAAAGGTCAAGTTAAAACAACGACACTTAACTTTATTCTTTGTGTATATTTAAAAGTACAAGGGTGATTTGAAATTGGTTGTTGAACGGCCAGAGGTTCGGATTTCGAAAAGAGACTGATCCCGAAATTGAAAAAGCACTCCCCTTTTATAGATTTTGGAGTTGACTTTTGTCAACTATTTTAATGTCAAAATTCCAAGAAATACACACAAAGACTTAGTGCTTCGATTGGAATTTTGTTCTGGGAATTATTTAAAGGGTTTTGTTGGAGAGATTCTGGGAAGGGAATCATGAAATGCGTTTTGAATTTAGCATTTCATGATGTTAGGATTTTTAGGAATTGAGTCAATGTATGATGAATTAACTTTTGGTTAAATTCGTTGTACATGTGACTCGCTGCGTCCGCAGGTTTCGCTGCGTTCAGCATTTCTCCGATGTTCAACTGTGTCGCAGTCGGTCTTCCTCGATCATGCTGTTGGCGCTCGAATAACATGTATTATTCTTGTTAATATGTGTATTCGTAAACTGAAACCGTTTAGGTCTGGTTTTGCTTTTCGTAATGCGAAACGAAATGCAAGGTCAAGTGCACGATGGATATATGCTTTGGAAAATTAAGGTATGCAAGGTATGCGATATGTTTTGATTTGGGGAAGTCTTTACTTCCGAATAAATGCGAATTTGTATATTTTGCATTGTACGAATTTCGATTGCTGGACAGTGTGGCACTTTGTAGCCACAGGAAATTTAATATATATTTAAAATCAAAAACGGATTACCTGATTTTCCTCTGGACTGCTTCTGTGGCTCCGGATAGAGAGAAGTGGCAGTGTTTCCGGGGTTCCAAACTTTACCCCTATGAAGACGTGAGATTTAATATGAAACTGTGTTCGCCTTCAGGGACAGCCAAATGTTCAGCGTCAAGCCCTTCCTCGATAAGACAGCAGATAATTTCTTCCTTGGTCGTTCTTCCCCAGGAAAGCACATTTAAAATATATGTTCGCAATACATGACAATACAGCACTCGTAAGAATACATCCAATAACAAGACAATAATTTTAAGTCGCAGATCGTCACGATATCCTTTTACTTTATTTCACGACAAACGGTGTAACAACTTTTTTAGCGGTGTCAAAAAACAAGGTACTCAAAAGCACTTGAATAATCTTCTGCCTCGAACAACGTTAAGAATATCCCGCTTCCTCCCTTTCAACTCAGCACACAAAAGCAACGTCTTTTCTTTTTCCGTTGTCAAAACAAAAAAAAAACGTCAACAACGGAATTCCGAACCGTATATTAGAAAAAAGGTCAACCCTCCGTCTCTCTCGCTCTCCATTCACGTCCACTTCGAAAAATAAATTCGAACTCGAAGAACTGCACGATCCACACCCGAATCAGGGCGTGTTCAAAAACTCACTTCTGGATCGTGCAATTCCTCCACCACCTTACCATCGTACTATTTTAAAACAAAATTATATTAAATACAAAGTATCAAATGATGGTGGTGGCCGACGTACGTGAAACCCCCCCCCCCCCCACAAGACTGCGTGGCATTCTTAGGAGAGGAATGTCACGCCGGAGAGTGGACGGCGGAGAGCAAACAAACAAACAATCAGTAAACCTACCAACAAATAAATAAATAAATAAATAAATAAATTAGTCTACATGCTTAAGTGCTAATGTTAGTAATGATTATACTACTTATATATGATGGTTAGTACAAATAAATAAATAAATAACATTTAATAGGGGAACACTAACTACACAGATTCCCATCTATCGCGGCGGGTCCGACACTGAAACGATGGTCCAACCGAAAGCTCGACCGCCCACACGAACCGGTTAGGACCCCCCGCCAAGGCGAGGCGATCCCCTCTCGTTCAACCACTCCAAAATGTCACCCGGCCGGCGAAAGCGTCCCGCTCCTATATATTTAATTTAGTCCTCCTCTTCTGGACTCGGTACTTGCCCCGGTCCATGGGTTGGTAGATCGGGGGGGTTTCCCGTTTCGGCGGCAAAACCTACCATCACCCGACATTATAGTGCGCTTTCGCACTTTCATATATGCGATCCAACCCCTAGCACTGGGGTTTGCCTCTGCAGTCTGCGCTGGGACTGCGCCTGCAGCATTAGGCCTGGCCTTAAAGACTTTTCGTCAGACTCTCAAGTTGGTATCCCTCGACGAAGGTCCTTTACAAGGACGAAGATTCCGGAGGGTAACCAGAGTCTGGCCAGCTAGGATCAGGGGCTCCAAGTTACCGGAAGGCTTAACCTTTCCGTAATTGTTCTTTTATAAAAAACGTTGTCTATGACTATATGTTATTAACGTCCACTGTTTGGGATTCATCCGGATGACCACGTGGGTAGCACGTGGTTGAACAGCTTTTCGCAGCCCTCTCCTGTATGGGTAGGGTCTCCGGGCGAGTACCTGCCGCAGTATCGACCTTAACAGGTCCCTTTGGCACGTCTCCCCGTTTGGCTGCCACATGTTCAACCCTTCCCGTCCCATAGTTGACAAATTGAATGGAGAATGGCACGGGATTTGCGGTCGTTCGGGGAAAAACCAAACAACCACCCGGCCCGTCTACCTTACAATTCCGAGACAGGAAGTCGTATCCCAACAATCCGTCTTCCTCCAAACCCGGCAAGGAGTCTACTATTTGGAAACTGCAGGGAATCTCATGGTGCAACTTGAAATTCCCAGTGCAGCATCCCCTCGACTTACCTTTGACAAACAGCGCTTGGAGCGTTGTAGATTTATGCACATCCATGCCATATCTAGGATGGAGTGCCTTCAGCTTCAACAGGCTGATCTCAGCGCCGGTGTCCACGATTAGGCGCGTAGGGTTCCTACGGCCAATGTCTAAAGAGAGAGCGACAATCGGGACCTGAGTCGGCGAAAACTGAGAACAGCTGGAGCTGGGTTTCGTTTTTAGTGCGGTCGGGTAGGATCTTGCCGACCCGACCTTGGGGAGTTTCCCGAACTCTCCCATTTTGCCTTATGTCGACACTCTGCCGCCTTGTGAGTGTGTCGACCGCAAAACTCGCACAATGTACCGCTCCCCCGTTCAGGAATATTCCGCTCGGGAGTCCCACTGGACTCCGAACTAGCGGAACTGGAGCTATTCTTTCTGCCCACTTTGGGCCCAATGCGCCGGGGCTGCCATTCCCGGCTCCCCGCGCTGCTTGATGCGGCATCATGTCTCGCATCCGTCTTTGAGGATTTTGAGTCCATGGAGTCAAGTCGCTCACCGCCACCGCTCGACACGGACAATCGTCACCCATCATCTCTACCTACATTCCGGGAATCCTCACTCTCCGCGCTACCATTACCGGCCCTCCGATTTCGCCGACGCTGCCTCCGGCGCTTTCCGCGTCTATTTCTCGCGCTTCCCCCAGTCTCCACACGGGTGTCTTGCTCTCGGCTCGCAACAGGTGCTGTTCCGGCGTGCCGCCTATGGGGAGAACCCTGGGAATTCTGTTGTTTTTCCCACCTTTGCCTGTATTCGCACCCGCGCAAGCTATGACCTTGTCGGCCACAAAACTCGCAACAGCACCGGACGCTGAATACTCTGGGGCCTGATGTCGCTGGTCCGCCGCCCGTAGACGGGGGCTGCGGCTCTGGTAGGGCTCTCTGCTGACACTGTGGTCGCTGATAAGGCGGTTCTTGCCGTGCGAAACCGCCCTGCTGACCTCTACCCCCGTATGTAGTCCGGGGACCGCGCGTCCTCGTCGGACGATCCGGGCAGTCCACTATGTCGTGGCCATACCGCCAACACTCGCGACAGAAGGGAATGTTTCGTCTTTGCAGACACTCGTCGTATACGTGACCCCTCACCTTGCAGAAGCTGCATGTTGTCTGGGATTCCAGGGGGCGAGCCGATCGATCAACCGAATCCCGGACCGGATTGTCCCGACCCGATCGATCTCCAGGCACATACGCCCCTTGAGCCAAACCCTGCGACCCTTCACTCCGACTCGAGGAAGACACGGTATTTGACCACGCTCCCTCGCCAGAGGAGGCAGGAGCATAGGCACCAGCATCCCGTCTATAATTGAGAGGTCCGCACGACTGCCCCCGAACGAAACCATCCTCTCCCCGTCGACGACTATCAGGCTCTTCGGCCGGCAACACGAATGACACCGCCCGGGGATTTAAATTCGACAACACCGGCGCCGGCGCCGCGGTGCAATCCCTAAAAGTGGAGGATGTGTTTTCTAAAAGGGTCGAGCAACTTCCCGGTCCCAACTCCAATGTCTCCGACGCTCGCTCGGCGATTCCGGGCCGCGCATCCACAAACAGGTCGTCCTGCCTCAACATTTCCTTTCGAGCTCGCTCAAACCCGGTCAGGTGGTCCACCAGGCTACGAAAAGGGACACTACCCAACGTGAGAAGGAAGTGCTTTAGTCCTTCCTCCCTCAGACCCCTTACCAACACCGGTTTGGCCATGCCCTCAAGCTGGCTGGCGAAGGCGGACCTACCCTGGCGACCATAAAAGCGCTCAGCTGCCTCCTCGCACCGTACCACGGCCCGCTTCACTCGGGAAACGAAACCTGTGGCATCCTCGGAAGGAAGTTGTCGCATTTTGGAAAGTTGCGCACACAACTCCTCATACGACACCCGGGGTTCGTAGGCCTCTCTAAGACGCTGTTCCGCTTCAAGGAATGTCGTGGGTGGCCTCTCCTCGAACATCCGATAGGCCTCGCCGCTCAGCCTAGAGGGCAGCCACCGGAGGAAGGTATGTTCCTCCTCCACCGCCAGCCCATCCAGAGTCCTTCTACAGCCCTTGAGAAACGAAGAGAGTCTCTCGGCCGTATCCGGGCCTTCCTGTCCCGAAAACATGGGGACCGCCTTCGACACAAGGTCGAAAACCCTATCTGTGCCCAGCATGGTCCGTACAGGACATGGTTGTGGGCCCAGTTTGAAATACGAGGGCATCGGCGTGTCCTCCATGCTCCCAACAGGCTGTTTGCTGACGGTGGGAGGGGGCCTCGTTGGTGATCTCTCGTCCACAAATTCGTCCCGCGAATCGTGGAACGCCTCCGGATCCATCTCGTCAACCGGCGGCTCGGGAAATGCCTCGGGCCGTGCCCGGGCAGGGGTGCCCTCTCGGACATCCCTTTGTCGCTGCCTTGTTTGCATCTGTCGGCTGTCTAACTAAACCTAAAATCTCACGATTTTAAGAACCGAACTCGTAACCTCGACAAGCCCTGTGGCCAACAGTAAACCCGGGAAAAACAACGGCCCAACAAAAACACAACAACAAACACAACTCGTCCAACGAGAGAACCAACCCGAACGCGACAGAACCAATCCGTACACGAGCCGGCCGGATATCGGATACAAACCCACAACGTCTGTTCCGATCAACGTTTTATTTCGAAATCTCCGATCACTAAAAGGCCGCACACGAATCGAGGGGGCGCGAAAAAACAACACGGAATACAACCCCCACAACAGACAAACAAACACTCCAACAGGGGACAAACTCTTCTCCCAGCCACAAGATCACGCGAGAACAACACAAATGATCACTACACCGCCCGAGAAGAGAGAGAGAGAGACAGAAAAAGGAAATACCTCAACGTGCCACCCGTCGCTCAGAAAAACACTAAGTAACTTATGGTAAATTTTGTACCACAGCAAAAAGAGAACAAACAAAACCTACCGCGCAGCCGAAAAGGAAGAAAAGCAGAATCCCCTCCAACGATGTCGTTTACAAAAAATGAATAAAGAAATGTTGTTATAGAAAATGATAACCTAAACGCAAAAATCAATCAAAGTAACAACAAAAAATTAACAAGATATAAATGCGAATAACAAATTACAATAATAAAATAAACAATGAGTTCGCATGTATGAATAATCAAATAAAGTTATCTTAAATGATCGACACTGATCAATCACAAAAAAAAACAACAAAAAGATCAGTAATATTACTTAAACCTAGACCCAAAACAATGCTACTAGATTTTTCAATTATCCACAGTGATCTTTCAATAATAACAACAACAACAACAAATATATTTTCCCGCAGCTCCGCCGTTATGTTGGACCCTCGCCAAAAACTATTGATGAAATCACTTTGTAAGTTGATTCGGAATGATTTCCATAGTTGATCTGGACACGCTCATTATATATTATATTACGGAAACCAACAGAAATAATGTGCTTATTTATATAGTAATAACACCAATGATCGTGCAAATATTGCAAAGAAAAGACTTCTATCCCGGCAGTCGTTCCTCCAGAAGTATAGGGACGTATGGAGCCTCTGGGCTCCACCCACCAATGGTCGTGCACCTCCGAGCTAAACGTGCTCGAGGATTTAAGGCAAAATGCCAGTGCAGAGCCAACTAATGGGCACCGGCTGCGCCACTGTGGTACTTTGTAGCCACAGGAAATTTAATATATATTTAAAATCAAAAACGGATTACCTGATTTTCCTCTGGACTGCTTCTGTGGCTCCGGATAGAGAGAAGTGGCAGTGTTTCCGGGGTTCCAAACTTTACCCCTATGAAGACGTGAGATTTAATATGAAACTGTGTTCGCCTTCAGGGACAGCCAAATGTTCAGCGTCAAGCCATTCCTCGATAAGATAGCAGATAATTTCTTCCTTGGTCGTTCTTCCCCAGGAAAGCACATTTAAAATATATGTTCGCAATACATGACAATACAGCACTCGTAAGAATACATCCAATAACAAGACAATAATTTTAAGTCGCAGATCGTCACGATATCCTTTTACTTTATTTCACGATAAACGGTGTAACAACTTTTTTAGCGGTGTCAAAAAACAAGGTACTCAAAAGCACTTGAATAATCTTCTGCCTCGAACAACGTTAAGAATATCCCGCTTCCTCCCTTTCAACTCAGCACACAAAAGCAACGTCTTTTCTTTTTCCGTTGTCAAAACAAAAAAAAAACGTCAACAACGGAATTCCGAACCGTATATTAGAAAAAAGGTCAACCCTCCGTCTCTCTCGCTCTCCATTCACGTCCACTTCGAAAAATAAATTCGAACTCGAAGAACTGCACGATCCACACCCGAATCAGGGCGTGTTCAAAAACTCACTTCTGGATCGTGCAATTCCTCCACCACCTTACCATCGTACTATTTTAAAACAAAATTATATTAAATACAAAGTATCAAATGATGGTGGTGGCCGACGTACGTGACAACAGGCGGATATTGTGTTATATGCACAATAAGATTGTATCTTAATTGTTTGGTATGATGGGATCTTGGAAATTGGTGATTTTAAGATGATGGCATCTTAATTGTGTTATGTATGTTGGGAGGGGGTGTAAAGTGAGGTGTAACAGTGATCCGAATCGACATTGGCACCTCAGTACGTTCGTACCGTCACCAGGCTCGAGGAATGGCGGCGATCTATCAACACGTGGTCAATTTGACTGCGAGTGGCTCCATAGGGTGATACCCAGATTTTCACATCGTATCTTGGGCAGGCATTGAGGACCGTTCGACGTTCTCGTAATATTCTTCCTTTTCGTCGTCAGGGGACTCCTCTGCAGGTCCGTGAACGTTTATGAGGCTTATGTTCTTAAACTTGCCTCGCACGCGAAGAGTACGTAGCCTTTTGTTTATTGTATTAAAGCCGATGATGGCAGGATTCAGTTTTTGGCTGACTAGACAGCCTAAATGACAGCTGTAATAAATGTCATACTCATTTCTTTGAATAACACCACTCCCCGTCCATCTTATTTCTTGTGATGCTGTTATGTCAGCCTTATATTCGGACAGGGCATCGGCTAGCTGCTGTCCAGCTCGAGCTCTGTACAGTGAGCGTACGTTCCATGAGAAAATTCTTAAATCGTTTAGCCATTTTCTTTTCCGTGGTCGTCGTCGTGTACCCGGTCCATATCCGAGGCTTGTTAAATTTTCCATTATAATTTGTTTTTCCGGGCAAGGTTATTAGCCCTGCGCCAACCTTTCTCAGGATGTCGCCGCATGCATTCGTTTACTGCTTGGCGGGTGCCAAAGTAGCTATCCAGGGGTGTCACGTGGAGACTCCATGTCAACTTGGATTAAACAGGGACAAGGATCTTCCTGGCCTTCGCCGGGTTGAAAACAATCAGAGACTTTGCCCTGTGTATTAGCTCCCATCCCCCTAAGAAGATACCTATGGACGGATCCAAAGGCATGTCATATTTTTACCAACTAAAACGTCCTCCCGCCGGGCACATATCCCCGTTGATCTCCGCGGAACTTTCTTGTAGATATTCCATCGCGGGTCGGGACGGAGTTTACCTGTTACTCCGCTCGTCGCGTCGCAACTGCTGCATCATGTCACATAGAACATCATTTGCTTCGGACCATGCCTGTTTTGAACTCACCATGTATTCTATTACTCCTCCCGGAGTAACTGTCCGTCTCATATGTCTCTCCAAAATCGTTCGTGCGGCCTCGAATCTCACGCACTCTGTGAGTGCGTGTTCTGCATTTTCTATTTTGCCTTCGCAATACAAGCAGTATGGGTGATTCACATGCTTATACTTGTGCAAATATTGCCGAGAGCATCCACGCCCTGATATTAGCTGAGTCATGTGGTAATTCAGGTCGCCTTGTTTTCTTTTCATCCAGGTTTCTACATCAGGTATCAAGGTATGGGTCCATCTTCCTTTGGTGGAAGAATCCTGTGGGGTAGGAGTTATCTGCACCGGCGTACGGCGCTGATTAACTTCCTCCTCCATCATGTATTAATTAAGTTTGGCCGAATATCGCAGCAGGTACAGGAAACACGCTTTAACAATGAAATGTGTCTAGTTTTGAATTTAATTTACTTTTAAATTTTGAAAATCAAACAGTTAATGAAATTTATAAATTGTTTATTGTTTGTCTTTTACATTTTTGTATGATTTATTTGTTTTCACAAAAACTATTGAACACTTCGTATGAACTTAAGGATATTGTTTTATCAAAGAGTCTATTGTATACCGATTTTTTTTGCCGCACTATATGTTTGCGATAATAAACAATTTGGGATCAATAAATTTACGTTATTTCATAGATTCACGGATAAATTTACGTGGAAAAATAAACTAAAACTTCCTAGAGTTGAAAAATAAAACACACACGACTCCGGGTATATATTCGCGTGTTACTGTTTACGCTTCTCCGCTGGTGGCGCGGAGAGCGGGAGTTTCACCGTGCGACCAGCGTGGTCGGAGGATGGAATAAGACTCCAAACGATATCCTCTCCAATAAGGATATCGTTTTTTTACCTACCACCAGGGAAACGTAAAGTCTCTCATGGTGGTATAGGTGGGATCGTTGAGATCAATGCTATTCACACGTGCAGAGGAACAGCGAAACAGGCAAGGACAAAAGAAAAGGCGACCAAATGGTTCGCTCTTTAATGAGGGTCATGTTTATACGATGCCTCGTCGCTATTTTCGACGTTAGGAGAAAAAGGTGCTAAAAGCAAATTGGATGTTTATGGCATCTCTGGCTGCAATAGAAACCGGGTTCATATTTGCATTAGGAAATGCTGGAGAATTTGGTTTCAGCGTCTATTGCGCTAATTATATGCAGCTGCTTGGGTTGTTTGTTGGTAAGACAAACAAAAAAGGTTGCCAGGCAATGTATATGAAAAGGTATATGGCGCGGCTGGGAAAATAGACGGCGCGATATTTATGGTATTTGTCTGGTACCGAATTGGTTCAGAATACCAAATAAGCAAACAAAGAAATCTTATGAAAAATTGTATGCGAAGGGATGCATGAAGGTAAGTTTTCTTTATAGGGATTTTAGGGTTATAATAATTGGGTCTGTTTGATGCGTGAAGCATCTAAGATGCTAATGCGAATTGCATTAGCGAAAGCTGGTGCAGACCCGGGTTATGGTTATGGGGGTTTTTTCAGGAAGGCGAGCCGTGGGATCTGGCGGAATCGCCACAGTACTCCCCTCCCAGTGACGTAGTCACGAAAAAAAAGGTAGGGGCGAGGGAATGCTCGATGGTGGGTGCTGTGATGATAGGGAGGTTGCTTCGGAATGCGCTGTGGTAATGTTACGGGACTGTCGTTGTGACCAGTTCCTGGTTATTGTTTGGGCCTTTATCGATAAGATGGACACAGTTGTTACCGCTTGATGCCATCAAGGGCAAATGTGTGCGGCATGATCCATCGGCCTGTTATGGGTCTCGTGGACCAACAGGCTTATCGCCCGAATAGGTCGGAACCTATCGGAAATCCGCTCACATCCGCAGTGACGAAATAGTGTGTGCGAGAAGGAGGGGAACTTATCCCAGGGTAATTCCCATCCGCAGTGACGGGTTGCCGTGTGCGGAATGGAAAGGGACCAAGTCCAGAGCGGGTGTCTTTTGTCTATACGTTTGTATGGCAAATTGTTTACCGCTGTGACTGGTAAAAGGGGGCGGGCGCTCCAGTTGCGCGGCTTACCGATCGAGGGAGGTCCGATATATCGGCTCCGGTGTCGACCCCGGAGCTTGATAAACGGCGACCGCGACCTCGACCAAGCGGCGCTTTGTTGGGAGGGCCGGCCAATCGCGCTCGTTTAAGTTGGGCGACTTAGATTACGGAGCTCCTGGGGTATGGTTGGTTGTGTCTAACCACAAGGCGGCCTAGAGTAACTGCTGCACTCTCCGAAGTATTATGCACCTAGGTATTTGAGGCGGCGTAGAAGGGCGTGTATAGCCTTTAGTTGCCGCTAAAGGGGAACCATGGTGACTAAAGATTGGGGAACCAGGTATAATGTCTCAGTCCGGTGGTATCGGTTTGATTTGTGGACCGGTGTTGCTGAGACATTTGGGAGACGTTAAAAGATCTAAGGACGAAGGTCCTGAAGTTTAAATAAGGAGGCAAAACCATGTGTCCTACTGGGTGCTGCTACGCGTAGTAGCTGTGTTACGAGGGAAGCTGGCTTGCTGAAATCGGGTAGAAAAGTCGAGCATTGATGAACGGTTTCGCGTGATAATTGTCTTTGGCGTGCATGGGCGCCAATATTTGAACAGGGGCATAACAAGTTGTTAGCGGTCAAGGAAAGTCGAGAAGGGATGCATGGGGTTGCGTGAAGGCTATGGTTGGTGAGCGTGAGCGCCAACCTTCAGAAAAGAGACAGAAAAGGGTGAGGGTGTTTCACGCGAGACAAAACCGGGCGTCCTATAAATTATATACTACACGTAGTAGCTGTTGTTACTTAAGGGGCCGGTTTGCAGAAAATGGGTGTTGGTAATGGCGAGCGTGTGCGCCAATATTGGTAAAAGGACCTTAAAAAAAAAAAATAGGTGGGCAGAGGCGAATTTTGCCTGTATTAAGGAAGACCAGAAAGGTGTCGAGTGAGGTTGGATGGTGTAAAGGGGCGAATGGAGACTAATTGACCCAAAGGGAGTCGGAGGCTGTCGAGTGGAGTCGAAAGGTGGGCAATGAGGCTAAAAATAAATCGAAGGTGGTCGGGTATTGTCGCGATGTGGATGAGTAGGGTTGAAGGAAATACAAGGCGGAGTCAAAATAGAGTGCGTGCGAGCCGAGTCATGTGGAGTCGTGTATACTAGCGAAAACGATTGTATCTTATGTGTACCCAGAAGGGGTTTACAATGCTTATAATTTAATTGGCGGGGATGCTTTAATTTGCTTATAATGCTTAAACTTCAAAGTGTTTCTTGCTATTAAAACGGATTAAAAATAAAGTAAAAATTGAAAACTGCTTTCCATTAATTTGGTTAGAATTAATCTGTGTGTATATATTTATATTAATTTGAATTAAACATGAATAAAAAACTAGGAGAAGCAGTTAAAATAATATTTAAAAGTAAGGGATTAGGAATACAATGAAAATATTTTTATTTTTTAAACAATATGATGGTGCTTGCAAATATATGTACATATATATAAATTTAAAAATTTTTGTTGTTGGTTGCTTTTAAGTCAATTACAATTTTTATTGTTATTTGGCATACTCGTAAATTATTTTCGTTACACACTGTCAGTGGTTTAATGAGGGAGACAAATAAATGTACATATTTTAAAAATTCAATGAGCGCAATATAAATGAAAAATATAAGACAATCGGTTTCTGATAAATAAAACGTTCAATTTAGAATAAAATACAAATACCAATTACGTAATGTCGTTAGTGTATAAAACGGCAGTCTTCGCAAAAAATTAATTTTCCTTTTGCTTTAAGTGTACTTAAATTCTAGGTGTTTCTGTTTTTACATTGATTTTATTTATGTATACGACTGTGCGTGTATATGTGTATTTATAATTTTCATTGTTGATTTTTGCTTTATATCAACGGTTAATGTTTGTTAAATGCAGAATATATTAAATTAAACAAAAGCAAAACAGGGACTTAGTGGAACAAAGAAAAAGGAAGATGTAAAATGTATGTATTCTTAATGTGCAATTTTCCAAATGCTAGAAAATTTATATAAAATATATAACCCATATTTCTAACACTAAAATCTGATTTTGTTTCTATTGGTAGCAAATCCCAGTTCACATTGCACTCAAATTATCATTAAATATATATTTCTGGTAACATTTTGGATTGTAATTCGAGTTTTTTATGAATTGTTCTTGATATAGATATTACATAACGCAGGTATATATGGTAAACAAATTTTAAAAGTATAATATATTCTTGTGGTTTTTTAATTTATTATTGCATTACAAAAGGAAAAAGAAGAAACGCATCCATACAAATGCATATATTTCCGGACATACATGCATCTATATAAATATCAATATCTTCTATAATTACATTACAAATTTTAATTATTTTAACAGTCAAGCCTATTATACGGTTTTCTTAGACTGGCAGGACAACTGTTTCGAACCAGTTGTCTACCTTTACTATGCAAATCGTTTAATTAGGACTGTGTGTGGTAATATGCACTTCAAACAGTTAATTAATTTCTGCATAAAAAAAACAAGCTTAATAATTACTTCTATGATTCCTTGATCCCACTAATCAATTTGGAAAAATATGATTGAAAATTTGAAATTTGAAAGTATTTTGCTTTTTTTTATATAGTTTCACAATAAAATGAATTTAACTCAGATACGGCTGTATGACTAAGAAATTGTTTGTATTGCACAGTATAGTATAAAAGAAAATAAAGGAGTTTAATATAAATACTTGATACATGAAATTTTGAAGGATTTTGAGCAGTGTTTGTTAGGATAATCGCAGCCAGTCGAGTTGTTCACATGTCTTCAGTTTCTGCATCATAAATTGTGAAATGCCTGCAATTTTTAACATCATCACGAAATAGGTGACACGTATCTTGTCACTGAACTTGCACCCATGATGTTGGAATGTTGAGTTGCTCGTGTCATGGTTACGTTGGTGATGTTGAGCATGTGTCCTGTGCTGCTGTTCGGTGATACAGGTGGCTACGCTGCATCGCTGGGACGTCGTTGGCAAAGCGGTGTTGGGTAGTGGGTATCCTTTTAATTGTCTTTTGTTAATTGCGTATTAATTCGAAGGCATCTGATTGGCTTAGTTCCGACACTTGTAAGGCTGGTGAATACAAAAAAAAGAAGGAAGGATACTTATCTTACCAACTCCTGGCTATTGTTGTTGAGGTGGTTGTTGTTTTGGTGCGTGTTGGCTGCTGGTGCTGGAAGGAAGGCTGGCATTGGGGCGATGTTTTGCCCATTGATTATTTTCCGGCAATTGCCGCCACAATTGCTCACTGTTGTCACTGGAACGAAAAACACCAAGAAACGCAAGTTCGTGCTTCACAAAAACGCGCACTGTTTTCGCCGACTGTTTATTTTCCCGAAGGCGCGATTGTTCCAACTCGGAGTCACCAATGTGGGGTAGGAAGTAAGTGCACCGGCGTACGGCGCTGATTAACTTCCTCCTCCATCATGTATTAATTAAGTTTGGCCGAATATCGCAGCAGGTACAGGAAACACGCTTTAACAATGAAATGTGTCTAGTTTTGAATTTAATTTACTTTTAAATTTTGAAAATCAAACAGTTAATGAAATTTATAAATTGTTTATTGTTTGTCTTTTACATTTTTGTATGATTTATTTGTTTTCACAAAAACTATTGGACACTTCGTATGAACTTAAGGATATTGTTTTATCAAAGAGTCTATTGTATACCGATTTTTTTTGCCGCACTATATGTTTGCGATAATAAACAATTTGGGATCAATAAATTTACGTTATTTCATAGATTCACGGATAAATTTACGTGGAAAAATAAACTAAAACTTCCTAGAGTTGAAAAATAAAACACACACGACTCCGGGTATATATTCGCGTGTTACTGTTTACGCTTCTCCGCTGGTGGCGCGGAGAGCGGGAGTTTCACCGTGCGACCAGCGTGGTCGGAGGATGGAATAAGACTCCAAACGATATCCTCTCCAATAAGGATATCGTTTTTTTACCTACCACCAGGGAAACGTAAAGTCTCTCATGGTGGTATAGGTGGGATCGTTGAGATCAATGCTATTCACACGTGCAGAGGAACAGCGAAACAGGCAAGGACAAAAGAAAAGGCGACCAAATGGTTCGCTCTTTAATGAGGGTCATGTTTATACGATGCCTCGTCGCTATTTTCGACGTTAGGAGAAAAAGGTGCTAAAAGCAAATTGGATGTTTATGGCATCTCTGGCTGCAATAGAAACCGGGTTCATATTTGCATTAAGAAATGCTGGAGAATTTGGTTTCAGCGTCTATTGCGCTAATTATATGCAGCTGCTTGGGTTGTTTGTTGGTAAGACAAACAAAAAAGGTTGCCAGGCAATGTATATGAAAAGGTATATGGCGCGGCTGGGAAAATAGACGGCGCGATATTTATGGTATTTGTCTGGTACCGAATTGGTTCAGAATACCAAATAAGCAAACAAAGAAATCTTATGAAAAATTGTATGCGAAGGGATGCATGAAGGTAAGTTTTCTTTATAGGGATTTTAGGGTTATAATAATTGGGTCTGTTTGATGGGTGAAGCATCTAAGATGCTAATGCGAATTGCATTAGCGAAAGCTGGTGCAGACCCGGGTTATGGTTATGGGGGTTTTTTCAGGAAGGCGAGCCGTGGGATCTGGCGGAATCGCCACAATCCCACCTTCGTTGCCATTCTCTTAGACTTGAGAGCTCTAATTGTGACCGCATTCTCCGGCGATTCTCTTGTGAGACCTCATCTAAAGCAGCGTTTTCTTTAGCTGCAATGTCAAGTGGTGTCCTCCCGCCCAAAACATTTATGGCATCATCGGAAACCGTTCGGAATGCACAGCATACTCTTATCGATGCCAGCCTATGTGCTGAGTTCACTCCCCTCATGTACAACTTATACTGTGCGGCTCCTGCCCATATGTGAGCTGCATACATTATAACGGAAGTGTTGACGCTAGTTACCGCCTTCGCACCCTGATTCGCAGAACATGCATTTGGGTTGCGCATTATAGCTCATCGCGTTGTGGCCTTTTCCGCCGCATTTCAAACAGTTTTCCGAACGCTCTTCTTCGGATTTGCAGGATTTTGTCACATGACCGTATCACTAACATCTGAAACATCATGTGGGTGTGATGTGTTCTCGCAGTCTGCATCTCACCCATCCAACCCGTAGGAAACCTTTAGCCAGGAACATGCTAGCCTTTTCTCTTAGGGAGGCGGATCATGGCAGCCTGCGTGCCATCTAAGGAAGAAGAAAAGTAGATTAGACAGGAGTCAGTTGGAAGGAAGTGATGATCTAAGAATAAAGAGTATACTAATATAATTAGCCTGGGTTTTACTACGGCTACGGCTGTGAACAGAGTTTCCTTGCAAAGTTGTGGTACGTTGTGTTAAATGGCATTATAGAATGGAAAATAGTGCATTTCCAGTGTCTTGAGATTTGCTTGTTCTCGGTGTTTGAAAAACTCTTTTAGTGTGTGTGCTTTGACACTTGAGCCCATAGTGGCATTATCTTGCACTTCGCCGGTACATGGACGGCGCATCCCATAGGGGCTACCTGGAAACCCCAAAGACCCGGGCGTGCATCCACATATCCATAGTGGGACCAGAACTCAACAACAAACAACAAGCATCCATTCAGGGTCCTTTGTTCACTTCTCTTCCTAGTTGATCGAGAAGGACGGAAGCGAACCGTACTACAATAACATATGTGGTGTACTCTTCCGTCCACAGAGCCATGGAATATCTAAGGTGTAGATATTAAATAGGATGGGGCCTACAATGCACCCCTCTGGTACGCCTGCGGCGGCGTTGAAATATCGGTAAATGATACTGTGGCGAGGAAGTAAGTGCACCGGCGTACGGCGCTGATTATCTTCCTCCTCCATCATAACTATAAGAAGTTTCCGCCGCAATTGTCCACCAGGAAAACAAAACAAACACATCTCCACAACAACGTCCACAAGTAGTAAAGTAAAACACTGCTGGCACCGAAGCGAAAGTTAATGAAACGCACTGTATGTAGTTTAATATAACTGGTTTTATTGCCGGTGATAACCGTTTCTAATTCAATTTTAATTTATGAACAAAATGTTTGTTTATTTCAAACTTTATACACATTCACGGAGTATAACTAAGCGAGTACAAGCACTCTGGAATCGTTTTTTTTTTTTTTTTTAACTCGGTTTTATTTTAATTTACATGTACAAAGAATTGGTGTGTTACTAAGGACTTAACTAACAAGGAGACTTTAGCACTCGCGCAGAGACTTGTTCGACTCAGGGTATGCGCATCCCCGGACGACACGGGGTGCGGAAGGCGAACCAACCTAATCGGTGGTTGGAATACGACTTAGCGATCGTCGTCTCATGCAGAGATGATTTCGCTAAGAAAAAAAGGAAGAGAGAGAAAAACTTTTCTCTTAAGGGTGTGACCACTAAGAAAATGCGATCTTTTTGGTGCAGTGGTATATGTGCGCGATCGAACAGATTCAATGTTGTTGCACGTGTTCGAAAGCAGGCAGGCGGCAAGGACAATAGGGAAAAATGACCAAATGCGCCGTTGGTAATGCGGGTCATTGTTTACACGATGCCTCGTCGCTATTTTCGACGTTGGGAGAAAAAGGTGCTAGAAGCAAATTGGATGTTTATAGCATCTTTGGCTGCAGTAGAAACCGGGTTCATATTTGCATTAGGAAATGCTGGAGAATTTGGTTTCGGCGTCTATTGCGCTAATTATATGCAGCTGCTTGGGTTGGTTATTGATAAGACAAACAAAAAAGGTTGCCAGCCAATATGTATGAAAAGGTACATGACGCGGTTGGAAAAATAGACGGCACAGTATTTATCGTCCCTGTCATGAAGGTTACAAATGTATGTAAATCTAATTATTTGTTTACCGGAATTCCTCTAAGGAAATTTGACTGGCGACGTAGATGCCTAAATTGATTGGAAATTCCTGGTAAGTTAATAAAGAAATCTTAAGGAGCAATGGTATGCGAAGAGAATGTATGAAGGTAAGTTTTCTTTACAGGGACTTAAAGATCATAGATTTGATCTCTTAAATGCGTGCAGCATTTTTAGGTACTAATACTGTTGCATTAGCAAACTAAAGGGAGTTGGGTAGTAGTTATGGGGGTTTTTTCAGGTAAGTAGACCGTAGGGTTTGGCGGAACCGCTACAATACTGTGGCGGCTCTTGTGAACGCCACTACTTACCTGCTCATCTACCACCAGGTAACCCCTTTTCATATGCGCCCTGTTTCAATAAACCGTGTACTTACCTGCATTGACTATTCCAATAACCACGAAAAACCACCAGCACAATGTTTGCTGATATGAAAATAATATCAACAACAGCAGACATTCCCTACATAGGCATATTTAAACCTGAAAAGTATGACTTACCTGCCCTTACGACTAACCATCAGCTGCAATGCTTAACTGCGCTGATTATGTAAACACCATCAGCAACACAAGCATGTCCATAGGAAGGACAAATTGGTCGCACATCTAGCAACCAACATTGCACCAACGAAATGTCTCCTAAGAGGTCGGCTACAATGCCACTAGAGATATTTCGTCCTTTTGGTTCTTTCATGCAATGCCCACATCGGTCGCTAAATCAAGCCACACGAAAGGGAAAGTCGCACCTGGCAGCAAAAAAGCATAGAGAACTCGCCAGTGTAAATACTCACACGACGGTTCGACCTGTGTTTATGCTAACAACAACATACGTACGATCAGCAATCGTGCTACAAGTAGTCGCTGATCATGTAAACAAATAACCCTTTTCAGAACATCTCGCCCCAGCTGCGAATGTGTTTATTTTTATTTTTATTCATAGTCTATGGTTCGCATGCTGGGCGACACAGGCAATGAGCACCAAATGGGATCATGTGTGTGTATTTCACCCTTTTTCGTGTGCTTAACAAAACTAAATCGCACCATATATGGCCATCGAAACGATGGATGGAATTTTTGGTGTTCTGTCGTTTCGATGGCCGAGGTTAATCTCGGTTCGGATTCCGTGAGGGCAGGTTGCGCCCTCACGTTAATTTACATCCCTCTTGGGCCGTCCCAAGGGATAAGTAACATAGTGGACAATGGTGGTGAATGACAGATAGACGGGCAGCGCTTCAGAAGAATCAATAAGAAATCTCTCATGGGATGTCCCAAGGGATCGCGACAACGGTGCGAATAGACAAGTTCTTGGCATAATTGATGCGAACTTCTGTGTAAAAATACATAGTATACAACGCGCGTTTAAAAACCGTTAATATTGTAAAATATATTGTGTACGGCGTGCGTTAAAATTGATTTAATATTTTGGAATTCGTAGTGTGCGGTATTTTAAAATCAACTTAATATAACTAACAACTAAGGACTAGTGTTTGTAAAAATCATATTAATACAACTATCAACTAAGGACTAGTGTTTGTTAAGATCATATTAATATAATTATCAACTAAGGACTAGCGTATGATAAAACCGAATTAATCAAATGGAGTCGGATGATCAATTATCGTTTCTTTTGATATTGGAAATAAAGAACCTTTTGTTTTGCGTTACCAGAGTAACCGAGTGTTTTTCTACAACGGCGAAAATTTACTGACTGCGGCCGGACTGGGTTGGCGTTCCGCTACGACCACTAAAAACCTTAACCCGCCACCACCAACAAAACATAAACCCCACAATACTACACAGCGTTCTACTAAGACCAGTGTTCAACAATTTAAAGACGAGACCATCGATCCACGTCGTGTCAAAAACCTTTTTAATGTCCAGGCTCACCGCAATGGTAGGTACCTTATTAAAGAGCCGCGCCCAGACGAGGTTTTGAAAAAAGTTGAGAGCCATAGTGGTGCTGTGCCCCGTTTCTATATCCAAATTGGAAATCTGGCATTAGGTCCCTGGCACTGATAAAGTTGTTTAGCTTCTCGTATAGAAATGTTTCATATATTTTGCTAATGCAAATGAGGAGCGAAATGAGACGAAAGCTTGAGGGGTGATATGTTGGTTTCCCAACTTTGGCTATTGGACAAACACTATAATGCTGCCAAACTTGGGGAAAGTATCACATGTTGTAGGCATGGTTGTACAGAGTGGAGAGTTTTATAAAAAAATAAGGCAGAAAATCTTTGCTATACCGGGTGACTTCTTAGGGTTTCGAGATTTAACTAAGTTCTGTAGGGTATTTGGTTTGACGAAACCGTGATAACTATCACGTGTGTCATAGACGTATGCACTGTTAGCCGAGTTGAACACAACTATTGGCTCGTTAAAGTTTTCTACTATATTGTGAATTGAACTAATGATTACATTAGTATCCGCGTCGTTATCCTCGAAAGTGAGCCTGTGGCGGTTCTTTAACACATTCCCAAAGAACCGCCCATCCTCTTAAATTAACCACCTTCCAAACCCATAGTACTTACCTGCAGTTAGGAGCAGCGTAAGCTCCCCTACAGCATCACACCTGAAATTTAAAAACCATCAAGGCTGGCATCACATTGAATTATTATATGAACCGTACCATATCTCCATCGGCTCGGTTTGTCAGCAATTATAATAGATAAATAGTTGCTAGCCAGCGTAATTGTTCACACAGACGTAGCCGATGGGTTTTGCTACGGTTCATAACCATTTATTGCCCCAGTCCTGAGGTTCGCAACACTTGCGACCAATTTCCTTTATCGGTTATCTACCGATCATGGGATTTGGGCACTAATATGATTCACCATAAACAATCTTACCCCAGCCATGCCTACGATGACCCGCCTGAGATCTAAAGTAAACATACAGTATCTCACTGTGCGTTTTGCTTACCCGCATATTAATCAAACATATAGCCATCTAGCCTGACCCTTTGCCGCCGTCGACGAGGTTTTTGCTGACTTATGTCAACAAAATAATTTGCCTCCTTGTGCACCGGAGCCCTATGGCTAGATTGGATATTGCCAAATCGGTGTTTCCAAGGAATCTTAGGCAAATACCATGACGAACATGACGACATCACCCCCGACGATCGCACTTCTGTTTGATCAGGTGTCCACCGATCATCGTCCTCATCGCAGGGCATTGTACTTGTCCTATACGGACACATATAGAATCCTTCCTTATCTATGTAATCCGTGGCCATCAAACTGATGGATGTGAGTTGGATCGCCGAGTCAGATATTATCCGCCCAACCGTTGCGTTGTCAGAGTCACCAGAGTGGATTACGTTAAGTGTTCGATCCTCGGGTAGATACACCTGTTCCAGATGTCCGTATTTTGAAAATCGTTTTCCTTCCGAAATTAGTGTCCCCGTTGCTATTGCTGCCACGTCGCTTGACGCGATAAATAATTAAATGCGAATAATGTATGTTAAAATTAAATTGTAATCCCCGCGAGTGTTAATTTTGTATTGAGATCTCGCTTTGTTAAATTACGCAGCTTGCCCAAACTTTGACAGTAGTCCAGTTGTTGAGCAGTGGGAGCAGTCTTGCATTTCAAGTTACTGGGCGGAAAATTCAGAAAGGCAGTGCCTTATCAAATTACCCTCATATAAAGCATTAAACGACATTCTTGCCTAAACATATAGAACTATACTAGTACTCGTATTATCCGTAAATAAGTTTCTTTTTTAAAATAAATCGTTTTATTCGACAACGATTTGGGCGAATATTCCAGGATATGTGTTCCTCCGCTCTGTGGAGAACTAGCGCTCAACAAGCGAACATTTGAAAAAACCGATGAAATAGAATTTAGTCGTAATTGTTTTTTCTTCACCCATATATTGAATTTAAATGTATACAATTTGGCAACTTATCAATTTTTAAATTGAACCGGTGCCAGTTACCATACAATTTTCCCCACTCTTTATTAAATTTAACAAGAGTTGACAAATACTTTTCTTCCAACCCACCTAGCAAATGTCCTTAAAAATTCTACATCCGTTGGGAGTTGTTAGCCTTTATAAGAATTAGTAAAATATTATCGAGGGATTCCATCTTTCTTCGTGAATAAATAACTTTTATTCAAATTAATTTTTGCAAAAACTAAACAGGCCGTTTTGTAGTGATTGTAACAACTGTCAATGCAGAACATATTTGATGTAGTATTCGCGGAAAGCGTTTTATAAAAATAGATCGTAGTTATATAATTTCGAAACAAATACTACTTAGCAACTACCGAGAAATCTTCTAGTGCGGTGAGTTTAGCAATATTTTATTTGTTTTTATCCATCTGAATTATGTGCTTTACAGGATTCTATTTTTCAAATTGATGCAATTTCCTCAGAAATTAATTAGCGAACACCATGGAAAATGTAAGACGTTTAAATTATTATTTATGAATGAAAGCTTCGCTTGATCAGAGTCGGGTATCTTTTATAATATGTTTTCTCGAAAAATCTCATTATCAGCGTTTTTTTTATCCTTTACTGGAATACGTTTCTTTTTTTTACTGATAATTAATTTAATTTGAAACCTATTGCTTTAATCTTAAACGTATTGCTTTAGAGGAAGGAGTTAAAACAGGGTATTAAATCCGACGGTTTTTGTATTGTTTGTGTAACTGTTTGGGGTTTCGATCCCCAAATCGTCGTTGTCGTCGGATGGCTGCTAACGCTGAAGTCCCTGGAGGCGTTGACGTCCGGTCGTGGCGGCGGCTAATTTCGAAGTGAGGTAGTGTGTCAATTGTGTGTGTCAAACGAAATTGGCGGGAAAGATCCGACGTCGGTTCTCGTTCTACGTGTGAGCGAGACCAACGTAGTACCGCGTCGACTCCACGCCAATTCAGCTGTGACTCTCCTTTGTGTGTGAGGGTGACCGAGAATGTGCTTGACTTAATTAGTCGAAAGCCCCACTCGGTGTGAGTCTTTGCTTGCGGCGACAGCGTGGAGGTTGTGGATTGTGCTGATCAGCCACAACCACCCCCCGGTGGGGGCTCCACGTTAAGGTTGCCCTTTTGGCAAGGCCCTTGAGTAGGTCGTGGAGTGGTGCTTGTAGGTTGGCGGCATGTGAAACGCACTGCCGGTAGTAGTTCGTAATGCGAAGGAAACGACGGAGCTGTGTTGTAGTGGTTGGTTTGGGGAAGGTCCTGATAGCCCAAGTAGGTTACCTGGGGCTGGCCGATGGCGCATTTTTCGCCGTTGATGCGCAGACCGGCTCCTCGGAGGGTGTTTATCAGTTCCCGCATATGTTCGAGGTGTTGGTCGTGTCGTGGCTCTCCTGGAGCAAGTCTTCAATGACTGGGGACGGGTAGCGGTCCAGGGTGGTGCACGCGTTGAGGCAGCAGTTGTCGCCTGTTACTCGCCAGGAGCCGTCTGGTTTGAAGACCATGAGGGGTGGGCTTGCCCATTGGCTGGAAGAGGGCGGAACGATGCTCTTCTCGAGGAGGTCCGCGAAGGTCGCCTTGGCGGCATAGAGCTTGTCGCCGCTCAGCCTGTGTGGGCGTTCGAAGACCGGTGGACCTGTCGTGCAGATGGCGTGCCTTACCCTCAGTCCGGGGATCTGGACGGGGCCGGCGTTTGGGGTGAAAACATCACGGAATCCCTCCAGTAATTTCGTGTATCGTTATGCTGTTTTGTGGTTGTCGTATGGATCGGGGATTGTGGAGACTAAGTGCAATGCTGCTGGGTCGATGGTTCCGCGCAACGCTACATCGGTGAGTATTTCGGTTAGGCGTTTGTTCTTGATGTCGACCATAAGTCCGTATTTCGCCAGGAAGTCCGCCCCAAGGATAACATGGGGGGCGTCGACGATGACAAAGTCGCATTCGAGGCGCCACGCCGTCGCAAACCCGGGTCCAGTGTGCGTCGTTGGTGTCCGTACGTGGATATGGGCGTCGAGTTAGCCGCGTACAGAATTCGGTCGTGTCTCCGAAGGTTTTTAGCTTGCCAGGGTAGCAGCGAGACGACCGAGCCCGTGTCGACCAGGAGCCTGATCTGAGAGAACCGGCCGTGTAGGAGCAGGCGAGGGTCATCGTGGGGACCCACCTCCGTTACCTGCAGTCGGGGTGAGCGACTTAGTTTCCCGACTTCGCGAATGCGCAAGGTGGTCTACAGGTGCGCGCGTCGGCGCAGAATTCCCGATGATACCAGCACCATTGCTCCTGGATTCCGATCTCGTGTCTGTTGTGTGTCCTATGTGCTGGTCTTGGTCTCGGGTGGCTTTGCTGTTGTCGCCTGTTGGGGTTGTCTAGGTTAGGTGGCTGACTGCTGGCGGTTAGCTGTATGATGGCTGCTTACAAGGCGTCGATCCGCTGGGGGAATGTGTACTGGGACCTTTTCTTGTCGCCGACCGCCATGATGTTGTGGCGGTTCTTGCGAACACCACTACTCACCTGACCATACACACCAGGTAACTCCCTTTGCATAAGCATCCTGTCTTCAATAGAGCAGGTACTTACCTGCATTGGTTATACCAATAACCACCTAAAATCTGTGGAGCACAATGTCTGCTGATACGAAAAAATACATCAGCAACAACAGACATTGCCTACACCAAGCATAATAGTGCGAATGGCACCATGTACCACAAAGGCAAATCCGGTTGCAAACGCCGCAATCAACACTGCCCAAAGGTACCAGTGTAATGCCCCTAAAATACAACTCGGTACATATTACGTAACCGACGAAAATCACCAAGCGTTGTCCAAGCACACAACAGGAAAGGATTTTCCCCATACACGTGCATGGCGATTAATATAAGCCGACGCCAGCAACGCGCGAACCGATCAGCACCAACGTGCCACACAGTGCTGGTCGAATAAACACATCCTACCATGGAAATGCGATGTACACGATCAGCAATAATGCTATACTCAGTCACTGATCGTATAAACAGTTAACCCTGTTCAGAACAACTCGCCCCAGCTGCGAATGTGTTTATGTTTATTTTGATTCAAAGTCTATGGTTCGCATGCTGGGCGACACATGCGATCAGCACAAAAAGGGACCATCGTGTGTGTGTGTGCAAACCTTCTGTGTTGGCACATAGATTCGAAAAAGAAAATTACCAAATATGGTCATCGGGACATGGATGGAGTTTTGGGATTCGGTCGCTTCAAGGCATTAGACAATGGTGGTGGATACGGTATAGGCGGGCAGCGCTTCATAACGAATTAATAAAAATCTCTCATGGGATGTCCCAAGAGATCGCGGCGAACGTGTGCGGAATAGACAAGTTCTTGGCGAAATTGACGTGAACTTCATTGTGAAATACATTGTGTGTGGCGTATGTTAAAATCGAATTAATCTAAATATAAACTAAGAACTAGTGTATGTAAAAAAATCAAATTAATCTAACTATAAACTAAGAGTTCGCGTATGTTAAGGTCGAATTAATCTAAATATAAACTAAGAACTAGTGTATGTAAAAAAATCAAATTAATATAACTATAAACTAAGAGTTCGCGTATGTTAAGGTCGAATTAATCTAAATATAAACTAAGAACTAGTGTATGTAAAAAAAACAAATTATCCAAAATATAAACTAAGAGTTAGCGTAGGTTAAAATCAAATTAATCTAAATATGAACTAAGAGCTAGTGTATGTAAAAAGCAAATTATTTTCAATATAACTAAGTAGTGCGTAACTGTAAAACGTATCCTGCGTTACTCGTAGCTTTAAAAGATAACCCCGCCTTGGAGTCGGATTACCAAATATCGTTTCTTTTTAATATTTGAAATAAAGAACCTTTTTTTTGCGTTACCAGAGTAACCAAGTGTTTTTGATTTACGGCGAAAATTTACTGACAGCGGCCGGACTGGGTTGGCGTTCCGCTACCACTAACTAAACCTAAACCCCACAATGTGCTCCAGGGGATTGTCGACGACTTCGTCCACCGCGGTGATTAGGTTTTTTGTTGTTTGGGGGTTGAATATCCTCAGGGTGTTTTGGGCGTTTTGAGATGGAAGCGATCTCCATTTCACCAACAGTACCCCTTCGTCGATCCGTGTTCCGGCGACAGCCTTCATTTCTCGCCACAGTTGGGAAGGTTTCAGGTTGCCGAGTTGGAGCTCTGTGAGCACTGTATGGAGCCTCTTCTCTTCGGAGTCAGTTGTGCGACGTAGGATGCTTTCCATACGCGTCCTGTATTTGTCCGCTGCTGGTGGGCTGGCCAAGACGTCGGCCAGCTCGTCGACTGTGAGGGTGTCGAGGGCGCCCAGGACCAGGAAGAACTTCCGGCTGTCGTCATCGAGGCCATTCATTGCGAGCATTCCTTCGGCTTGGATGAACCGCGCATGGGAGTGGTTGCGCCAGAAAGGTATTAATTTTACCTTTGCCATCGCGTCGGTCGGATAGTGGCCAGTAGCGGCTCGGGGGTGCAGGTTTCGATGCCGCTGTCTAATGAGGGCGGCGAGTCCTTCGTTGTTTCGTCGCTTCTGGCGCCTATTCGCTTTCCTCCTCCGAGCTCCGTGTTGGCGTGTTCGATTGTTTATTTATTTTTCCTTCCTTCTCAGGTAACAAAAACTTTTCACTTTACTTGTATTTTCATCAACGGCACACCACCGTGTTTTAAATTAAATTTTTGGATGATTCTTAGTTACCTTTGTTTCTGATTAAATGGAAAATAGTTTTTTTTTCTTGTAATTTTTTCTATTTAATCTATTTACGTTTAATTGTTTGTTCGTTCCGATTGAAAATTTCTTCTCGGGGTCACCACTTTGGGGTTTCAATCCCCAAATCGTCGTTGTCGTCAGATGGCTGCTAACGCTGAAGTCCCTGGCGGCGTTGACGTCCGGTCGTGGGGGCGGCTAATGTCGGAATAGCGGTAGAATTCGTGCCAATTGTCCAAACATGTGGTGTGTGTCAAACGAAATTGGCGGGAAAGATCCGGCGTCGGTTCTCGTTTTACGTGTGAGGGAGACCAACGCGTCGATTCCACGCCAATTCAGCCGTGACTCTCCTTTGTGGGGGAGGGTGACCGAGAGTGTGCTTGACTTAATTAGTCGAATGCCATTCTCGGTGTGAGTCTTTGCTTGCGGCGACTGCGTGGAGGTTGTGGATTGTGCTGATCCACCACAACTGTATTGCACTAGTTCGATCAATAATACGAATAGTCAGGATCGTATCCTCTCAAGAAAATGGTTAAAAAATCTTTAATTATATTTACTTTTCTTGTTAATAAATGTCGAGCCTATGAGAACTCGGAACTGAGTTTTATTGTTAATTGTTTATTTTCGAAATGGATACAGAAAACTCAGGCAAAAAGTTATTAGTTTGTATTTTTTTTTAAATGCGTGTCGTATGAATAGTCAGTGCTCGGAAAAATTATAGACTCAGACTTAAATTTTCGGTTTTCTTGGAATGAGTAATAAGCTTTTATGACTAGTTTTGTGACAAAATATTGTCAACCAACACCAACTCAGGAAAACCCCTTTAATGGCATAATTGCTTTTTTTACTAGGAATGGTAATTGAATTTCTGAAAAGAAAAACAAATTTCGACTGTGAAAAAGTATAAACTCAAGCTAAGAGAGCGCACGGCGAGGTCAGAAACTTCGGGATTCCTACACGGTCAATAAATAACAATACTAGTATAGTAAGAGAAATCAAGAAAACTAACGTTACGCGCAAGGCGAAACATAACTTAATATAACGAAGAAAAGTAAAATAGATGCAAGACGTAATGCATTTTTATTATAGGGTGGGCCATAATTTTTTGCACATTTGAAACATGAACAGAAATAAAACTACAAATAATGACTAAATTGCATGAAACGACGCACAATTTAATCTGGACGGCCACTATGGCTTCAAATACTATTTGCATGATCTTAGGAAAGAAAGGAAAATCATGTCACGCGGGCCTTTAGCAGGAGGAGGAGTTGTGGTGTGGGCAGCTTTCATTGGAAATTTGAGACCGAAATTGTTTTTATTTCTGGAAGAATGGACGGCAAAAAGTACCAAAAAATGTTCGAAGACCATCTTCTTCCTTTAATAACCTAACAGAGGACGAATATGTCATATTTCAACTGGACAACGCTCCTATCCATACAACACGAACAACAACAGCGTGATTTCAAGAGCTTGGAATTAATCTTTTACTGTGAGCAGCTTTAAGTCCAGACATAAACTCCATTCGGAACCTGTGGGGGTCCTGGCAAAGGGCGATTTACGATCGGGAAAAGCCAGAATTACAAAAAGTGGAACAACTCAATGAAAGAATTGTTGAAGCATGGAATAATATACCAGACACCACTTTAAACAATCTTATTTCCAGTCTACCATGAAGATTATAAGAAATAACGGACAAAGCATTCCATATTAAATAAATTATTATAGAAAAAGTTAAAATATAAATGTCTTGAGTTTATACCTTTTCACGGGCGAAATTGGGTTTTTTCAGAAAATTTATTATCATTTCTGGAAAAAGATTTGTCACAAAACTAGTCATAAAAGTTAATTACTCATTCTAAGAAAACCGAAAATTTACCTTTGAGTCTATAATTTTTCCGAGCATTGTATATATAGTAGATTAGTATGGCTGACCATTGGCAAAAATTTCATGGTATTTGTTTGGATAGGTTGGAAATTACAGATCCTTTCATGTTGGAAGAAACTTGTTATGAATGATTTTTTTAAATGGATAAACCTGTGAAACAAGGAATTTTCCTCGAATTTGAAATTACTTCATCATCATCATCGGCACTACAACCGGGATCCGGTCTTTATTTAGCAAGTCCCGAGGCTTGTTAAAGTTTCCATAATAATGTGTTTTTCCGGGCAAGTTTATTAGCATTGTGCCAAATTAGTTCAGATCGACTTGAAATTAGTTCAAATGGACTTAAAATGTTACAAATGTGTTACTGGGATGGATATGTATCAAGACTTAGGTGGTTCCAATCAAATGATGAGAGTCGTGAAACAATTGAACACAAACTTCATCGAGGAAGACCATCAATTTCAACTACTGATGAAAACATTAACAAAATCAAAGAACTGGTACTTTTCACTAGTCGATTGACTCAAAGAAACTTTGTTATATTAAAAGGATCAATACAAACAATTTGAAAAGATGATTTTGGCATATTTCGTGTGTCATCTCGTTTTGTCCTATTGAATTTTTTTTTATGATGAGGCGCCAATTTTGTTATAAGATTGATAAAATCCTGTCCGTAGCGCCAATTGTGTTGTAAAGTTTGTGACGGGCGCGTCTGCGCCAATTGTTATAATGTGTGATAGGTGGCTGCGCCAACTGTGATATGTTGATAGGTAAATAATGTTATATAATAGTAATAAATTATATATATATATATATATATATATATATATATATATATTTTTTTTTTTTTTTTTTTTATTTGACTTCTCTCGGGAGATTCGAACCTATAGCGCCGAGTGGGCACCCCGAGATGCCATGAAATAACTGTTGCAGTTCTTTTTGAACAGTTGCAGGTTGTAACGTTCCGGGAACACTTGCGTGGGAAGGGAGTTCCACAGCTTCCCCGCTCTGTAACGGAACGAGTTCTGATGTAGGGATGTTCGCGCCGTCGGGAGATGAACCACAAACGGGTGCGATCCGTCGGATTGTCTTGTGGAGCGCATATAAGCCGAATTGCGTGGAACAATACCACGAATCTCCGAAGAACAGCACCCGTGATAATATCTGTAAAACAGACAGAGGTCGGCTACGCGCCTTCGATGTGATAGCGACTGTAGTCCCGACGTCAGCGCCGAGTCCCCGATCAGGCGGATCGCTCGTCTCTGTATGCTCTCAAGTAGGTCGAGGGTATGTTTAGGAGCCGAGCTCCAAACATGAGAGCAATATTTGAGCGCGGGTCTAATTTGGGATTTATATAGGAGAAGAAGTTGGGCCGGAGTAAAATATTTCTTGGCTCTAAAAAGATAACTCCGTTTCCCTGAGGCTGACCTGGCGATGTTCGACACGTGTTTATGCCATGATACATTCCCACAGACCGTGACGCCGAGCAATTTCAAACTTTCGCCAGCCTTGAGGGCCCGGCCATTCATCATCAGCTGTGGAACCGATGATCCAGTTTTCTTTGAGAATGTTGTATACTGGGTCTTCGTTGCATTGAAGTCGACAAGATTGGCCCTTCCCCACTGCAAGACTTTATCCAGATCCTGATTCAGAGAGTCAATCTGTCTACATCTCAGCTGGTGTGACGTTGATGCACCAATCGGCCGATCACTCGAAAAGGAGGAAACAAGCGTACTATCATCCGCAAAACTGAACACTTTGTTATCCGTTGTCTCCAACAAATCATTTATGTGAAGCAAAAACAAGGTTGGAGCCAAAATAGAACCTTGGGGCACCCCCGAATTAACAGGATACAGATCTGAACACTCGCCGTCCACAACAACCCGGGTCGATCGATTCTCGAGGAAGCTCCTCATCCAGTCGTAAAGCTGTTGGGAACGTCCATATGAACGAAGTTTGCTCAGCAATGCCCCGTTCCAGACGCGGTCTAAAGCCCTGGAAATATCCAATGCGACCGCCCTTGACTCACCATGCCGTTCAATCCCAGATGTCCATATATCGGTTATAAGTGTCAAAAGGTCTCCTGTGGGCCGCCTGCCACGGAATCCGTTTTGACGATCATTCAGGAGTCCGTTGCACTCCAAATACTTAACCAACTCTGTATTGATGACTTTTTCCATTACCTTAGATAAAATAGACGGTAATGCTATCGGACGGTAATTTTGTGGGAGACACTTTTTTCCCGTCTTTGGGATTGGCTGAACTCGAGCGATTTTCCAGCAGGCAGGATAGGTCCTCCGGGCATAAGATAAGCGGAAGAGTCTGCCAAGAACCGGCGATAGTTCTGGCGCACAGTTCTTAAGGACTATTGCTGGTATTCCTTCCGGGCCGGTTGCCTTCCTACAATCCAGTTCACGTAGAATGCGTTGAATAGTGCGCGGACGAAATCTCACATCCCCCATGGAAGACTGTACCGGCGAGATCACAGGTGGGTCCAAAAGGCCAGGATCGAGGTTTGAAATCGCCGAAAATAAATTTGCGAATACATTTGCTTTATCCCTTGAATTCGTGACTAACGTCCCCCTGTCTGTCACCAACAGAGGGAAAGAAGAGGATGCAAAGTTACCGCTGACAGCTTTTGCCATTGACCAGAAGGAGCGCGAGCCAATTGGGCACCGAAGCAGCCTATTGATCACCATGTCGTTGTGAGCCTTCTTCGCGGTATCAATCGCCTGGTTGCACGCGTTTCTGATTCTGACAAAATTCGTTCTGTTAACATCGGTGGGATTGGAGCGCCATTGCTTAAAAGCTCTATTTTTTGCCGCTGTAATCAGCTCGCACTTTTTGTCAAACCAGGGTTTATCAGACGAACTTCGTTTGATGGAATGTGGAATATACATCTCCATCCCCAGAAGAATAATCTCTGATACCGACTCCGCGCATGCGTTAGCATCGGAGTTTCCGAAGCACACCTCGGACCACGGAAAGGATGCGTCCCAGTTAGCGCCCCCATACTTCCATACATGGCGAAGCTGCCTAGGCCGGTTGCTTGCTTGGTATGCAAGTGCTTGCGCGACAGATACCAAGCAGTGATCTGAGTTTCCCAGTGGCGCAGAAACCTCTACGGTATAAATAGTCGGTTCGGATGTCAAAAACAGATCCAGGGTGTTCGCATAATCGCCTCGGGCATCCGGCACTCGCGTTGGCTCCCCCACGAGTTGAATCAAGTTGTGGCTTACAGCAAACATCTCCGCCAGCCTCACAGCCTCGTCGGTTCTGTTAGAATGTAACAACCAGCCGGAATTGTACACATTAAAATCACCAAGGACAACAATTTCAGAGGCTGGGTGGTTGATCTGTAGCCAGTCGACTGTATATGAAAGATGTTCGAAAAATGTCGCCGGTCGATCGTCATTCGGGGAGCGGTAAAGACAACAAAGAAATTTAACGGAATTCCTCAGGACGACCCTCAACCATATGATGTCCATATTATTGGGTTCCAACGCCTCCATCCTCTGGCAAGCCAGATTGGACCGCGCGAAGACGCAGACTTCGCCCTTAAAACGGAATCTCGAATGTAAGTCGTATCCTGAGCAATGAAGATATGTCGAATCAGTTGAAGAATCGACCTGGGTCTCAGTTAGGGCAAGGACATCAGGTTTCGTTGTTTGCAAATATTGGTGGACAGCGTTTACATTGGTATTGGTGAAACCGATGCCCCTGGTGTTACAAAATGCCGTCACCAGTCGAGCGTGGGCCGAGCCTCGAGAGCGAGCCCG
Organism: Microdon myrmicae; assembly: GCA_963931805.1. NCBI lineage: Eukaryota > Metazoa > Arthropoda > Insecta > Diptera > Syrphidae > Microdon > Microdon myrmicae. Next base: position 41,058,562 of record OZ007498.1, on the reverse strand, counting down.
GTTATGCGATGACGAACCTCTTAAAGTTCCATTATTTATCATGATATCTGCATGATCTTCCCCCTGACATAGTCCCCCCTGGAGATCCGAATGGGAGACTAGTTTACCTCATGAATTCTTTATATCAGAAGGCACCATCATGACTTATCCCTGTGTCAGTCCGGGCCATCAGCCACACATCCGAAACACCGTCGAAGATTTCTCTCGGCGATATCGCGGAATGTACAGCGTGACGGGGTGGTATCTCACCTTGGGACCGACGACCACCTAACCAACCTTTTCTCGAACCGGTCCATCAGCCAAGCTCCGAAAGATGGCCAGGGATTTCTGCCAACCATTTCACGAAGCCCCTTAGCTTGATGGCGTGGTATTTCACCGGGCGCACAGGGCGTTGGGACCCCGGCTACCACTCGGCCTTTAGTCGCCTCTTACGACAAGCTGGCCAAGCTGTAAGTATATTCTAACGCCCTACTCACAGGGCGTATTGCGTAATATTCTGATATGTAATAAATGTTTTATTTTTATTTATTTATTGGCCTGTAGGAGCCCGGAAGTTCATGACCTCACCGGCTCGACTCCGCCATCGTTCCCTGTCCTGTGCACTCTCCTTCCACGCTTGACCATCTAATCCGGTCTCCTCAAGGTCAAATCTAACATTATCCTCCCATCTGCGTCGCGGCCGCCCAACCGGTCTCTTTCCCGTTGGTCAACCGTCAAGAATTCTGCACACGGTACTATCGGTGCCCATTCGCGCTACATGTCTTGCCCATCTTAATCTTCGGGACTTGATTACTCTCACTATTGTAGGTCGTCCTTGGCGATTTTAATGTACACAATTACACATGGTTGGTGCATTCTAACAGAACCGTCGAGGCTGAGAGGCTGGCGGAGATGTTTGCTATTAGCCACAATTTGGTTCAACTTGTGGAAGAGCCTATGCGAGTGCCGGATGCCTGAGGTGATTATGCGAACACCCTGGATGTTTTTGACGTCCGAGTTGAGCATTTATACCATGGAGGTTTCTGTGACACTGGGAAATTGACACTGCTTGGTATTGATCGTGCAACAACTTGCATTTCAACCGAATAACCGATCTAAGCAGTCTCGCCAAGTATGTAGATATGGGGCTGCCAAGTGGGACAATTTGTGAAATTTCTTTGTATCCTTTCCGTGGCCACGAGTGTCCTTTAGAGCCTCCGATATTAACGCATGCGCGGATTCTGTCATAAAGATTATACTTCTCCGGATGGCGATATATATTCCACATTCCATCAAACGAAATTTTGGTCGACACTATTACCACTCCCAATGGCGCAAGGCTAATAACCTAGCCCGGTTAAACAAATCATTATGGAAAATGGTGCCGATGATGATGATGATGACTATCCAAAAAAAAAAAAAAACACTCGCCATCACTTTCCCACCCGAAAAAAACAGTTTTTGCTTTTTTTGGAGCCGATTCCCCCTTTGCAGTCCTTTGTGTTGACTGTATTTTTGTTTCGGTCGTATAATGGTGTATCCAAGTTTCATCGACAGTAATTAATCGGTGCCAAAACTCGAATTTATTGCGATACATGTTTCGAATTTAAATGATAAATGATGTAGGCAAGTATCTGGGTGGACTTGGTGATAATAGTCCCTCTAGTTGTGACGCCAGAGTAACGGCTTGCTTTCTCCAACGCCAGATTGAAGAGGAGGCAGGACAGACCGTCCCCTTGTCGGAGTCCATTAAATATGTTTATTGGTTTGGACAGCAGTCCCGATATTTTTACTTGACTAGTTACGTTGGTCATGGTCAATCTACAAAGTCGTATCAATTTATTTGGAATACCGAACTCTCTCATGACATTATATAGTTCTACCCTGGCTATGCTGTGGTAGGAGGTCTTAAAGTCTATAAATAGATGATATAATGGAATCTCAAATTCCTGACATTTTTCCATCACCTGCCTAAGGGTGAATATCTGATCAATCGCTGATTTGCCTAGGATACAACCACACCGGTATTGACCAATGATGACTTTAGCGTATGGGACTATCCGATCTTGTAGGATAGTGGAGAGTACTTATAGGCGGTACTTAGCAATGTTATACCCCTATAGTTGCTGCACAGTGTAACATCTCCCTTCTTAGGTGTGACGCAAATTATTCCACGACGCCAATCTTTCGGTATCTCCTCTTGCTCCCATACGTGCACCACGATCTCATGAATTGCGTAATGTAACCCCCCCCCCCCCCCTGTTTAATCAGCTCAGCTGGTATGCCATCAGCTCCGGGGGCTTTATTTGATTTGAGCTGTCTTATGGCTTTTACTGTTTCCTCAATGCTTGGTGGCGGCAGCATTTGGTCTTAATTTTGCATTGGTGGAGCCTCCAATTCTTCTGTGAGCTGACCATTTAGCAATAATAACAATAAGTATAACAACAAGAAGAAAACATAAAAAAAACTACTTGGTAATAATTAGTTGGCGCCGAATAAAAAAACAAATGAGAAAAATCTTGACAGAAGTTTTTCAGTCAATTAAAAAAAACGAACGGAAGCAGATGATTAAAATAAAAAGATATATAGAGTTTTCCAATAAGGACTTGACAACTTTTTTTCGGTAGTAAATTTTTATAATTTGCACACGTTGTTCGTTCGTATACTTAACCGTGATGAAAATGTTGAGTTTACTGAAGAAATTGACAGTAACAGGTCGATGATTAGTGAAAGGGTGCGTTCAGAAATTCAATTCAAAGTTGTCAAGTCCCTATTGGAAAAGCCGATATAACACAGTTCGCCTGCGCGACATGGTTAAAATTAATTACAATTAACATAAATCGCCGAATATGTAATACACAGTGGGTTCAAGCCTTCAACAGCTGTCAAACGCAAACCAACCAGCGGTTCTGCGTCTTACAAAGTAAGTAAATTAATTTCATTATAAAATATCCACCACCGTGTACTTGATGAATCAGTAAATAAATATAACAGATTTCTGCGGTGTAAATAGTCGAATTCTTATTGAAATTCCCAATCTGACCTAAAATGAAATGTTCCCATGTATCAACATCAACCGAAAACATTTACTAGTTTTAAGTTATCAACAACTTTGTAAGTAATTTAAAAGCAGAAGAAGCAGCAACCATTAACATAAAACACTTAAAGAATAAACGTTCACCAAATGAACAATGACAATGACATCTGAACGCAACAAAAGTGTTATCGATGGAAAGTTATCGGAGACCGCCTGTCAAATTGCTCACTCATGTGAATTAACCACTTCGACGGTGTGTGGTTAGTGTGTTCCAGAACATAATTGCATATTAAAATAATAAAAGAGTTATAAGTTCTGCAATATCATAAGCATACGGAACATTCTATTAAATTCCATCAAAGGAAGAATATTGAAAACAGTGTCGCTGAAAGAAGACACATTTCATTTATAGTAGACTAAGAGGGCAGAAAAAGTCGCAAAAGTGGATTCTGTAAAGGTCGAGGATTTGATGGACTCTGATCCAGATATTGAGTTCATCGAAAAGGATAGCGGGATGTCTTCATTGAGCGGCAGCAAAGACGAAACTCCTGAAAGGCGTGCTGTAGTCAATGTAATTATATAAACATATACTTCCCATGTCTTATGTCGGATCGATGTGCCATTAGGGAAAAATCGATTTTAACATTATGATTTATATATTTGATGTGAAAGTACAATTTAAAGAATTTGCGTTTGCTTTTACATTGCAGAAGACTTCGAGTGATAAAGTTGCTGAAAACTATGAAGACGTAAGTGATTACAGCGATTAGAATTGTAAGATATTTAGGTCCCGACAAAGGTGTTAACTATAACCTCATTTTAAGGGTATTCCCTGGTAGAAAAATCGTCAACACTGAAAAGATTTAAAATTGACGTCCACCTTAGGTTTAAAAACATGAGCCTGTGATTTAATAGGTTTCCATAATATTGATGGAACTGGAGAGGCTATCAATGGTTATAGTAAATTGGCCAGTGTTCGAAATATACTAGAATAGTGATTGCGCTAAAAAACTGATGGGACCGTATTTGTATACCATTATGTAAACAGTTAAAGACAACTTTGAAAAATGTTGTAAATTAAATTAAAGTTTATATGACATAATTGCCCAGGTCGTCGAAAATAACTCCGTCCCCATATAAATAGATCTCCATAAGCAAATCGCTTAATATTGAGAACATCAAATTTTTATTGTAGCCATGAAAATGTTGGGAAAGCATCCTAACATGTGCCCTCTATTTGTTAATTTCTTTTGTTTCTATATCAACTGCGTACGATCAACGCACTCGTTACATCTTGGGTGTCATCAAACACCTCGGGCATGTGACAAGTATAAGTACACTATCGTTAATCCTTACAATAACAAATAAAAAAAAATTAACTCGATATGAAATGAAGAGTAAATCCAACACTCAATATTATGTCCGTACTTGGAAGCAAGGAAAAAAATCACATGATTTGAGGTCATACCTAAAGTTACCATACATCCCGTTTTCGAGGGGACTGTCCCAATGTCTCCAAGAACATTTTAGTGATGAAACATGAGAGCAATAATGGTGAGGTTGAAGTGAAAGGATGTGGGGTAAGAGTTGACGTTTCGTAGCATACGTGAGACGGTTAAAACCGTACGAGGTTTGATGGGCTGGTAGATAAAATATACGAGGGTTTCGTAGGTTACAGGGATTGGTATAGAACGGGATCGGGGAGAGAAGTTGACGCTATGACAGCTCGAATCACGAAAAAAATTGTACCTAAGCGCTACACACCAGGCTACTGACCGTGTTTAGAATTTGATTTCCAAACTCGACTATATTCCACTGGTGTGAATTATTTTTTATTTATCGCTTGGTATATGGTTCTGATGTATTTTTCTTATTCGATTTTTCGTTCGGTGTTCTTCACTATTTTTGCTTGTGAATTGTGTGTGTATCTGTTAGAATCGCTACAAAGTCTTGCACAGTCGATTAATCCCGAGATAAGACGTTGGATGGAAAGGATTCACCATCGCATTTGGAAGGAATAAAAAAATTGGAAAAACACTGGACTAAATGAATCGAGCTAAAAGCAGACGTATGTTGAGAAATAAAATGCTTTATCTAAATAGTCACTGCCTTATAGTCTTAACGAAAGACATAAATAACTTGCTTTTTATTGTTACGCGTTCCAAAACCTATGCGGGGTACTTTTATTTATCTTATCCCTTAAACCCTAACTCGAACTAATTGGCTGAATAATGTGGGTCTGGTATTCAATAAGTGCGCAAGGCTAATAACCTTGCCCGGAAAAACAAATTATTATGCACAATTTAACAAGTCTCGGATAAGGACCAGATACCGGCGGAGAGACTTGCTAAATAAGGCCAAGATCGGATCCCGGTTGTAGTGCCGATGATGATGATGATGATGGTATTCAATAAGTTGAAACGATCAAACACGTTCCAATGTTGATATATGAATTTATATAACAACAGACAAAGCACGGAATTTTGTGTACACCGCAACAATAAAAACTTACAAGTTGTAAGTTTATCCTCGTAATGTTTTTTTTTTTTTTTTTATTATTATTATTATTATAATTATTATTATTACACTTCTCTTGGGAGAGGCGAACCTATAGCGCCGACACGACCTCCTGAGATGCCACCAAAAAACGGTTGCAGTTCCTCCTGAAGAGCTGCAGGTTGCAACGCTCCGGGAACACTCGCGCGGGAAGGGAGTTTCACAGCTTCCACGCTCTATAACGGGACGAGTTCTGATGCGGAAGGAATGTCGCGCAGTCGGTGGTTGAACCGCAAACTGATGCGATCCGTCGGGTTGTCTTGTGGAGGCATATAAACCGAATTGCGCGGAACAATGCCACGAAACACTACCCGTGACAATATCTGTAAAACGGACAGAGGTCGGCTACACGCCTTCGACGTGATAGCGACTGTAGTCGCGATGTTAGCGCCGTGTCCCCGATCAGGCGGATCGCTCGTCTCAATATGTTCTCAAGTAGGTCGAGGATATGTTTAGAAGCAGAGCTCCAAACATTAGAGCACGGGAAGAAGTTGAGCCGGAGTAAAATATTTCTCGGCTCTAAAAAGATAGCTCAGTTCTCCAGAGGCTGACTTGGCGATGCTCGACACGTGTTTATGCCACGATACATTCCCACAGACCGTGACGCCGAGCAACTTCAAGCTTTCCCCAGATTCGCCTGACCTGGCCGTCATCATGAGCTATGGAACCGAGGATCCACTTTTCTTTGTGAATGTTGTATACTGCGTCTTCGTTGCATTGAAGTCGACAAGATTGGCCTTTCCCCACTGCAGGACCTTATCCAGATTTGACATCTCTAATCGGCCGATCACTCGAAAAGGGGGAAACAAGCGTACTATTGTGGTACTCTTGTTTCTACTATGTCTCTCGTCACGTACCGAAAAGGGTACAGTCTCACGAATCTGACTCCTTGTATCGATTCACAATCAAAACCGAGCACAACTGTCCCAACCGCGGTTAACCAGAAACAAGTCCAAAGCAAAACGCACGTTCCAAAATTAAGCAAAAACTCTTTATTGTTTCTAATGGTCTCAAAAGAAAACTTACACAATTTAAAATTTACACTATTGTTCGAAACTTAATTATCTGTTCGTGGAACTTAAATACAAAGAACTAATTGCATGACACTTCTTTACTTATTTTAGTCCGGAATACTTTGAAATTAAAATTTTCAGTTGTTCAAAACTTAATTATTCGTTCATAGAACGTTACATACACGGAGCTAATTGCGTGACACTTTACTTCGTTTAGTCCGGAATACTTTGAAATTATAATACAGGGCAAAGTCTCTGCTTTCAACCCGGTGAAGGCCAGGGCAATCATTGTCCCTGTTCAATCCAAGTTGACATGCAGTCTCTATGTGACACCCCTGGATAGCTTGTTTGGAACCCGCCAAGTAGTGAACCAATGCATGCAGCGACATCCTGAGAAAGGTTGGCGCAAGGCTAATAACCTTGCCCGGAAAAACAAATTATTATGGACAATTTAACAAGTCTCGGATAAGGACCGGATACCGGTGGAGAGACTTGCTAAATAAGGCTAAGACCGGATCCCAGTTGTAGTGCCAATGATGATGAAGAATAGGGTTGGAGCCAAAATAGAACCTTGGAATCCCCGCAATTAACAGGATGCAGTTCAGAGGACTCGCCGTCTACAACAATCCGGATCGATCGATTTTCAAGGAAGCTCTTCGTCCAGTCGCAAAGCTGCTGGGAAAGTCCATATGAACGAATCTTGCTCAGCAATGCCCCGTGCCAGATGCGGTCAAAAGCCTTAGAGATATCCAATGCGACCGCCCTTGAGACACCATGCCGCTCAATCGCAGATGCCCATATATCGGTTATAAGTGTCAAAAGGTCTCCTGTGGACCGCCTGCCACTAAAGTCTGTTGCACTCCAAATACTTAATTAACTCGGCGTTGATGACCTTTTCCATCACCTTAGATAATATAGACAGCAAAGCTATCGGTTGAAGTCGCCCAGATTGACCTTTCCCGATTGCAGGACCTTATCCAGATGCCGGTTCAGAGAGTCCATCTGTCTACATCTCAGCTGGTGCTGTTACGAACCGACATTGAGTCTAGGTCCCCCCAGAATCCACTAATCCCCCTTCGATTCCCCTCTTTACCTGTAAAAGGAGAATAACGCGCCAAGTAGCTAATTTGCATAAACTACTTTATGCAAATTCTACTTGGCGGAGAAATTAATAAAAAACGACGTTGGCGTCAAATAAAATGAAAATAGACGTCAACGGAAAAAAATTAATGAATGACAATTCGCACGTAAATCACTACTAAATTGGAATTAATTACCATAACAATGCGACGTTGATACACCAATCGGCCGATCACTCAAAAAAGAGGAAACACACGTACTATTATCTACAAAACTATACACTTTGTTATCCGTCGACTCCAACAAATCATTTGTGTGAAGCAAAAACAATATTGAAGCCAAAATAGAACCTTGAGGCACCCTGGAATTAACAGGATATAGATCCGAAGACTCGCCGTCCACAAGAACCCGGATCGATAGATTTTCGACGAAGCTCGTCGTCCGCTCGAAAAACTGCTGGGAAAGTCCATATGAACGAAGTTTGCTCATCAATGCCCCGTTCCAAACGCGGTGAAAAGCATTCGAGATATTAAATGCGACCGCCCGTGACTCACCGTGCCCCTCGATCGCAAATGTCTATATATCGGTTAGGGTTATAAGGGTCAAAAGGTCTCCCGTTAACCGCCTGCCACGGAATCCGTATTGACGATCATTCAGAAGTTCGTTGTACTCCAAATACTTAATGAACTCAGTATTGATGACCTTTTCGATCACCTTAGATAAGATAAACAGTAATGCTGATAGGTCGGTAATTTTGTGGGAGACACTTTTTTCCCGTCTTTGGGATTGGATGTACTCGAGCGATTTTCGAGCAGGTGGGAAATGTCCTCCCTGTATAAGATAATCGAAAGAGTCTGCCAAGAACTGGAGATGGTCCTAGAGCACTGTTCTTAAGCACTATTTCTGGTATTTCGTCCGGGTCAGTTGCCTTCCTACAATGCAGTTTACGTAGAATGCGTTGAATAGTACTCGGGCGAAACCTCACATCCCGCATCGAAAATCATACCGACGCGATCACAGGTGGCTCCAAAAGACTGGGATCGAGGTTTGAATTCGCGAACACATTAGCCTTATCCTTTGAATTTGTGACTAACGTCCCGCTGTCTGTCACCAACGGAGGGAAGGAGGAGGAAGCGAAGTTACTGCTGACAGCTTTTCCCATTGATCAGAAAGAGCCCGAACCAGTCGGGCACCGAAGGAGTTTATTGGTGACTCTGTCGTTGTGAGCTTTCTTCGCGGTATCACTCGCCACTGCATTCCAGTAACGCTAGTTGACACCCAGTCAGTAAACTGCTGAAATCCAAACTGCTATCACGTAACATAAAGCTCCGTGTCTATAGAACCATAATCATATCGATTGTTCTATAAGGATGCGAAACATGGGCTCTCACAAAACGGGAAGAAAACAAATTCCGCGTATTCGAGAATAAAGTTTTAAGGGGTATCTTTGGCGGCAAATATGACGAGGAGGCAGGACAATGGAGGAAACTCCACAACCAGGAATTGGAAGAGCTATATCGCAAACCTACAATAGTGAGAGTAATCAAGACACGAAGATTTAGATGGGTCGGACATGTGGCGCGAATGGGCAACGATAGGACCGTGCGTAGAATTCTTGACGGTAGACCAACGGGAAAGAGACCGGCAGGACGCCGCGACGGAGGTGGGAGGACAATGTTAGGATGTTACAAAATGCCGTTATCAGCCCAACGTTGACAGAACCTCGATAGCAAGCCCGATTATGCGATGACGAATTTCTGAAAGTTCAGTTATTTATCATAATATGTGGCAGCTGAAGCGAGAAAGGCAGTTTTGTCATGGTGAAAGCTTGGTAGGGGATATGAGGAAATTGTCGCTAGGGTGGTAGGATGATTAATAGTTAAGTTATAATTCTGGTTGAATGTCTTGTCGCCATTGATATCGTCTTTAGTATCGGTATATTTCCCCATTTTTAGTGCGGTTCCATCTGGGCTGATGAAGATCCATTTATAGGTAGATGAAATGTGGAAACGGAATGAGTTGACTTTTGGGATCTTTTTGACGATTTAGATGGGAATGGAGAAATTGGTGGGTTGTTCCACGTCCGGGAGAGGAACGATGGGTGTCAGTTCATCGGTATTAGACTACCGCACCTTATCTTGAATTTCGACTGTATGGCTTGATACATACACCTTTGATTTCGTCGGATTGGTCGCTAATGAGAACATTTATTAGAACAAGATCGTTCTCCATATCCATAGTTTTATTTACAGGTTCGGAGAGTAAGGGTTCAACTTGGCAAGGGCGTGGCGGAGACTTGGGGGGAAGAGCTGCTGAGAAAAAGATCTATATTCGTTTTTACGGAATTGATACTTCGATTATGCCGTCTCAAATGCTAAGTTGATAAGGAGGTTGTGTCTTGCGTTTGATTGTGCAAACTTAGGTTGAACTGACTACTCTTGCTATTGTGCAGGTCGGCACAATTACTGATTGGTAGGTAGGGTCCCAAAGTCTAGCCGCTCGGTGAATTATTACCCGATTAAGCTATAGGCATCGTAAAATGGTTGGGAAAAATCCTTAAACATCTTTCGGAGCTCGGCTGATGGATCCGGTCGAGAAAAAATAACATCTCAGGGCCCGACTCAGCGCTATAGGTTCGCTTTCTTGGGAGAAGTAAAATAAATTAAAAATAAAATGTCCCTAGAATGGTCGCAGACCTTGAATTGCGTACGCAAATTTGCTCTAAGATCACAAAACAAGTTGTTAATGCGATCGTTTACGTATGCTTTAAAGATTCGCAGCTGGATCTAACATATTCTCTTCGCGTTTGGTGTGGGTTTTAATCAAGTTGGTGCAGAGTTCAGCACATTTTACCACCTCATCTAGTCTTTGGGGCGCCTGCAAGCCCTATTTGTGGTAGAGCTTAAAATCTGCAGACGTCTCGCTGAAACTTTCGTTAAGGCATTTTATAATAAACAGAGTATGTGATAGGGAGATGTTATTGCATCCGTCACAATAGAAAGTATAGCTACGGGAGTACTCATTGATATACGAAGAGGCTCGTTTCCCAAGACCAGTGCACTGAGGGTGAAAAGATTCCCTACATAATCCCCCGTGTGGAATTAGGTGTGCACCGGTCGCGGTGGCGGTAAACTTCGGTTTGAGGCAAAGGAAAAATGAGAGAAGAAAAAGAGAAAAAGATAAAATAGTTAATTGAAATAACAAATTCCTAACGTGTAAGTAGTTAGTGGACGCAGGAACTCTTAGTTCAACAAAAAGTTGTGGCAGAGGTCTGATGTGTTGAGACTTTGACTGTATCGTTTGCTGTGATTCTAACAGTCATGGCGTTCGTTTGAATTGGATTCCTTACACCATCGTCGCAAAACGCCATTTTCCAAGCGAATATCATTATTTGGAAGGAGTTGGTGCTGGTTCTTAATTGAGTTTTACAAAACTGAACAATTGTGAGTGCATTCTAACCTTACCCTACGTATACGTATAGAAACTAAATAAATTCGAATTGCTCGCTAATAATTTGAAAAAAAAATTTAGATGAAACTGTAACATCAGAGTTGTGAATTCCGGTATTAACACTTAATATTTTGGTTATCGGAAGATTTGTTTGGTTAAATTATTTATATTTTATTAGGCCCCACTGTTACGGCCACAACAACCTATCCCATAATATTTATCCCTTTGGAGCCAATCTCCACTACTAATTGCGATACAAGCCAATAACATCCACTTAAAGCATGAGACACTCCCCAAGCCATAGCATTACCCCAGGCATCAAATGGTCCCACATTAATGCAATACCAAACAAATTGAAAAAAACGTTCAATATGCTCTAATCAATTCAATTACAAACAAATTGAACTAAACCTTCAATTTGCTCACATTGAAAACTTAGATAGGATAAACGACCCACAGGTTCGCCACAAAAATCCCCTAAGATCCAAATGTGCGGACCAGATGTCTTTCTTCAAACAAAATCGTTGAGAATCATAAAATGCGCGCCAGCAATTTTATGATCATCTAGAAATATGGTTACCCAAAATCATTAACACAATCAGCGTCGTTTTCCGTTTTAACCAAACCAAGTTAAAACAAACAATTCGCGCCATAAAACGAACTACATGTACGTTTATCGCCGACCGACACAAAGGTTCGTAAATGCTCCTCGGCAAGATCCTTTGTTGATTGTTCTTTTGTGTTTCCTTTTTCGATCCCAAATTTGGGAAAGAAAAAGAAAGGAAAATCCTTTTATCTGCAGGATAAGAAAAGTTTTCGTCCGATGAAAAAGCGGACATCGAGAGTGGGTTAAAAATCTTGAAAGGAGTTGGTTTTTGAAAATTGAACGGGACGATCGGTTAGTGGTGGTGAGTTTCTTCAAAATAAGAAAAAAACAGTAACAGAAACATCCTTTTTAATTTGTGGAACAAACCATTTAATGAAAATAAATTAAAGTAATGAACCACTAGGGTTGCCTCTTATGTTTCGGGATTTGGCAACCCTGGCGTTGCAATCCGGCAATTGACAGCTCTGTCGTAAAGTTGGACATTTTTGAGGTTATACGCACTCAGAACGTTTTGACATACGAGCGCTATTTGTGTTTTTTACAGTAACTTAAAAGATTCATCTCGGCCCAAAAATAAATTAAATCGTCAACATTTTCGTGCGATTATTTTTTACAATCTCCGGCGTGGATTAACCCAGCAACAGTGCATGGATGAACTTAATTCAATTTTTGGCGATGAAGCTCCATCAAGGACCAGTGTTTATCGATGGTATGGTGAATTCAATCGTGGTCGTAGTTCACTCCAAGATAAATTTCGTGAAGGTCGTCCAAAATCAGTTGTTGTTCCGAAAACCATTGATGCTTTGCGCGAACTGATATTGGAAGATCGTCATGTGACCTATCGTGAGATTGAGACAACCTTAGGCGTTAGTGGGACCAGCATACATTCAATATTGCATAAACATTTGACTGTCAAAAAAATTTGTTCGTGTTGGATCCCACACAATTTGTCAATCGCCCAAAAAAAGGCTCGTGTCAATTGGTCGAAAGAAATGCTCAAAAAATACGGTCGCGGTGCTTCGAAACACGTCTATGACATCGTGACAGGTGATGAATCGTGGATTTACGCGTATGAGCCCGAAAGTAAACAGCAGTCGACTGTCTGGGTGTTTCAAGATGAGCCAAATCCAACAAAAGTTGTTCGCGCACGAAGCACTTCCAAGCAAATGGTCGCCTGTTTTTTCGGAAAAACTGGACATGTCGCAACCGTACCACTAGAACAACGCAGAACAGTCAATTCTGAGTGGTACACAACCATTTGTTTGCCAGTTGTCTTCCAAGAAATCAGGAAAACCACCCGCCGAAGATGGATCACTCTTCACCACGACAATGCGAGCTCTCACACATCGGCTGCGACAACTGCATTTTTGAACACCCAAAACATCGATTGGATGGGTCATCCGCCGTATAGTCCTGACTTGGCACCGAATGACTTCATTTTATTCCCGTACGTAAAAAACAAACTGAGAGGTCAACGTTTTTCGACACCTAAAGAAGCGGTTGCTGCATTCAGAATGCATGTGTTGGAGATACCTCAATCAGAGTGGCAAAAGTGCTTCGACAAATTGCAACGCATGCAAAAGTGTATAGATCTTCATGGGGAATATTTTGAAAAACAATAAAGTGATTTGCGATGATCAATATTTGTTTTTGTTCTCTAATCCCGAAATATAAAAGGCAACCCTCGTACAAGACCATGGTCTTAACAGTGCTCATGTATGGATCCGAGACCTGGGTGCTCAATAAAAGGCACTCTGAACTCTTAGCCGTGTTCGAGAGGAAGGCCTTAAGGAGATTTGTCGGCCCCGTATGTGAGGGGGGACGATTCCGAAGACGCTACAACCATGAGTTGTACGCAATCTACCTTGAAGTTAATGTTGTAAGAAAAATCAAGCTCGGTAGACTCCGGTGGGCGGAACACCTAGCTCGAATGAGCCAAGAAGAGCCTATCCGGAAAGTCCTTTGTGGCAGCATGTATGGAAGGAGACAGTGCGGGCAGACCTTGTCTGCGATGGAGGGATGGCGTAGACCAGGACCCCCAGAGCCTGGGAGTGCCAAACTGGATGACATCGGCACGAAATCGGGACCGGTGGAGAGATTTGTTAAATAAGGCCAAGACCGGATCCCGGTTCTAGTGCCGATGATGATGATGATGAGATCAGTTGAACACAATAATATGTCACTTGAAGCTACTATGCCCTGAAATTTTTAAACGCGTTTTTCTCGAAACCACTTGCTAAATAAGGTCAAGACCGGTTCGCGGTTGTAGTGCCGATGATGATGATTGACACGATATCTCAAGTTCTAATGAAGCGATTGACATGAAATTCGGTCCACACCTTCTTGATATAACGCTCTAAAGTTCCGACCAAGCTTTTTAAAAAAAAATGTTTTACAATTAAAATAAATTAATAACCGGAAAAGAATAATGAGAAAAATCAAAATCTGTTTCAAACAGTTGCCATTTTGCGAAAAAAGAATTGTTTTTATTTCTTCGAGGTAGGGACGATTACACAACACCTTCACTGATTAAGTCCCCACTTCATCATCATCATCGGTACTACAACCGGGAACCGGTCTTGGCCTTATTTAGCAAGTCCTGAGGCTTGTTCAATTTTCCATAATGATTTGTTTTTTCCGAGCAAGGTCATTAGTCGTGCGCCAGAGGCTCCCCGACTCGGAATCGAACCCCGGTCTCCCGCGTGACAGGCGGGTATACTAACCACTATACTATCGAGGAGCCCACTTCACCCTGGAATTTCCATTTTTTTTTTTTTTTTTGATTTGATGTAAATAAATATTTGGCAAAAATGCGATGATAAAAATATTTTTGGTTTTTTTTTTTTTTAACACAATTCTTCAAAAAATTCAAATTTGGCCATCTACACGAGAATACCCTCTTAACTTATAACTCTATTGTCAGAGTATTGGCGCATGCTGTCAATTTGTTTGTCCAACCCACAAAAATACCATATTTACCTTTTTCAAACCTTTTATGTTAATTAAAGTAAATAGATGTAAAATGTAAATTTTCTTTTCAGGAACCCGATGAATCACTTGCCGAACGACTTTGGGGACTGACTGAAATGTTTCCAGAACCTGTTAGGAATGTTGTCGGCAAAGTAGTTAATACAACTGTTACCGGCGTCAAGGGCTTGTACTTCTTTTCCTGTAACGCTTCATGGTTCGTCTTTACCAGTTCTGTGATTTTATTTGCGCCAGTAATATTTGAGACTGAACGAGCCCAAATGGAGGAAATGCAAAAGTCACAGCAGAAGCAACTTCTTTTAGGTCCCGGGTCGGCGATGGCTGCCGGCGGTAGTGGCACTATGATGCCACCCATGCAGCGATAATATATTTCAAACAAACATTTTCGGTTTGCATTTTCAATGACTTCAATTATATGCTAATCTAAAATATAAAATTAACGATAACTCTATCTGAATGGGTCCTGATGAATCAATCACGACTAGATAAATTAGTAGGCAGTCTTCTCATCTTTCTCTTACATTTCCTCTTCATTAAACACTGTGTTACTTGAAATGGATGTCACCAGATTGGAATTAATATAAAATATATACATACACTGCTCCTTATACCATTTCCATGCACATTTATTTTAATATTTGGATTTCGTTAAAAGGACTTCTTAATTCGAGAAAGCAACCTTAATCTTTCTTAATGAATATTTATTTACATATTTGAAACTAGATGGTTTGTTTTACTCAAACTATTTTAAATAAAGATTTTTATATTAACCTTTCGGATCAACTAAATTTTGAAGTGCAGCGGGTCGTATAAGTTTGAAATCGTTAAATTCGAACAAGACAGCTAGCATCTTGTGTAAAGTGATGAAACATTGCCGAAAAAACTAAGCCAGAGTAGATTTTAAGTAGAACTCTGTTATTTAAAGAAACCAAATCGATTAGGATTCTAAAAATAATCGCATTTGTGCCCAAAAGCACTGTAGAGAAGAATACTTAATAAAAGTAGACCTAAACAAAGAAATTATTGTTATTAGTTTAAAATTCTTCGGAATTGTTGAAATTGCAATGAACATGAACACTACATCGTTTTTCTTCTTCTTTTTTTTACACGAGGCGCGTGACGCGATAATCACTGATCACCTTGTGTTGTGAATTTTTGGCGGTTTTATCTATAATTTGTTAGGGTTCCGCCGAACACTGTCCAATAAACACAAAACCACACGGAGCGGAGACAGCGGCAATTACGACAAAAGGACAAAAGGATTTGTCGACGGATTGGTTTTTCAGCAATTAGCTTCTCGCCGGAGATGTGATGTTTGTGCAGCTGTGCCAACCGTTTGTGTATATCCAGTTAATGGATCGTTACACAATTTCTGTTGGTGAGTCTGTCCTTCGATCGCCGTGTATGCGTAGACAAATTATTCAGGACTTGTGAGCCTGTGGGGTGGATGTGGATACGCCGGACATGGACGCTGGTTTACTCCTGTCTCCAACGAATACTGAGTTAACCCTTCACAACAATTACGAAAAAAAAATACACCTTGTAGTTTTTGTCCATTAACATTTTTTATTGCGGCGGCACTTGTTGACAACGCTTAATTCTAAATTACAGAAGGTAACATTGATTGTATCATTAATGGTTCATTTCTCAGACACAGGTCCGGATCACAATGTGTTCACAATTCTGGGTTACTGAAGGTAATTTAGACACTGTCATTAATTGTTTGTTCCTTGGAAGCTGATTACACTATAGTCACTTGTTATGCTAAGTGGAAGTCGGATAAAAGTTGCTTCCGATATTTAAACAATAAGTACTGATATTAAAGGACACGTAAACAAATTAACCGCGAAGACACAACGCGCCACACAACGAATATCGTAAACTAACAGAAATTACAGACAGTCGTATGACAAGAAATGATTCGTATGTAAACGCACTTCGACGTGTACCTGACGGGGCTGAAATCTGACTTGGTGTCTGTTGTCGCCAACATCCACCAACCGTGATCGTGGTGACTTCCGATCTAGGGTAGCCAATCAGCGATCGAATCGGGATTTGATGGGAAGATTTTCCGTATGACCGTACGGTCAAGTGTAATGCCCGTTGGCTCGAAAAAAATCGACAACGAACGATCCTGCACTTGTTCAAACAAGGAACAAGCATAAGGGCTGCAGGCAATGTTGCTGTCAATCATCGCGCTGGTCGCCTGAGAACGAAATAGGTTTCTGCGTCGTAAGTAAACAGAAACGCTATTTCGAGGGACGTACATTAGATGCGCTTTGTTTGGTTCAGCCGTATGATTCCGGTGCACGATGGAGGAAAGTTATTTTTTTGACATTAAGTCAACAGAAACCTCGCCGACGGTGGCAAAGGGTCAGGCTGGATGGCTGTGTGTTTAGATTAATGTGCTGGTACATGGATATGATGATGAGGAATTTGGCTTGCAGATGTGCAAGCATGCGTCTCACCCAAGGGGCATGGACCAGCGGTTGGTAAGTAAAATAAACACAGGTGCTGTTTGTTTAATTTGGTTTTCAGAGTGGGTCTACAGGGTTTGACTGTTTATAAGGAGATCTTTATTTCATTACAAATGTCAAACAATTTCTTTTATTTGTAGTTTCTAACACACTGGTATATTACGAAAAACATTGGTTGGTTATGAGTCTAATTAATTACAAACTAACTTCACGTAGATTAATTATTCATTAAATGGTTTAAAGTTATTAAATAGTTTAATTAATCACCAACAAACTTAACACAGATTAATTATCCTTAATAGGCTTAAAGTTATTCAAGAGTTTAATTAATCACTAACAAACTTAACGCAGATTAATTATCCTTAAGTGGCTTAAATTTCGCAGAAAGATACGCGACAATTCGGAGAGAGACAATGAGGCTCTTCAAACGCAAAAAACGCGAATGGGAGAAGACTCGGATTGAAAAATCCTAAAAAATTCTAGGGCAAAGAACATCAGGGGTATGTATGTCGGCATAAATTCAATTAGAAATGGCTACCGAGGAAGAGCCAAAATAATTCGAGCGCAAACGGCTGTCTGGTCACAGAAACAAACAATGTCGTGACAAGATGGAAGCAGTACTTTGAAAACCTGCTCAATGTGCGCACCCATCAACCAGAGATAAATGCACCAAGCGTACATACAGCCGAGCCTCAGATCCCAAAGCCGTCTCTCAACGAAGTTGTAGACGCAATAAATCGATTGAAAAACAACAAGGCTCCCGGAGTCGACTGCATACCGGCAGAGCTTGTGAAGCATGGAGGAGAGGCAACCGCTCGAAAGATCTGTGGGACTTTTCAGGGCCCGAAGAGCCGTGCATCGCTCGATCCCCACCATTTCCAGCAATGCGACTTATCTTGAAGTCGAATCTTCAGCAAGATTATACAACCTTGCTACGGCCTTAACAGCCAACCAATTTGCTGGAATTAATTCGGTTATCCCAAAGGATAACCGACATGAATACATTATAGGTAGCTTACCTTTCTTTGGGGTTCTTCCAAACCCCTTTCTCCACGATCATTCCTGAAAACATTAAGTCCACGGCAAGGATTATCACCTAGCCGTGGCATCAAAAATTTCACCCTCGGGCATGCATCACATTGAATCATTCCGTTTATGATCCGTACCATATCTCCATCGGCTCGGCGTGTCAGCAATTATAATAGATAAATACTAGCTGGCCAGCGTAATTGTTGACATAGCTGAAGCCAATGGTTTCTTGCTACGGTTCATATCCATTTATTGCCCCAGTCCCAAGGTTCGCAACACTTGCGACCAATTTCCTTTGTCGGTTATCTACCGATCATGGGATTTGGACACTAATATGATTGACGTTAGACAATCATAACCCAAATCATGCTAACGATGCTCCGGCCTGCAAAACAAACAATAGCTACCATAGCCTAGGTCATAGGCGAGCAAACCATCGGTTTGCTTATCGCCACGAAAACTCTATAGCCTACAATGGCATTAGCATGAACGCCTAAGTAAACACGATGTGCATATCATCGTGACCCTTGAAATAGCATTTTTGTGTATCTTGAAGCAAAAACCTATTTCGTTCTCAGGCGCAGGTCATCAAAGATTTATGGCCCTCGAAATAGCGTTTCTGTTTATTTAAGACACAGAAACCTATTTCTCCCTTCGGCGATTTTTTGCCATCGCATATCTCCATAATACCAATTCATTGCAGCAGCCCATGTTTATTTAGGTGCAGTTTCGTCCTCGCCGATATCCAGGCTGAAGGGCAACGTACTTGAGCTATACGCACACAGACACAATCCTCCCCTATCGATGAAATTCGCGGGCATCGAACTGAGTCAGATTGCTACCACCCAACCGCACACACGTCCCCAGGAGCCGAGTTTCTTTTAGTGCGCCAGAGTTGTCGTTCGCGAGTCCCGTGGATGTATAATTTTAATGATGTGTTCCGCGGATTTTAAATATTAATATAGACCACGATTAGCGCTCGTGTCAAAACAATTCCTAAACTGTCTCAATGTAATTAAGTGAATGTAGTTGCCGATAGATGACAATAAAATGTTTCATTTTGTTTTCCTTTACCACCTTCGAGGATCAACTTGTGTGCTTGTTTTTTTCTTTGTTTTCTTCGCGGAACAATTTTGTGCGCCATTTAGTGTTGTGGGGTATTTGACTGAACCCGCGTCCTTGTTTACGCATAGCAAATACCACCCACAGATCCACCAGCTCATCCAAACAATATGGGATAAGGAAGTCACTCCGGAAGAATGGAAAACCTCAATAGTCATCCCCATTTTCAAAAAAGGCGACAGATCTGACTACGAAAACTACAGAGGAATATCATTGCTCCCAACCGCATACAAAATATTAACAAATGTCATTCTGGCTAGAATCACACCGTACGCAGAAGAGATACTGGGAGACTACCAATGTGGATTCCGTAGGAACCGGTCAACAAGCGACCAAATGTTCACAATAAGACAACTGCTGGAAAAGAAGTGGGAATACGGAGAGACGGTTCACCAACTGTTCGTTGACTTCAAAAAAGCCTACGACTCAGTCGCAAGGCAGAGACTCTACCATATTCTAGTTGAGCTGGGAGTCCCGAAAAAATATGCCGCCCTCATTCAAATTTGCATGAACGAAAACAAAGGGCGAGTCAGAATAGAAAACCACCTCTCAGAACCATTTGAAATCCGGGACGGACTAAAGCAGGGAGATGGTCTATCACCGTGTCTCTTTAACCTTGTGCTCGAGTATGTTATCAGAAAGGTACAAGACGACAACATGGCCGGATCATCCCTGAACGGGGTCACACAAGTGCTCGCATATGCGGATGACACCGCCGTTCTGGGCGATAATCTAGAGACTGTTAGTAAAAACTGTGAAATCATCATGCAAGCGGCAGAAGAGGTGGGCCTAGAAATAAATGAAGACAAAACAAAATACATGATTACGGCGAGAGCAGGTGGATCTCAGATAACACATATAAACGTCAGAGGTAAGATATTTGAAAAAGTTAAAGAATTTAAATATCTGGGAACGATACTGACGGCCAGTAACGAAATGTCGAAGGAAATTAACAAGAGACTGCATTCCGGCAACGCGAGTTGGCACGCAGTCAGTAAACTGCTGAAATCCAGACTGCTATCACGTAACATAAAGCTCCGTGCCTATAGAACCATAATCAAGCCGATTGTTCTATATGGATGCGAAACATGGGCTCTCACAAAACGGGAAGAAAACAAATTCCGCGTATTCGAGAATAAAGTTTTGAGGGGCATCTTTGGAGGTAAATATGACGAAGAGGCAGGACAATGGAGGAGACTCCATTACCACGAATTGGGAGAGCTATATCGCAAACCTACAATAGTGAGAGTAATCAAGTCGCGAAGATTAAGATGGGCCGGACACGTGGCGCGAATGGGCAACGATAGGACCGTGCTTAGAATTCTTGACGGTAGACCAACGGGAAAGAGACCGGTAGGACGGCCGCGACGGAGATGGGAGGACAATGTTAGGTTTGACCTTGAGGAGATCGGATCGAATGGTCAAGCGTGGAAGGAGAGTGCCCAGGACAGGGAACGATGGCGAAGCCGCGTCGGCGAGGTCATGAACTTCCGGGTTCCTACATGCCAATAAATAATAATAATAATAATAATAATAATAAGTGGCTTAAATTTATTCAAGAGTTTAATCAATCACTAACAAACTTAACGCAGATTAATTATCCTTAAGTGGCTTAAAGTTATTCAAAAGTTAAATTAATCAGTAACAAACTTAACGCAGATTAATTATTCACCAAGTGACTTGCAGTTATTAAAGAATCCAAAGGTTTTAAAGTTGTTTAAAAAGTTTAAAGGGTTGCACAACTTTACGGACTCGACCGACTCCAACACGAGATGTATTCAGACTCTTTGCCGGACTCGCAATTTCAGACTAACTCTTTAATTGAATCCCTTGGGACGCCCCACGAAGGATGTAAATTAACGTGAGGGCGCAACCTGCCCTCGCGGAATCCGAATCGAGATTAAATAAGTTCATCAAAGCGATAGGACACCAAAATCCCATCATCTCCTCGATGATCATATTTGGTAATTTACCCTTTTGCGTTTTGTTCAACAAAAAAGGGGTTGAAACACACACACGATGATTGACCGCTGCTCATCGTGTGCGTCCGCAAGTATGCGGACATAGCATAGGTCCCATCTAAATGTTCGCAACAGGTGCGAGTATCTCAACGGCAAAAAGGGGTTGAAATGTTTACACGATCAACGACTGCGTAAAGCATTATTGCTGATCGTGCACATTTCGCTGGTATATTCTCGCAGTCGAATTCTGATGGTAAATTTCCATTTTCGAATTCGACTGCCAGGGCGTCAGCCGGATGCCCTCATGTATCGGTCGGTCGGGTGATCGATCGAGGTGGGCATGCTGTGCCAAGGCAAGATACAGTTTTCCTGCTGGTGTGCAGCTGGCGCGCAAAAGAATATCGAGTAGATATAGCACGGGCAATGTTGATTGCTTGGTTGTTAAACCGAATTGCTTAAAGAATATAGCATTTGTTGCCGCTGGAATTTCATATCAGCGAGAATTAATGTTTCACCGGTTTTTCTAATGTTACAGGTACGGCATGGAAGGTAAGTACACGCTTTTAGTGTATTTTAGGAAACTGTTACCTTTTGTACCTGTAAGGTAAGTAGTGGCGTTCAATGGAACTGCCACGGTACTTGTTTTTAATTCTGGTTGCATGCCCTAGGTGGGGGTTTTTATCTAGGTTATGGGAAGATGGTTGGTGGCGTTTAAGGGAACCGCCACAGGTCATCATAGAGCATGATCAGCAATCATATTCATGCCCAAATCCCATGATCGGTTGATGGCTGATAATAGGGAATTGGTCACAACTGTTGCGAACCTAAGGGTATGAGAGCAATATTTACTTATGAAATGGTAGGAAGAATATCGGCTGCAGCTGTGTCAACAAGTACGCTGGCTAGCGTGTGTATCGATTATAATTCCTGACGAGCTGAGCCGATAAGAGGTATGGAATGGTTCATGTATTATGAATCAAAGAAATTTAATGATATGCATGTCAGGTTTGCTTTCAGGTGGAAGATGATGAAGGGTAGCTTGACGCCAGGCTCTGCCGCCTTACTACCACGTAAGAACCTTTCTGCTTAGGGACTTAATGTCCCCCAAGCACCCGCGGCCCAACTTTAGCGGCAACTTAAGGCAATACACGCCCCTCTACGCCGCCTCACATTTACCAGGTGCATCACACTTCGGAGCGCGTATCCATTACTCTAGGGCGCCCTGTGGTTGGACACAGCCAACCATACACCAGGAGCCCCCATAACCGAAGTCGCCTACCTTAAACCAAGCGCGACACGCCGACACCTCCTTACATCCTGCCGTTCGGTCGAGGTCGCAGCTGCCATATATCGCGCGCCGTCGTCGACTCCGGTGGCGATATGCTGGGCCCTCCCTCGATCGGTAAGCCGCGCAACTGGGCGCCCGGCCCCTTTTACCAGTCCCAGTGGCAAACAATTCGTCATACAAACGTATGGACGAAAGCTACCGACTCTGGACTCAGTTTCCTTAAATTTATCCACTGACACTTTGTCGTACGATGCCAGTGAGTTTCAATAGGTCTCATCTCCTGGCACTTCGTTGTACGATGCCAGCGAGCCCCAATAGGCCCCGTCTCCTGACACTTCGTCGTACGATGTCAGCGAGCCCCTATGGGATTTGACTTATTAGAAAGGTACAACCTGTTGGTAGGTACCGCCAACAACAGGTTAACACCTCCAGCGCCTTGTTTTCTGCATCTTCCCGCACACGCTACTTCGTTAATGCGGACGCGAGCAAATCACCGATAGGTTCCGACCTATCGGACGATAAACCGGGTATTGGACCACGCCGCACACCCTTTCCCTTGACGGCATCAAGCGGTAACATCCGCGTCCACATTTATCAACACAGGCCCAAACTATACCAAGGAACTTGTCATCACGACAGTTCCCTTAACCAAATTGCAGCGCCTCCCGAAGTACGCAGGGCCACCTCGTTTATCAAGCGCTCGGCCCTCCTCTCACCACGCACCACCCATTCGAGCACCCCTTCGGCCTTACTTTTTTTTCGTCACTTGGTGGGCGGGGGAGAGTACTGTGCGGTTCCGCCAAACCCCACTGTCTACTTACCGTAAAACCCCCATAACATTCAGCCAATTTCCTAACTTCATTAATGCAATCGCATTAGTGCCTGAAAATGCTTTACGCATTATATAGATCAAATCTAGAATCTTAAAGTCCCTGTAAAGAAAACTTACCTTTTCATGCATCTCTTC
This sequence comes from Microdon myrmicae, assembly GCA_963931805.1. NCBI lineage: Eukaryota > Metazoa > Arthropoda > Insecta > Diptera > Syrphidae > Microdon > Microdon myrmicae. Next base: position 41,035,008 of record OZ007498.1, on the reverse strand, counting down.
GCATACAATTTTCCGTAAAATTTCTTGCTTTACTTATCTGGAATTCCAAACCAATTCGGCACTTCGGTACCAGACAAATTCCTGTAAACAAAATGATTCGGTTTGCATACAATGTAACCGTCATGACAGGGACCAGAAATATTACTCCGTCTATTTTCCCAGCCGCGCCATGTGTACAACAATGTTCCCTACATACACATTGGCTGGCGACTTACGCCCAAGGGACCAAAGCAAATACGCGTTCCACGTCTCTTGGCATCAGCATAAACAAATACAAATAGGAATTCAATACCTACCCTTACTAGGGATGCCATAAACATCCAATTTGCTTTTAGCACCATTTCCCGGATGACTAGCGGTTTATTTATTCAACTGCAATGCACATTTTCCCTTTCCTTGTTTCAGGTTCATTCCCATGGCCTTGTGTATGAAAAAAACCGATGTGATCTTCACTCACACATACACAGACATTGCCAAGTCTTTCTTCCTTGTTTCCATCACAGAGAAACACTTTCTTTCTTGGGTAAACACACCCCAAAACAATTAAATATCGTTGAGTCGTTTTCCATCCACTGACCGCCACGGTCACGCGATCACTCGCTCACCGGTACGCCCGGTGATGCGACTATAGTCGAGTCGTAGAGTTAAATCCCCGAGTGATAAATAAATAATTGTTACGTTTTTGTATAAACGGTAGTTATTTTCGTGAAGAAAGCTAAGACTCAATCTTCTTAGCTCACATTTGATGTTTGAAGGTACTTTCGTAAAGTGGTGAACGTATGACAACTAGCAGACGTGTTAAAGTAAACGAAGGATTTATAAATAAAAATTATGGACAACTAACAATATCCTGTGCGTTCTTATTTCTGGCGACTACTACCTGTGTGTGTTTTTTGTTTCGTGCCTTGGTGACGATTTCTCGTGAACAATTTGCGGCTGAACGTTCGATGAACTCATCGTGACGTCGGTGAAGGCGTATCTGTCGCGCAAGCACTTGCATATCAAGCGAATAACCGCCCTAGGCAGCTTTGCCATGTATGGAAGTATGGGGCTACTAACTGGGACGATTTGCGGGATTTCTTCGCATCCTTTCCATTGTCCGAGGTGTGCTTCGGAAACTCCTATGTTAACGTTTGTGCGGAGTCGGTATCAGAGATTATTCTTCAGGGGATGGAGATGTATATTCCACATTCCATCAAACGAAGTTCGTCTGATAAACCTTGGTTTGATAAAAAATGCGAGCAAATTACAGCGGCAGAAAATAGAGCTTTTAAGCAATGGCGCTCCAATCCCACCGATGATAACAGAACGAATTTTGTTAGAATCAGAAATGCGTGCAACCAGGCGATTGATACCGCGAAGAAGGCTCACAACGACATGGTGATCAACACGTTCCTTCGGTGCCAGACTGGTTCGGGCTCCTTCTGGTCAATGGCAAAAGCTGTCAGCGGTAACTTCGCTTCCTCCTTTTTCCCTCCGTTGGTGACAGACAGCGGGACGTTAGTCACAAATTCAAAGGATAAAGCTAATGTGTTGGCGAATTCAAACCTCGATCCCGGTCTTTTGGAGCTACCTGTGATCGCCGGTGCGATCTTCGATGCGGGATGTGAGGTTTCGCACGCGTACTATTCAACGCATTCTACGTGAACTGCATTGTAGGAAGGCAACTGACCCGGACGAAATACCAGGAATGGTGCTTAAAAACTGTCCTCCAGAACCATCTCCGGTTCTTGGCAGACTCTTTCGATTATCTTATACAGGGAGGGCATTTCCCACCTGCTGGAAAATCAATGCAGAGTTAGTTAAGTATTTGGAGTGCAACGGACTCCTGAATGATCGTCAATACGGATTCCGTGGCAGGCGGTCCGCAGGAGACCTTTTGACTCTTATAACCGATATATGGACATCTGCGATTGAACGGCATGGTGAGTCAAGGGCGGTCGCATTGGATATTTCCAGGGCTTTTGACCGCGTCTGGCACGGGGCATTGCTGAGCAAACTTCGTTCATATGGACTTTCCCAACAGCTTTACGACTGGACGAGGAGCTTCCTCGAGAATCGATCGATCCGGGTTGTTGTGGACGGCGAGTGTTCGGATCTGTATCCTGTTAATTTGGGGGTGCCCCAAGCTTCTATTTTGGCTCCAACCTTGTTCTTGCTTCACATAAATGATTTGTTGGATGCAACGGACAACAAAGTGTTCAGTTTTGCGGATGATAGTACGCTTGTTTCCTCCTTTTCGAGTGTTCGGCCGATTGGTGCATCTACGTCGCACCAGCTGAGGTGTAGACAGATTGACTCTCTGAATCAGGATCTAGAGGGGAAGGGCCAATCTCGTCGACTTCAATGCAGCGAAGACACAATATACAACATTCACAAAGAAAAGTGGATCATGGGTTCCACAGCTGATGATGAATGGCCGGGCCCTCGAGGATGGGGAAAGTTTGAAATTGCTCGGCGTCACGGTCTGTGGGAATGTATCATGGCATAAACACGTGTCGAGTATCGCCAGGTCAGCCTCAGGAAAACTGAGCTATCTTTTTAGAGCCAAGAAATATTTTACTTCGGCCGAAGTTCTTCTCCTATATAAATCCCAAATTAGACCCGCGCTCGAATATTGCTCTCAGGTTTGGAGCTCGGCTCCTAAACATACCCTCGACCTACTTGAGAGCGTACAGAGACGAGCGATCCGCCTGATCGGGGACTCGGCGCTGACGTCGGGACTACAGTCGCTATCACATCGAAGGCGCGTAGCCGACCTTTGTCTGTTTTACAGATATTATCACGGGTGCTGTTCTTCGGAGATTCTTGGTATTGTTCCACGCAATTCGGCTTATATGCGCTCCACAAGACAATCCGACGGATCGCACCCGTTTGTGGTTCATCTCCCGACGGCGCGAGCATCCCTGCATCAGAACTCGTTTCGTTACAGAATGCGGAAGCTGTGGAACTCCCTCCCCACGCGAGTGTTCCCGGAGCGTTACAACATGCAACTGTTCAAAAAGAACTGCAACAGTTATTTGATGGCATCTCGGGGCGCCCACTCGGCGCTATAGGTTCGCCTCTCTCGAGAGGTCTAATAAAAACAATAAAAAAAATGGCGGAGTCTAGTCGGTGAGGTCATGAACTTCCGTTCCGGGTTCCCACAGGTCAATAAATAGTAATAGTAATAGGGAATAGCATCAAGATTCTATCAATAGATGCGTACAGGGCATCGAATTGGTTAAAGGATACGTTCCTATATAAGCTCGTCTTGCTGTCAAGACACAGTAATGAATGATGTTCTTAAGAATGTCAGATTTTAACCGCGAGAAGTTAAATCCTGGATTAGAAGAGGGGAAATATTGTGGCAGAAGCTGATTAGCACTTCATTTCGTAAATTTTGAAAAACTCCCAAGAAACGTCAGAGGGATTCTTGTGTCCTGAGCGAAACTAACTACAAGTTCGTTCTTAAGATGGGAATAATCCGCGATTTGGGAAGAACAAAGGCACTAACTTTTCACTAGGCAGATGAAAATCTGAAATATCAGTACCAGTTTTTCCCTTTGTGCACGGATTGTTGGTTCGTGATTATCTATGTGAGCAGAGACAGCGGGGAAGTTGCACCTTGATGCACGAATGTTGCACTGATCGGTGCGAAACTCTTGAGTCGTTAGTTCAACCATACAAATGTAGAATGTTCTGTGTTCTATGTGTTTCCTCGTCATTATAATCTCCAGGCATCGTCCTTTCCTTACCATATTTTCTCCCAGTCTTCCGCTCACGCTGTGCTTTTTTATTTAAGGCTACATCAATAATCCTCTTGTGCGAGGGTACATTGACATTTAAGAATAACACAAAATCGCTTTTTGTATAAGAACAAATATTGAATCGTGTAGCTCAGGCTACCGGCTACGATGAAATTAACCCTATGATGATGTTTACGGTGATGGTTACGTCGTCGCGTACAGGTTTTTCATGTGGCCGTGGCGTTTTCCAACAACTACTTTCTCATACTTTGTCTTTTGCCAGCAATAACCTACAGAATCTGCAATTAAAAACAAAATAAACTCTTATTTATTGCTACAGTTGTATTTAAGCTTTGGGCGCTGCTTCCTCCTTAACCGGCGTTGGATCTTTTGCTCCAAGATTCGGATACAATTTCGCCACTTGTCCAGCGGCCGTAAATAAACGTCCTTGAAATTCAAAGCGCTTTTGTGTATGACTTTTCTCTGCAGCCACAAAGATATCCAACAGTGATCTAGGTTGAGAGAGTAATAATAAATATTAGAAATCACAAAACGCACTGGCAACTACGTACCTGTTACCGTTACTGGAGAATGACCTTTTCGCTTTATTGTGAAAGGTTCCATCCACACTGTGTTGCGGTGACAAGGGCGAATCTGTAGTAGCTCTGATTATGTTCATACTCCTTACATTTTCACCTATAGTTTCAAAAAAGGTTAAAAGGTCAAATGTTTTGGCCGTAAATTTGGAATCACCACAGCCAATCCCTGCCAGATATATATATATATATACAAGAACAAAAGGACGCGACACTTACGACTAGATTCTCCTTCGGTTTTGGTGGTCGGTTCGGCCCCTCTCGATCGACACTCTTGGAGACATTGCAGAATCGACTTGTGTTGTGTCGAATCACCACTGTTTTGAATCAGAAGTTCCAGCTCAGACCAGAGGAGTTTGTACTGATCTTCCTTCTTCGAACCTTTCAACCTAAATTCAAGTTAAAGATGCGTATAGTCAGCCATGTCGATGTGTATCTTTTACGTTACCTATTCCCCATGTTGGGAAGCGGAAGCGACTCTCCTCTGGACGCCGATCCCAAGATGTTGAAAATTGCCTGTTTGCATTGAATAACATCGTTGTCATCCAACTCGTCCTTGGCGATTTTTTTGAGCAGGAAATCTAGACTGCGAACATTGTGTGCGATTGTAGTACTCAGGGTCAATGGGAAGTATCTCGACCGGCGAAATAGCTTCGTACGAGAGCGCACTAAATTTTCATCAGGCTGGTGCTCGGCATTCTGTTTGAGGGGATAGAATCGATGTGCACGAATGAAGGCTCCAAAGTCGCTTACGCGATAATCGGTCACCCGTCCACCGATCCCCTCTGATATGGACGGCAAATCCTCTAGGCTTGAGCGAGTTATCTGAAGTGCATGGATAAAAATCTCTCCTCCGCGAGCAGAAAGCAAATGGCTGGTTAGTTTTCCGTTGGTGTTTCTGAAAGAACTATACACCAGCTCCAGTGACACTGTGAAATCCCAAATCTTACCTCGGCATTTCCAACAACACGGATCTTCCGTTGAGCAAGAAATTAATCAAACACGAACTTGGACGCGATGTAACATCTACTGGAGTAACTCTGTGCATGACTAAACATGGCTGCATATCAGAACCACTGCAACCTCTAGGTGTGCACCACTTCAGAGTAACGGTATTGTACTCAGCTCCCTGTTTTTGACTTGTAGGTAGCAGAGCCTCGGATCCACAGATCACCGTGTGGGCATCTTTGGCGTGAAGTATTTCCACGTCATAATTCGCACTGGAATTGGCATTTTGTTCTTCCTAAAAATCAATGGTCAGCATCATTCTTAGGGAAAGAATGAAGTTTTGTTGGCTACACTTACTTTCATAGGGATTCCAGTCACCGTAGTGCTGGCCAAGTCGTAGTGCGACAAAATCAAATGAGTCAGTTTATTCGAAATGGAAGGCGCACTTGTGGAATGAATCTCGGTCGAGAGTATGGGCGAGAATTCTCGCAATTGTCTATTTGTTACCAGCGACTCCATGTTTAATGGGACCACATTTATAATAACCAAATGGCAATGATCAATTCGCAGCAGCTTGCTTTGGGGCGTAGCTAGACTATTTTGTTGTAACAGTACTGTGTGAAATATGTCCTCCAAGCTCTTCATACTTGGATTATCTCGTGCCGATGTGATGCAGATGACTCGACCCTTATTTGAAATTTTTTGGCCCTCACCAGCTACAGTTTGAAGTTCTTGTTGACGTGCTGTTGCTTCAGCCAGCGCTTCTATTGCCGCTCGCAAACCATGGATCACCGAGAAATCGGATGATTGTGGCGTGTTGCGTTGTGGAACCCCTACCATGGCCATGGCGTTGAGTACATGTGTCATGCTCTGTGTGCCAAGACTCCATGTATTAACGATATGTGCCGCGGTATCGCTAACTATAAAACGTATCTGAAATAATTTAATGTTTTATACGTAAATTGGGACCGAGAGGTTTTGTGGTAAATCAATCATTTATTACCAGTTTTCCTTTCGGAAAGAGATCCCAAACAATGCGACAATATTCCACGGAAGCCTCCACAGAACATGTCCACAAGCTCTTACTGAACTGTGGTAAATTAAGGTCACTTGATGTTTTACTTTTTAAGAAATCTAACTCTATGTAATCTTCACTTGATATACTAAAATATTGCGTGTGGTCAAGTACGAAAATGGTTTTGTGATTTAAGTTGTACATTTCAGGACAAACATAGATTACGCACCGAACCCGACCGGCTGTCAGCAAATTGTAATATTTCGTAATGACAGTTGGTTGTCACAATGGCGTTTCTTTTGGTTCTCTTACACTCGAATAGTGGCAAATGTAAGAAAGTTATTATATTATAAATTGATAGATAGATGTTTTATCTTGTAGTTTTCCCTTCATTTATTATTTATTATTAATTAAAATTGTACTATTGTCATTAAATATATATAATATATAGTTCTAAAGAATTAGCTGTCCTAAAAATCTTAAAAACTAATTGTAAAATATACCATAAATGTAATTTCTATCTAATAAAAAATTGAATTGTTAGATGTTTCATCATCATCATCATCGGCACTACAACCGGGATGTCGGTCTTGGCCTTATTTCGCAAGTCCTGGGGCCAGAATGTCGGGCGTAGAAGAGAAATGGACACGCCTTAAGAATACTATCATTAGTACTGCCAACTCCATCTTAGGCAGTAGTCGTAGAGATCGTAATGACTGGTTTGATGATGAGTGCAAACTAGCGAGTGAACGTAAGAATGCTGCATACCGGGCAATGCAGCAGTCTCATAGGACGCGGGTACGGGAGGAGAAATACAAAGAGCTCAGAAGATCTGAAAAAGGACTTCACAGACAAAAGAAAAGTGTTTTGGGAGAAAACCTTGTCTGTGAAATAGATAAAAGTAGAGAGCGAGGTCCGCACCAGGCGCGGAAGTTCTACCAAATAATCCGCAGTATGACGCGGTACACACAACGCTGCACTTACTGCAACGATAACTAGGGCAATCTGATCACCGATCCCGAAGTCATTCTGGAACGATGGGAAGTGCACTTCAATGAGTTGCTAAATGGTCAACTCACAGAAGAATTTGAGGCGCCACCACTGCAAAATCAAGACCAAATGCTGCCGCCACCAAGCGTTGAGGAAACATTAAAAGCCATAAGGCAGCTCAAATCAAATAAAGGAGCTAATGGCATACCAGCTGAGCTGATCAAACAAGGAGGGACAGCGTTACATCACGCAATTCATGAGATCGTGGTGCACGTATGGGTGCAAGAGGAGACGCCGGAAGATTGGCGTCGTGGTATAATTTGCCCCATACATAAGAAAGGAGATATCACATTGTGCAGCAACTATAGTGGTATAACACTGCTGAGTACCGCCTGGAAGATACTCTCTACTATCCTACAAGCTCGGATAGCCCCATACGCTAAAGTCATCATCGGTCAATATCAGTGTGGCTTCATCCCAGGCAAATCAGCAATTGATCATTTTCACCCTTGGGCAGGTGATGGAAAAATGTCAGGAATTAAGATTCCATTATATCATCTATTTATAGACTTTAAGGCCACCTACGATAGCATAGCCAGGGTAGAACTATATAATGCCATGAGAGAATTCGGCATTCCAAACAAATTGATACCACTTTGTAGGTTGACCATGACCAACGTAACTAGTCAAGTTAAAATAGCGGGATTGCTGTCCAAACCAACAAACATCTATAATGGACTCTGATAAGGGGACGGTCTGGTTTGCATCCTCTTCAACCTGGCGTTGGAGAAAGCAATCCGTGACTTACAACAAGAGGGACTATTGTCACCAAGTTTAGCCAGATACGTGCCTACGCAGATGACATCGACATCATCGGTAGAACACAATCGGCGGTACATGAATCATTCACCTAGATCGAGGAGGCGGCACAAAAACTGGGACTGCACATTAATGAGGGGAAAACTAAGTACATGGTGGCAACTTCTGCGAAGAGAAGACCTAACGTTGGTCAAACTATCAGGGTAGTGAAGCACGAATTTGAAGTAGTGCAATCCTTTAACTAGCTTGGGTCAATAGTATCAGCCGATAACAATATGGAACAAGAAATACGCGAACGGCTGATCAAATCCAACAAATCCTACTATGGTCTATCAGGGGTCTTTTAATCCCGTAATTGATTCAGAACATCCAAGCTACTACTGTACAAGACCGTGGTCTTACTAGTACTCATGTATGGATCCGAGACTTGGGTGCTCAACAAAAGGCACTCTGAACTCGTAACCGCGTTCGAGAGAAAGGTCTTAAGGAGAATTGTTGGCCCCGTATGTGAGGGAGGACGATTCCGGAGACGCTACAACCATGAGTTGTACGAAATCTACCTTGAAGCTAGTGTTGTAAAAAAAATCAAGCTCGGTAGACTCCGGTGGGCGGGCCACCTAGCTCGAATGAGCGAAGAGGAACCTCCCCGAAAAGTCCTTTGTGGCAAGATGTATGGAAGGAGACAGCGCGGCAGACCTTGTCTGCGATGGAGGGATGGCGTAGACCAGGACGCCCAGAGCCTGGAAATGCCAAACTGGATGACATCGGCTCGAAATCGGGACCAGTGGAGAGATTTGTTAAATAAGGCCAAGACCGAAACCCGGTTGTAGTGCCGATGATGATGATGAGGCTTGTTAAATTTTCCATAATGATTTGTTTTTTTCCGGGCAAGGTAGATAGATGTTTATTGTATATCAATTATAAAGGAAAAGCCACCACACAATTTACAAGTCGGAGATAAGATATATAACAAGATTATAATATCTTTCAACAAAGCAATGTTTTAAAAATTACACATAAAGCTAAAAAAATAATCTATTGAAGGGAAACATACAACAAAACCATATAATCTAAAATAGTAAAATGAAAAGAGATTGGATTGAAACATATTAAGAAGAAAAAAATATGCATATATATGTTAAGGAGTTAACTATTAAAGACTAGATCAATTAATTAAAGGATTACGAGAGAAGTTACATCTAATTATAAATGTTTCAATAAGCTTGCATTCTATCAGAAAACATTTCAACATTAATCTAATTATGCAAATGGCTGGTATAGGGTGGTGCAAAATTATTCACCCTGTCGGAAGATCATCATCATCATCATTATCATCATCGGCACTACAACCGGTATCCGGGCTTGGCCGTATTTAGCAAGTCCCGAGACTTTTAAATTTTCCATAATTTGTTTTTCCGGGCAAGGTTATTAGCCTTGCGCCAATGTTACAATTAATCGGAAGATGTTATAATTAAATATACAGCTCCAGTAATCTCTTAACTTAACAGAAAAAATTGTAAAGGTCCAAATAAAGGTTTCAATCCCTCAAAATCATTTTTTTATTTAGTAAAACAGTATTTCAAAAACAAAACGGATGATAAATTTTGCGCCACCCCAGGACCAAGGACGGTTGAGCATCATTTTAAGGAGTTTGTTTTATATCGTTTGCAGCGTTTTTAAATGATATTTGGCACAAGGATCCCGTACTTGACACCCATATAGCAAAATTGTTTGGAAGATGACTTTATGTATAGGGGGGCGCAAAATTAATCACCTTATCGGAAGATGTTATAATTTTTGCAAATGGCGTCGTACATCAATCATATTTGACATATGTGAACTAGACAGCTTGTTATATAATCTATTTTAAATATATTAACAATTTAAATAATATATTAAGGGAAGGGGTGAGTAAAGTGACTTACTTGGAGATCGGACCGTGGAGCGGTCGATTTTGTTGGTCCCTGGGGTACAGGTTGCAGGGGGCGTTGAGTTCTTGACTCCCCCTGTTCAGCTGGCTGTTTGTTGATGATGATTATTACTTTTCACAAATATTGTTTCACAGACTTACTATTATTTAATGTAATTTTTATAAGCACAAACTTAGTCCCAGTAGTTCTTCTAATAATTATGAGAATTGAATTTATTTTTATTTTTTGCCGTTGACTTTACAGATAGAGAGGGGAAATTTGCGGAAATTAGTGTGTGTTGGGCGAGGGCACGGAGGCGGAGTCCGTAACAAGCTGCAGTCATCTCTTAACGCGACAAAAAAAAATTGCAAAGGTCCAAATAAAGATTTCCATCACTCAAAATCATTTTTTTTTATTTAGTAAAAAAGTAATTCAAAAACAAAATTGATGGTTAATTTTGCGCCACCCTACATGACTACGAGTATTTTATTTTCATTTCATAATAAGAATTACTTTTTAATAAACGGGTATTGCCACTTAATTGCAATATTTATTTTATGTAAAGTCCCTGCAATATGTTCTTTAAATGTAAGTTTTTTGCCTAAACATAGCCCCAGATACTTCACAACTGATGCCCATTTTATTTGGTGTCCGCTTACCGGAATCTAGTTGGAAGTCAGAAAACTTGGCTTTCTTTTTCTCGTGAAAAAAAAGCTTGCATCTTCTCTGCATTTACTTTCATTCGCAACTTGATAAATTCATTAATTAGCATTTCTGCCCCAAATTGTAAATTTGTCTCAATTTAAGACCAACTGCGTGCGACGAAAATATTGCGGAATCATCATAGGCAAGTTCGCAATACGGCAATCGGGAAATATCAGAGATATACGAGGGTTGCCTCTTATGTTTCGGGATTTGGCAACCCTGGCGTTGTAATCCGGCAATTGACAGCTCTGTCGTAAAGTTGGACATTTTTGAGGTTATACGCACTCAGAACGTTTTGACATACGAGCGCTATTTGTGTTGTTTACAGTAACTTAAAAGATTCATCTCGGCCCAAAAATGGAATTAAATCGTCAACATTTTCGTGCGATTATTTTTTACAACTTTCGGCGTGGATTAACTCAGCAACAGTGCATGGATGAACTTAATTCAATTTTTGGCGATGAAGCTCCATCAAGGACCAGTGTTTATCGATGGTATGGTGAATTCAATCGTGGTCGTAGTTCACTCCAAGATGGATTTCGTGAAGGTCGTCCAAAATCAGTTGTTGTTCCGAAAACCATTGATGCTGTGTGCGAACTGATATTGGAAGATCGTCATGTGACCTATCGTGAGATTGAGACAACCTTAGGCGTTAGTGGGACCAGCATACATTCAATATTGCATAAACATTTGACTGTCAAAAAAATTTGTTCGCGTTGGATCCCACACAATTTGTCAATCGCCCAAAAAAAGGCTCGTGTCAATTGGTCGAAAGAAATGCTCAAAAAATACGGTCGCGGTGCTTCGAAACACGTCTATGACATCGTGACAGGTGATGAATCGTGGATTTACGCGTATGAGCCCGAAAGTAAACAGCAGTCGACTGTCTGGGTGTTTCAAGATGAGCCAAATCCAACAAAAGTTGTTCGCGCACGAAGCACTTCCAAGCAAATGGTCGCCTGTTTTTTCGGAAAAACTGGACATGTCGCAACCGTACCACTAGAACAACGCAGAACAGTCAATTCTGAGTGGTACACAACCATTTGTTTGCCAGTTGTCTTCCAAGAAATCAGGAAAACCAACCGCCGAAGACGGATCACACTTCACCACGACAATGCGAGCTCTCACACATCGGCTGCGACAACTGCATTTTTGAGCACCCAAAACATCGATTTGATGGGTCATCCGCCGTATAGTCCTGACTTGGCACCGAATGACTTCTTTTTATTCCCGTACGTAAAAAACAAACTGAGAGGTCAACGTTTTTCGACACCTGAAGAAGCGGTTGCTGCATTCAGAATGCATGTGTTGGAGATACCTCAATCAGAGTGGCAAAAGTGCTTCGACAATTGGTTCAAACGCATGCAAAAGTGTATAGATCTTCATGGGGAATATTTTGAAAAACAATAAAGTGATTTGCGATGATCAATATTTGTTTTCGTTCTCTAATCTCGAAATATAAAAGGCAACCCTCGTACAAGTTGTATAACATTGGCCCAAGGACTGGACTCTGAGGAACATCTGGTGGAACATTTAATGTTCGCGAAGCAATATTATTCACATACACTTTATAACAATGATCTGTCGAACGATTTTACAAACAAATATTGGAAAATTAAGTTGTATAACTTAACTTTCGGTATATTTTGTTTTATATATTTGGTGGAAAATAGTTAAAAAAATATTTCGTCGTTCTAGTTCTATTACATTTATTGTGGTCTATTCCGGCTTCTTGTATATATATATATATATATGTATATATATATATATATATATATATATATATATATATGTATATATATATATAATATATATATATATATATATATGTATATATATATAATATGTATATATATATATATATATTCATATATATATATATATATATGTATATATATATATATATACATATATATATATATATATATATATATATATATAATTTTCTTTTTGCATCAGGTCTCATTCGCCTTTCGGTTATGTTTCCTTTTTACCGCAAGCTCCTTTTAAGTGAAAACGAGGTAGCAAAAAAAGGGAACCAGACCCAATCCTCCCCTGAAACTTCGCTTGGAGACATACATCCTTCGACCGAAATACCGGTCCCCAGGAAGAAAGAATCTTCTTCCAAAACAGCCCAGCCCACCAACAGCATGTTGGGAACTGATAAAGTTGTGGAACTAGTCCAAAGAACGGTGCCGGTATATAATGGACAAGAGGGTCCGACAGCAGCTATGGAACTAGAAATGTTCATAGATATCTGTACAAGGACCCTAAGATGTTTGTCCCAGGAGGAAGAACAATTACTCCTGAGGTGGTTGCCTATGCGGTTAGGCGGAGAAGCCTACCGGATTTTCAATGAGGCAATCCCAATGCCTTTCAGTGAGTTTTAACAACAACGTTGTTATCCCAGCCGTCGTACGAGGATATATACGAACAAATCTCCGAAATGCGACAACTCCATTCAAAAGACCTCACATGTTTCGTTTCGCGGGTGAAACAAGCGGTGGCGCTCTGCAAAGAAGCTATGACATGCTCGTACGGGCAGGCAAGTAGTACCCCAATTCGCCACACAAATCGAGAGGTTGGCGAAATCCACGCTGAAGCGTGGTATACGAGAGGAACCTTTTCGAAACCAGTTATTGGCGGTCGAGGAAGAGACTCTCGATGGTATCATGACGCAGCTCCTCAGGATAGTAAATAGACGAAAGGAGATGTTGGGAAAAGGGGATTCCTATAGTGTTGGAGATATGACCAGGGCTGAGGATTACCAAACATCGTCTCATAATGAGACAGTTTTCAGCCCAGGACACAACTCCATCATGGCCACAACACCGGCCATGCACAGTACCAACCCCTTTTCGGCGTTTCTCAATACGGAAAATTTGTCACAAAAGACAGAATGCCAGAGCAAACCTTGTTAAGTCTGTGGCGGTTCCTTTGAACGCCATTGCCTACCTTCCCATTGGGTAGCCGAGAGACTGCTCCCTGGCGCAACAACAAGAACACAGGGCTTGTACTTACCTTTCCATAGTTGCCAGCTATCATCTAGGGGCTGTGAATCTTTGATGTTCATTGGTGCAAAATACACCTGCAACAATAAGTGCGTAACACAAGGTATAGCCGTATTAGACGCACCATGTTTCCTGGAAACAAGTTGGCTGCATCATCATGAAACCAGCAATAATCCGAACCACAAAGGGCACCTTAAATATTGCCTACAAGTTAAACAGCATCCGTGGATCGTCGCAGCACTGAATTTCGTCATAAGAGATATCCAGCGTACAGTTCCACAAGAAACACCCGGTGTTTCTTCAAACCGTACATTTTTGTCTCGTCGGGCAAGGGTGCGACCTATTCCAATGCACAGCAGGTCACCCAGGCCATGATCAGCATGAAATTGCCCGCCAATCGTGTGCCTGTGTTGTCTAACGGCAAAGTAAGGCAAATGTAACTCACTACAAGAGTCCAGGACGCCCACCAACGTTGTTGCGACGCACAGCCATCGTTGTGCGAATACACTTAGCGCTAATACGTTGTGCCGCGCTATGGTCGGGCACAAATCTTTGCAGCTGCAGATACACACACACGAGGATGTTGTGTGGTGTGAGATTTCCTTTGGAATTAATCATCTTAAGTTCATTATTACTTTGTACAATAATTTCAAGATAAGTACCAGAACAATTATCGGAAAATATACATTACCTTTTTGTGTCTTTGTGAGAGTGGAGTTTTCTTGTGTTTACGGACAGGTGATAAAACCTAAGTACCGGAGGAAGCCGCTTCGTTTGCGTGTAAGCGTTTTTGGGATAGGACGGTCGAGTTGGGTCCTCGTAGTGAACCCGTGCAAGGCGGCACATTACACACATTACCCACAAGTCCACATCTTTGTGGCCGTTCTCAAGACAGTAGACGGAGCCAAACATGGCCAAGCCCACCTCATCATTCACAGTTTGAGTCGTATATTCAAGACCACCCTGTGAATACACTAAACCCTTTTTGCCACACGCCACCAACATAATTCAATCAAAAACAGACTTATGGTTAATTACTGCCAAACGCACAGGTGTCGCTCTACAGGCAACATCAACCTATGAACGACGCGTATCGGATAGCTGGGAAAAATTATAGTAGGCCTGACACTACTCGGACCTTCATAGGTAAACCTCGCTCCGTTAGACGCCCCCCCACCTGTGAGAACCCCATTTAAGTCATACGAACGACCCCAGAAATTTCAACCACCAAGCGGGTCTACATCCGAAGAACCTGGGGTATCAGTACCTCAACAGGGCCGTGGTGATTATTATCACAATAATACGCCCGCCCAGGTCCAAGACACTCGCATGGCACACCCCTTCATTGCACGCATGACGTACAGTTTCTGCAACAAAAGGGAGCACCAGTATGACGAGTGTTTGACACGCCGCAATACACTCTTCTGCATAACTTGCAAGAGGTACGGGCACGATATTGGGGATTACCGGGCACAAGGTCCACACAACCAGCCCGACGCAATTCCGGAACACCCAAAGATAGGCCACAAAATCAGCAAAGGGAATCCCCGAATCAAACAAATCAGGGGCCGGTCAAACCCTCCACATCCAAACCACCAGCTACATCGAATCAAAGAGTGTGCAGCATTCGATGTTGCTGTGAGTATTGTGGCCGAAATGGCCACACGTGGAAGCAGTGTAGATACAAAAGGAAATGGGGAAAAGACCTATAAGACCCCAACCTGTACACCAACTAAAACGGCTAGGACTGTACGTCGCCGTAATACCCCACCGACCTGCACGGTTAAACTCGAATGAGGGGAAGTTGCTAATTACAAAACAAGCCAAACCATTGAAAGCGAAAAGGACCCCAAACGCACATGAAACCGACAAAGGTACCGTAGGCGCAAAGCAGTCCGTAGCAGCTCTAGTTCTGACAGTACAGAACAAAGCGCCGAGCAAAGTGATATTGCCCAAGATGAGAGCGATAAATGGTGCCAAAAAAAGCAGTCCACACAGCCACACGGCGGCAGGGTGTTGACAAGAAGCTAAAAGCAAAAAGTTGACAAGAAGCTAAAAGCAAAAAGTCGGGAAACGCCAAGCGGTCGGGTCGGACATCTCCAACCCGGCCGAATTAAACTCACAATCTTCCCGAAGCTGTTCTCTGTGTCCGCCGACAAAAGTCCCAGTTGTTCATGTTATGTAGTAACTTCCCCCACCGCCCTTGTTAGGCACATTAATTAGGCACATACATTACAAACAATTTGCTTGATTCATTTACATATTTAAATTATACATTTGCCTTAGTAAACATTAAATAGTAAATATCGACTTGACAAACAATTAACACATTTGTAAACTCAAGCTTAAATACAAACACCTTATTATTTGGTGTAAAACAAAAACAGCGGGTGCGCAAACCCACGTAAGTTGAAATATGGTCATGACATTTTCCAACAGTTTCGGGACAGTCATGGCCAAAAATCTTCGCCGAGGCAACGGTGTTAGGGGGCAAAGGGGTAACGGGGTATGACATACCGTGGACACAGTTTTGGGTTTAAAGGTGTTTTTATGTAGTCTCTGATAAGCATTTTTGAACGACGGTTTGTTTTTTTCCCGCTCCAGTTGCGGTTTCAGAACGGAAGAAAAAAAAGAATAGACGTTTTTTTCTGTTCCGGTGTTGCACGTCTTTGGTGTGTGCTGTTGTGTACCCGTTTTGTACATGCCCCGTGAACACATCAGTTGTAATATATATAGAATTGGGAACGCAACCCATGAATGAAAAAAATTGTAAACACATGAAGTAACATCAGTATCGATTCCTTTTGGTTTCTCCAGTTCAGCAGTTGGAACACGGGTATACAATTTCGGTTGTAGTTTTGATGGTTTGAATATTTGGAATTTGAAAAACAGCATTATCGGGCACAACTCAATTTGCGGAAGGCCCTAGTATCTCTAAGCACAGCAACGCCACATCTAACAATTTGGATCTGACGGTATTTGCGCCATTTGTATTGTGCATGCGTGTGTGTGGTGTGTCAGCAGTAGACCTTATGGGATTGGCCCAGGAATCCTATTTTATAGAGGGGAATGTTGTTGGGAAGGGTGCTTTCTTCAGTTGTGTACTGAAGAAGAGATTGTGGTGGTCGGATCCGAAGAATTCGAAGGAGAGAATGGTCAAGAACGCAAGACTCCCGTACAAGTAAGTACTCGCTGTTCTGGGTGCTTTCGAGGAACTGAATGCAAATTGTACCAAGCACTCGTCGATAGAGGTATTGGGCGCACCTTCTTATAGGTGAGAGTTGGGGTAATGGCGACCGTCAGGCCTTCTAGAGTGGTTGATGCATCTTCTGAGGAATTTTCTTTCGAAAAATTGAAGTCTTTCCATTTGGGCCGAAGATATACAGGACCATATAGGAAAGGCGTCCGATATTTCAGATCGGATTAGCTGCTTATAGCAGAGGCGTTTAACTTTGGTGTCAACATTGTTACTCCACTTCAAAATGTTGTGCAGTTGCTTAGACCGGTTAAGGGCCTTTGAAGGATGTAGGTCGCATGTTTGATAAAATTCATTTTTGGGTTATAAATGACCCCAAAATATTGCATCCTGCCCTGTGGTCTAATCGCAATATCTTCCATTTGTATTTGAATATTCTGTGAATATCGAGAAGTAGGGTGGCAGTGTTTACTACTCAGAATTATGGCTACTGCTTTGGATGGGTTAAGTTGAATTTTCTAGCGACGGTAATACTGGTACAGTTCGTCCAAGTGACAGTTGAGTCGACTTGTTGTGAATTTAGGGCGTTTAAATGACGTGTACACTAGGACGTGTTTTCTACTTGTTGTTATAATTATTATTATTATTATGTCAAGAGGGAGAGAGAGAGAGCGTGTGGGTGGCGGACCTTGAAACGTGAGTATATATTGATTGCGTATTGGAGTTCGATCAAGAAGACTTACATCTATATCTAAATATACTTAAGGGAGAAGGAAAATTCCTTTGTTGGAAGCAACTCCACATTGATCCGGTCTATGGTTAGAGGAGAATCTATGATATTGAGTGCCACTATCTGGGCACTCTTCGCCGTCTTCAAAATATAACTAGGTAGAAAAATCCCTGATTGTACTTCTTTGGGCACCAGAATTAGCTCTTCCCGGATTACTACGGAGAGTCCAATCATCTTTTGTGAGCGTCCTGGTACTATAACCGATCTGTTCAGAAAATGTTCTACCTCCGAAGGGTCTGATGATAGGCGTACTACCAACGCTTCCCCCTTCTTGTCATCTTTCGGCTTTTGGGGTTGTAGCCTCTGTTACAGATACACACACAATACACAAGCAAAACCGTGAAGAACACCGAACGAAAATTGAGTAAGAAAATACATCAGAGCCGTATACCATAGCGATAACATAACAACTCACATCAGTGGAGTATAGTTGTTTAAAAGTCGAATTCAAAACACGGCCAGTAGCCTGATGTGTTACGCTTGGGTTCAATTTTTAGTGATTCTAACTGTCATAGCGTCAGTTCGAATCACACGTTCTTCACTATTATCCCAAACGCTATAATTGGTGACTACGGTGTGATCTGTACACACAGCACACACTTTCCCGTAGTAAACAGAACTTCACACACGATCATGACTTCCGCATAGAGCAACAGGCACACTCGCCGCCCCGACGTTCTCTCGTTGGCTCCGTCGTTCGCACCGAAGCTGCTCGTAAGGAAGTTGCTGAGGAGGGAGTAGTGTAGCGTCTCTAACAGATGCACACACAATACACAAGCAAAATAGTGAAGAACACCGAACAAAAATCGAGTAAGAAAATACATCAGAGCCGTATACCATAGCGATAACATAACAATTCACATCAGTGGAGTATAGTTGAGTTTAAAAATCGAATTCAAAACGCGGCCAGTAGCCTGATGTGTTACGCTTAGGTTGATCGACTCACAGCTGGGTCCCCAACAAGTTTAACTGCTCGCTTTTGCATCCTATCGAGCACGTGTAATGCAGTTTTGGATGCGCCTGACCAAATATGAGAGTTGAATATACGCCTTGTAAATAGTGGCCAGGTTTGATGGAATGAAGTATTTTTTGCATCTCTTAAGGAACCCCATGCATTTGGCCGCCCTTTTCGCAGCTTCAAATATGTGGTCATTCTAATTAAGAGTCGAATTATTTCGAGTGCCGAGGATTAATAGTTCCTTGGTTTCGTCGATGGAAATGCCATTCATCGACAGTATATTTACTTTGGGGTTCGTCTTTGACGGCAAGAGACACCAATGAGTTTTTAGGGCATTGAACTCTACTCGGTTAGATAATCTCCATTGATATATCTTATTGAGGTCGGAAATAAATGTATAAAGCATAACCTGCTGATTGGTAATGACGTTCGAAGAATTTGGTTGGGAATTTTCGTATAAGTATGAGAAACTCAATGTACTATCATCAGCAAACGACTGGATTGGGTTGTAGTTAATGGATAAGAGATCATTTATAAAGATGAGGAAGAGAGCGGGTGAGAGTACAGAATCTTGGGTAACACCTGCATTCATTTGATGGGAGGCAGATGACACCATGGCGCAGGGCTAATAACCTTGTCCGTAAAAATAAATTATTATGGACAATTTAACAAGCCTCGAGACTTGCTAAATAAGCCCAAGACCGATGGTGCCGATGATGATGATGATGATGATGAGATTTGACACCATCAAGAACCACTTGGATAGAACGGCCAGAAAGGTTGTCTCTTATCCATTGGAACTGGGCCTGGCCATTCATCATCAGCTGTGGAACCGATGATCCACTTTTCATTCTGAATGTTGTATATTGTGTCTTCATTGTATTGAAGTCGACGAGCTTGGCCCTTCCCCACTGCAAGACCTTAACCAGATCCCGATTCAGAGACTCGATCTAGCTATATCTCAGCTGGTACGAGTTTGATGGACTAATCGGCCGATCACTCCATAAATAAGAAACAAGTGTATTATAATTCACGAAACTGAACACTCGGTTATCCGTTGACTCCAACAAATCATGTATGTGAAGCAAAAACAAGGTTAGACCCAAAATAGAACCTTGAGGCACCCCGAATTAATAGGATACATATCCGAAAACTCGCCGCCCACAACAACCCGGATAGATCGATTCTCGAGGAAACTCTTTGTCCAGTAGTAAAGCTGCTGGGAAAGTCCGTATGAACGAATATTGCTCAGCAATGTCCCGTGCCTGACGGGCCCAAAAGCCCTGGAGATATGCAATGCGACCGCCCTTGACTGATCATACCCTTCAATCGAAAACCATATATTGGTTATAAGGGTCAAAAGGTCTCCCGTTGAACGCCCGCCACGGAATCCGTATTGGCGATCATTCAGAAGTCCGTTGCTCTCCAAACATTTAATTAACTCGGAATTGATGACCTTTTCCTTCACCTTAGATAACATAGACCGTAATGCTATCGACCGGTAATTTTGTGGGAGACATTTTTTCCCGTCTTTGGGATTGGCTGAACTCGAGCGATTTTCCACCAGGCAGGAAATTTCCTCCATATGTAAGATAAGCGTAAGAGTTTTCCAAGAACCGGCGACAGTTCTGGAGCACAGTTCCTAAGGACGTGTTGGTATTCCGTCCGGGCCGGTTGCCTTCTAACAGTCCATTCAACGTAGAATACGTTGATCAGTATTCGGACGGAATCTCACATCCCACATCAAAGATGGTACCGGCGCGATCACAGGTGGCTCCAAAAGACCGGCATCGACGTTTGAGTTAGAGGAAAATAAATTCGCAAACACATTAGGGTTATTTCAACGAAGGACTTAATATTATATCAAAAATGAGAACGAAGGAGTTAATATTTTTGATATAACAACAGACGATATTACCTATACAATACACAACATTAGGGTTATCTTTTGAATTTGTGACTAGTGTCCCGCTGCTCGTCACTAACGGGGGAAAAAAGGAGGAAGCGAAGTTACTGCTGACAGCCCTTGTCATTGAACAGAAGGGACGCAAAGCAGTTGGGTACTCAAGGAGTTTATTGGTCAATTTGTCGTTGTAAGCCTTCTTCGCGGTATCAATCGCCTAGTTGCACGCGTTTCTGATTCTAACAAAATTCGTTCTGTTAACAGCGGTGGGTTTGGAGCGCCATTGCTTAAAAGCTCTATTTTTTGCTGCTGTAATCTGCTCGCATTTTTTTATCAAACCAAGGCTTATCAGATGACCTTCGTTTGATGGAATGTGAAATGTAGATCTCCATCCCGAGAAGAATAATCTCTGTGAACGACTCCGCGCAAGCGTTAACATCGGAGTTTTCAAAGCGCACCTCCGACCACGGAAAGGATGCGAAGAAATCTTCACAAATCGTTCCAGTTAGCAGCCACATACCCTCATACATGGTGAAGCTGCTGTTGACGTCCAGCGCCGTGCTTCCTCGGCATGAGGGAAGAGCGGGGACCTTTTCTTTTCCTGAGGATGGTAAGACGTCTTCTGTACGTCTTCTTTCTGGTTTAAATAATTGGTTTTACTTTCCTTTTATATTTCTTTATTTTTATTCTATTCTGTTTATTCTATTCTTAATAACTTTCTTCCTTCTGGTTATTCTATTCTTAATAACTCGAACTCTCAATTTTACTTCTCTAACTCAACTTCCTACCTCTACTCTCTAACTGATGACTCAAACTGTTCTCTCTAACTTCCAATCTCACTCTGATTTTACAAAAAAAAAAAAAAAAATTGTGGCGAGAAGGCCGAATTTAGCGAGACAGGACATATGTGTCGTTCATCTTGTCTCTGACTTCTGGTCATCTTGCGATAACCAGAATCACCCACATCCGTGAGGATGTTGGGCTCGGTCTCGCGATCTCTGAAAAGAAAAGAGAAAAGGGGGGGGGGGGGGTATCCAGGGATAGTGTGGACAGTGTTAGTCCGGGTGTTCTCTAACTACTGGTATAGAGGGATGGTGGGAAAGAAATCGTACAAGACCAGTAGGTCTTGGGTGCGACTGATTTTACAAATGAATTTTTTCTCTACTTATAGAACATTGTGTTCTAATTTACTGTAAATTATAATATGAACAAAACAAATTTTCTCAAAGTATTCCTTTAGTTTCTGTGACTTTTAAATTGAATAAAATTTGAACGAAAATCAAAGTACTCTGTTTTGAAATAAAAAGGGGCAAGTTATGAAAAGGGGCACGTTATGAAAAGGGGCATGTTATTAAATGTGCTGTAACTGGCAATATTGTGAATGTTTATGAATGGTAAAAAAAAAGACTAAGGGAATTCGCGATAACCCAAGCCGTTTCTCTACATAGCAACAGCGTCGCTTGCCCACTTGGCTTGGAATAATATCGGCGTGGGAAAAAGACTAAAGAAATTCGCGATAACCCAAGCCGTTTCTCTACATAGCAACAGCGTCGCTTGCCCTCGCTTTGCTGTTCCCAACCAGGCATGAGATTCATGTGGTATATTAAATAATGTTGCCTTTTCAGGGAATTTGAATTGCTGCCATATGGCTTGAAAAACTTGAATTCGGTGATGCATTATCTGCATGGAAGGATGAATTCAGGTTATGCATCCATTGGAGGGGTAATTTTTACAGGTGAAATAGGCCGACGAAAGGGATTGGGGTTGGCGTTGTGCGCGCTCAGCGGCCGAAATTGTGGTTGTAATTGTGGATTGGTTCTCAGCGTAATATAGAGAACCCCCACAACTTCCCTGCTTGATTGTTGCTGGACCGTTTCCTAGTGTTTTAACTTTTGCCAGGTCCACTCACTTTCTGGCACCGATGGTGATTCAGAGTGTGGCTGTAGAGGCTTCGTTGGTATTATTCTTGGTGTCGACATGGCAGCTCCCACCTAGATTTGTCAGTTAGCTTGCTATTATCACAAGGGGGTCATGTATAAACACTCTTTATCGGACGTACATGCGTGTGGACATCTCTTTGTTTACTTATTTTTCCACATTACCTTGCTCGCGAACTAAGAGAAATGTAACTCTTACTTCAACGAAGTTGCATTCAAATGCAAAACTAACGACCGATATGACTAGTGGGCATTTGTAAGATAATATCACTTTTGCCAAAAAAGTGACGATGTAGAGCTGCTTCAATATTGTAAAACTGGCAAAGGATATACAAAGATGAAACCAGAGAAAGGCATCACATCATGAATCACACCACTTCGATCTTCTGTTTATGCTTTTATTGATACTCAGTGAGAATATGAAAACTTTTGTTATATATTCCGTTCCATTTGAATGCTTTTAATAACCACCGAAATTCTATAGCCGATCAGCAACAGATTTATTGTAATTAACATGATTAGTTAAGAATTAGCTAATTAACTTATCCGTCGACATCCCTAAGATGTAAGGCTTTTTACCTTCTTTATTCGACATCCACCGTTGCTGATTGCCGTAATGACAATTCCCTCATATGAAGAGTTATTTTCCAAGAATTCGCACTGTCCGAATTTCAATTTTCTTTAAGGTAACAGACGCCTTTGATTAGATTCTTACATGGTGTTCAAAATTGATTTTATTTACCTAGTTAAGGCAAAATCTTCGACCATTTTGACAAACTTTTTTGACATAATACGTTCCTGATCCGAAAGTCCGATTTGGCGCCCATCTCGGTTTTTGAAGAGCAAATAGAAATCATCTCCGTGGACAGTTCCTAAAAGTAAAAAGTTTATTCTTAGTCAATCTTTTCAAATATCTCACACTTACCAAATTCAATGTCTGTTCGATTGGCCAAAATCTGCCCGATCCCATATAGAGAGGGAGCATTGTAAACATACGAATACACTGGAGATCGGGTGTGCTTGGTATGCATCTTGATCGCCTTTTCTACACCAGAAGCGAACAATACTTCGGTGTACAACTTCTGGACTTGTGCATAGACTTCTGATGAAAAGCTCTCGTTGCCCAAATACTTATCAACCAAGGCATTCGAAAATCGGTCGTGTTGGTGTTCATTAATAGTCTCACTATAGAAGAGGTTCATAGGCGCCAATTCATGCCAGCGTTCGTTCATAACTTCGATTAATTCCGTGCCATTGTCATCTTTTCGCATCAGTTCTGCTGCATTGTAGCCCCCGTCTTCCCTAGAATACGAAGCTAACCATGGCAATTCTGCAGACAATCCATTTTTAACGATGAATTCTGGCTCCCTGTTCAAAAAGGCATTTGTAACAGTTTCTGCTTCAATAACCGGTCCAAAAGTGGTAAAGGGGTTATAACCGAATTTTAGAAAATGCCTCACAGCTCTCACTATATCCTGAGCGGGTTGCTGTTTGAGACAAGACTTCATTGCAGCAGAGTTGTCAGACGGGCAATTTAAATGTTCAGCTAGAGCTCTGGCCCGTTTGGAAGGGTTCCTGGTTATCACCCAAGGACAGAAAGCTGTTCCACTGAAAGATAAGGCTCCTGTCACCAGTTGCTCTAATCGCTTGTTCAATAAATGTAAATGCACCGCAGCTCCACCGGCGGAAAATCCAAGGACTGTAATATTTGCTGAATTACCGTTGAATCTGTCTATATTCGCTTTAGTCCACTCAAGGGCTAATAGTTGATCCTTTAGACCAAAATTTCCAGGTATTATCTCATCTTCGGTGCTAAGAAATCCCAGCGGTCCAAGGCGGTAGTTGAACGTCACCACCACCGAGTTTCCGGTTTCCATGATATAGTCATGACCATTAGCAGCCGCGGTGCCGAACATAAAAGCACCTCCATGAATTAACACGAGCACAGGGTATGAACGAAGCTTATCTATGCTGGGTGTGTAAACGTTGATTGTGAGACAATCTTCTTCTCCAATCAAAAGATCGTCTTTGAATAAGTATTGATCCCATTGCATGCATTTGACAGGTGGGTTTGTTGCGTCACGAATATTTGACCAGGATTCAGTGTATGGTTTGGGATCCTCAAATCGGTTTTCATTTGTGGGCGGCTCAGCATAAGGGATCGATTCAAAGGATAAATAGTGACCATTATTTCGACCGCGAATTATTCCATTTGGAAGCGACACGATCGAATCTTTTATACCCTCAACATAATTCGCGATAATAGAGACTAAGAGGATTAAGCTAACAGTAGTGTTCATGGAGATAGTTTCCCGTATACGACTTGCATTACACTGACGAGTTCGTGGCTTGTGGATAATATTTTGAAATTGTTATGGGAAAAGTGATAAGCTGAATGGACGATGATAGTTCAGCTTCTCTCTGAAGCCAGAGAAAAATGTGATAAGAATTTTTCACTTGACTAATTTTGATGAGCTATGTGTCATCAAGAGTCCGCGAGATAAGCTATTGATTATTAGTTCCTGATATCACGGTCAAATCTGACCCGACCTTTAAATTTATTGTTTGAATGAACGTGTTAAGTAGAAAATTAAAAACTACAATTACTGCAATGTTAAAATGAGGTTCTGAATTGTTGATTTCTTACATAAGTGAATAAGTTCTCGCTAATTTAAATCAGTTTTTACGTAACATGTCAAACGATAGTTGAACTTGTAAAATTATTATCACATAATAGTTTTGAAGCGTTCGAAAGTGTTAGGAATGATTTGAAGGAAAATCATCTTGGGTGCCGTACGAGGTGAGGCCGGCGCGAAATAATTCAAGGTTTGAAGAATGGTTTGTATTCGCATTTACAGACGACCCTCGAGGCAAGTGCAACTTTAAAAACAGCGGCTGCTTTAGCTGCGATGCTAAGTAATTTCCTTACGGTTACGACATTTGTGGCTCTTCGGATACCAACCTGAGTCGCGGTATACTTTCAAAGATGACAGCTTATGTACTGAGTATTATTATTATTATTATTATTATTTATTACAATGTAATTAATTACACAATAACTTAATTCTAAATAGCGCTAGCTGCTAGGGCTTTCGGCTAATATCGAGTTACTTTAAATTTTGTTATGAAGGTTAGTAAGTGTTAGTAATTCGTATGTGTAGTTGATATTCTGTTCTGATGGTTTTGACAGAATGTTGCTGAAGGTGTCGTTTCCAAATAGTTGGTTTGCGATGGTTTGGACTTTTGGGCAGTCGAATATGATGTGATGTGGAGTAAGTGGGACTTGGTTGTTGCAGTTACTGCATTGTGGGGGGCTGGTTTTTGTAAGGATGTGTTGGTGTGTGATTTTGGTGTGTCCTAGCCGGAGTCGTAGGAAGCATTTTATTTTTCTGTTTGAGACTGTTGTTGGGTAAGTAACGGGTTTGGTGTCCTGTTTAATAGTGCTGTACAGGTGGGTGTAGTGGTGCCATTCCTCTTCCTCCACGTTCTTAAGGGCATTTTTTACCTGTCTTCTTATGTCCGTTTTGTTAGGATAATAGAAGGAGACGAGAGGCGACTTTGTCCCTAGTTTTGCGGCCGCGTCGGCCGCTTCATTTCCACTAATGTTACAGTGCCCCGGGGTCCAAAGTAGCTTTATTTTATTAGCTTTCTTAATAATGTTATCTTGGATTTGACGAATGACAGCATTTGTGGAGTTTACGTTGGTTATTGCTTTTAGAGTTGAAAGGCTATCAGTACAGATAATCGTTGGGATTTTCTGGATCAGTTTTGTTGCTTCCAAAATTGCCGTTGCTTCCGCTGATAGGATGGAACAAAAGGTGGGAAGTGATCCCATTCTGATTATTTCTTTGCGATCGTTGACTATAGCAAATGACACATTTGATTCGTTTTTGGAACCATCTGTGAAAAACAGGTTCCAGTTTTGATGTTTGTCGATGGTATCCTTGAAAAGTTTTTGATATATTATCTGATTTGTTGAATGTTTTGGATAATGGGACAGGTCATCTAAGATTGTATTTCTCGGAATTAACCATGGAGGGTGTTGTGTGCGGTGGGGTTTTGAAATATTTATAGGGATATGTAAGTCCTTGGCTATATCGATGGCCCTTTCTAGTCCTGAGCGGTATCTCGACCTTCGTTTTTTTTAATAAATTTTTCGGATGTCCTGCACTATGGGGGTTGCTATAGACATTGTAAATTTGTAAGCAAGTGTAGCTGATATATATTTTAGTCTCTTTTCTATAGATGGGAGACCGCATTCGACGAGGATGTTTTTAATTGGTGTAGTACGGAATGCTCTGGTACTTGCTCGAGCTGCGGCGTGATAGGGAGATTTTATTGTTTGCACGGTCGCTTTGCTACATTTTCCGTATATCATTAGTCCGTAGTCGATTTTAGATAGGATGATGGCTTTAGTTACGTTAACAAGGGTGTTAGTATGTGCAGATCCATTCTTATATGCTAGGTATTTTACAATATTTAATCTTGCAGCTAGGCTTTTCTTAAGTGCTAAACAATGTTCTTTAAAATTGTATTTACTGTCAAAGAGGATACCGAGGATTTTCATGGATTGGATTGTAGGGATTGTGTGATTCTGAAAGGGAAGTGTGATGTTTTTGCTGCAGCTGGTTTTTCTACAAATGTGTAACATTTTAGTTTTTTCGAGGGAGATCTTTGCGCCTGAGGTTTTACACCAATTAGTGATGTCGTGTAGTATTTCTGAATAGGTAGATTGTACTTCGTTGAGATCGTTTACGTTTGTTAGAATAACTAGGTCGTCAGCGTAGAGGCAGTGTTTTATGTTTTTATATTTTACGAGAATGTCGTTTATTCCGTCAAAGGCTATAGCGAATAATAGGACTGATAGTGGAGAACCCTGTGGAATACCGTTTTTTATGTTGTATATTTGTGAGAATGCACCACCTGTTTTGACTCTAAACTTCCTGTTAGAAAGAAAGGACTTGATTATGTAGAACATATTGTTACCAACTCTCCATTGCGCTAATTTATTCAAAATCACATGAGGACCGATCCGGTCGAACGCTTTTTCAAAATCTATGGAGAGAATTGTTGTATGCTTTTTGGTTGACAAAGAAGATGTGATGAAGTTGTCGATATGGAGTAGCGCATCAATCGTTCCACGTCCTTGCTTGAAACCAACCTGTTCAATGCTTATTAGATTGTTTTTCTCCATGAACCAGTTGAGTCGTCTAGCTACAATTTTTTCAAATGTTTTTCCTAGACATGGGAGTAACGATATTGGGCGATATCCTTTTGCCGAAGTCGGTTCGCCGGTGGGTTTTGGAATGGGTACAATTGTAGCTATTTTCCACACTTGTGGAATTACACCTGTTTGGAGTATGTTATTGAAGAGATGGAGTATTCGGTGTCTCAGAAGTGGTGGACTGTTCTTTAACATTATGTAATCGACTCGATCATATCCTGGTGTTTTACCTGTGGCGCCGTGTAGGGTTGACTCTAATTCAATTTTATTGATCGGGAGATCTATTAATTTAGAGGATGGGCTTGTGTGAGGGGACGGGCTAATTGTGTTTCTTTTGGCAGAGAGAAATGACGGATGGAAGTTTACGTCTTCTGCGTAGTTTGACCATGTTTTGCCGAGATGGTCGGCAATTTGAAGGGGAGATGTGAGAGTGCCTGAGTCGGTGTTCATGCATTTTATTGAGAGGGGGTGATACTGCCCAGTTAGCGTTTTTATATCCGCCCAGATTTTTCTGGGAGTGGAGTTCGGATTTAACTTTTCGGTAAATGTTTGGAAGGCTTTTCTTTTTTCTTCCTTGGCATTTTTGCGAAAAAGAGCATTTAACTTTTTATAATTGATTAGGTTAAAATCGGAGGGGAATCTTTTGAAAATTCTCCAGGCTTCTTGTTTTTTCTTCCTTAGGTTGTCCAATACTGGATTCCACCAGGGAACTACCGCCTTATGGAGTTTTCGACTTGTTTGTGGTATCGAGGCATTTGCTCCTATTCGGATTGCTTTAGTGATTATGGCTGTTTCTTGATTAATATTTTGACTCTCTACATGTTGACTTAGTGCCTGGGTAGTTATATTTTGAAATTTACTCCAATTAGCAAGTTCGGTTTGGAATTTAGGAAGAAGTTTGGAGGGTTTGGGACACATGCTAGTGTTAATGTTTATTATTATTGGAAAGTGGTCGCTCCCGTGCAGGTTGGGTAAAGTATTCCAAGTGCACATTGGGGCCAATTGAGGTGAGGCTAGTGATAAGTCTACATGTGTGAAGGATTTGTGAGTGGAAAAATGTGTATGGCTACCGTTATTGAGTAGTACTAGATTTGCGGTCAGTATGTATTTCTCTACGGTTTTTCCCCTTTTATTAGTGGACGAAGATCCCCAGATGGGACTCCACGCATTAAAATCTCCGAGGAGAAGTATCGGTGTTTGGATGCTATCTGTGATAGTGGTAAGATCGTGTATCGTTATTGGTTGGGATGTGGGGGTGTATGCTGATATTATCGTGAGGTTTCTGCCGATATTTATTTCTACTGCTACGACCGAGATTGCAGAGTTTACTACTATAAGTTTATGTGGGATTGATCTATGTATAAGTATACCTGTACCATGTTTAGAAGCAACATTTTCCGTAAGGTTGTGAAAGAATGCCGCGTATTCTTTGGGTCCTGTGGCCCGAAAGTCGTGGCGGATGTGCGTTTCTTGTAGAGCTATGATGGATGGTTTCAGATCTTTGATGAGTATTTGGAGCTCATGCATATTGTTTTTGAGTCCGTTCAGATTCCATTGTAGTATTGTGAGTTTATGGACATGAATGCTATTGTGTATATTAAACCTGCTGCTGTTGGGGATTTTGTTGTTGTAAGGGTTCAGTCTCCGTGTCTCGAGTGTTGAACCATTCAAGCCGAAGCCCTGTCTGCTTCGGCCCGAGTTGGGATTTTCTCGAGACACAGAGACTGTGCTTTCGTTGGGAGTGTTAGGGTTATATGTGGTTATTGTGAGGGAGTGGGGAGTTTAATAATTCTTGAATGGTGGGTTCATTTATTTCTATGTTAGTGTTTTTTTTAATAGGTATAGGTTCGTTGTTACGGTTGGTTGCTGTGGGTTTTATGATTAGAGGTGATTGGTTTTGTATGGCTTTACGGTATTCTGCAGATGTAGAAGCGCAGTTTGAAATGAATGAAGTGTTTGTCGATGTTGGTTGGAGTGTAGTTTTTGTTGGGTTTTGTTTTGTAGTTTCTTTTATTGGTGGTGTTATATGTGTGGCTGTTGTTTTGAGAAGTGCGGCATAGGATTCCTTTGGTTTGTTTGATGGCGTGGGATTTCGTTCCCTATATATCCGTTTCGCTTCGGATAGAGAAATTTTATTTCTCGTTTGTATTTCAAGAATGGACTGGTTTTCTATATATTGGGGGCATAATGGTGATGAAGCAGGGTGAGGGCCTTGACAGTTGGCACAGTGGGTTCGGGTGCATTCTAAGTCGGGGTGTGGAGGAAGGTTGCAGTTGTTGCACGCTGGGTTTCGTTTGCACCATTTGGCTGTATGTCCGAGTAGTTGGCATTGGCGGCAGCGCATTGGTCTTGGGATATACTCATTTACTTTGGCTTTGTGCCATCCGATTTCTATGTTACTCGGTGGATTGAAGCGGTCAAATGAAAACAACATTAGTCCGGAGGCCCTGATTTCGCCATTTTGCGATTTTTTAAATTTATGGACACTTACCACTCCTTGAGGTTTCATTTCTTGGACGATGTCTTCTTCCGGAACATTAATTAGGTATGGTGCGTAAACAATACCTTTCGAGAGGTTTAATTTCGAATGCAACTTTATTGTTACCGGACATAGTTGATCGAACCGTTTGGTATTTACAAAACGTAGAGCTGTTTGTTCATCTTTCACTAGTAAGAGAATTGAACCGTCTCTTAGCATGGACACTTTTTCATATTGTGTACTAATTGAGTCTATAGCTCTTTTTAACACGAATACGTTCACTCCGGTCAGAGGTTTTGTCGCGTCATTAGGAACAATTTGAATAAATTTCGGGTTTTTTTCACTTGTCTTTGTTGGTAATTCCGGGAAGTTCGATTCAATAGGACTAAATGCCTGCCGTTTTTTTTTATTGACGGGGACGTCACCCAAGGACGTTTCCTGCAACATACCGAATCTGTTGCCGGTGTGCTGCTTTGGCCCTAAGGCCATTTTTTATTTATTTCTCTTTTCTTTTGCTTTACTTTGGAACCGGTTAATTTAAAGTACACTAACAAAAGCAATACACTTACAACACGCACAGTACCGTAATAAAATATTCACACGCGGTTTTGTGTTCACAATTCTTTCACTGCACAATACGGTTAAAATTTGCGTCCTTACTGTTCGAGAGTTCGTCTGGCAATGTATGTACTGAGTAAAAGTTAGCGAGTCCCATGCATACGTGTGCTGCGTATATTACAATGAATGTGTTGACACTGGTTATCTACTTCCTGATGCGGGTCGCCGTCCCCTGGTATTGGGTTACGGTTTCGTTAATACATTGTACAATCTTAGGGTGTTCCAATCTTGTTCTTGCGCACAATTAAAATATAATAATTTCCGTTATAGGACGGTTTTTTTTTGTTTTATCTCCACATTTATTTAACAATTCAATTACATATTTAACTTAAGACTAAATGTTAACTTCTAGTTTACAAATATCATTCTTACATTAACTTACTGGCTCTTCGCAATCACTCTAAATTATACATTATCATGTTTTTATGCTTTTCGGCGTACAATAACTAGTGTTTTTATAACATGTTACAATAATTGATGTTTTCTTTTTAAAATTTGTCCTATTCTTTCTATATCATGCATTATAATAATTATTATTATTATTATAATAATTTTTTTTTTAATTACATATATAGGGGGTTGACAAGCAAAAATAAAAAAACGAAACAAAACGTACAAACATAAACAAGGAATACAAATAAAAAAAAAATAAATAAATAAAAAAAATAAAAAATAAAAAAAAATTGGGAATTGGGGATAGGGGGGAGGAAAGCGGTGCGCATGAGGGGCATACTATGTTTGGGGACTTATAGTCCTTTCTTCATCAATGATCCACCACCAGTTGGGATGACATCGACCTTTTATTGATTTATCTCTTTCGCCAATCACAATACTAAAACGAAATATTAGAGATATTGTTATCATGGAGAATTCGTTTATCCCTGGCACCACGGAAACCGTGGTATATAATAGGGACTCCATTTTTGTCTTGAATGCCCCCCACAGTATCCTTCCTCTTTCCCTCTGATCATCGTTCCGTTCACACCTCGATCAAAGTTCCCTCCTTCGAACTGCTCTACTCACACAGTCCTGTCCCGAACTGCTCCAAGACTAACTGGGGAAAGGTCAATAGAGACGTCGCTGGAAGTTTTTCTAACTTGCAAATCCCCGAATCTTCTAACCTAATCCCTGTTGATATCGATGGAGCAGCCCTAAAAATTGAGCAGACCCTCAAGGATGCCCTCATCAGCAATACACCTGTAGGTGTTTCCGCTAGTGCGTCAACACGGACGCTGATTCAACGGAAACACCACCAATAATAATACGCCGGGAAGAATAGACCGCGAAAAGAAACAGCCAAACTCCGCCAATAACCGTCCACAAGGGGTAATTAATTAAAACACACTGGGTTGTGGTATAATTATCCTTTTTTATTTATTAAATCACTTAAACTACGTTTTCAAGAGCACTTAATTTTTGGTTTGATTGCCAAAACCAAATTTCGCGAATCGATTTCGATTATCAACGAATGAGAACTTTTGTAAATAACGTCTCAAGACAATTTCTTGTGCAAGGGTACGCGACGGTGGATGAATCACGACTTCTCGGTGTGAGTGTTCTCGGCGAGGGATAAATTAAAAAAAAACTCTAAGCACAACGTCCCCGGGACGTGTGCGTTGTTCGGTGGTTACGATCTGACTCCTCGATCAATCTAAATGTTGTATCGCGCGGTATCTCTATTCGAGATTGCACACATACAGAGAAAGGGCCTGTGCATTGAAAGGACAGCATTTCACATACAGACTGACTAATATTTGAATTCGACTCACTTCAGCTGTGTAAATAGATGGTCGCTCGGATAGCGACCGAAAAAGGTTGTCATGTTTAAAATAGCGATCGTTGATGCAGGGTTAGATTTCCCAGTGTTATGTCAACAGAATGCTATTTCAAGGGTCATGCGCTAAGATCCGCGAATGTTTATCTTAGCTAATGGTATATGGGTTGTTAGGGAAACTATACCGTGGGACCTGATCTGGTGATCGGAATGATTACACAATGACGGTTTGTGTATTTATCCACGTCAATTGTGCATTGCATTGGTAGCGAGTCAAGGATCTAATTCCAGTGTGAATGTTTACACTGGCAAAGGATTCGGCTCTTGGCAGTTAGACGCGAGTTGCGCTTTTCTTTGTAGCGAACAAGAATACTCGGAAGTATTGGTCTGTGTTTGATGGGCATGTGGTCGCCCATAGTAACCGATCGGTTCATGCAGACGAACCGAAATGGTTTTAATTGATGACATGACAAGATGATTATCTTGCCGTGGATTTATGTTTCAGGTGCAAGATACTGACGGGTAGCTTACGCTGCTCGATTACAGGTAACCAAAATGGGTTTGTTGGGTGTGGAAAGGCGGGTTGATTAAAAGGGAAAGGGTGGTTCTTTGTGAATGTTTTAAAGAACCGCCACACACCCACCACCATGACCTGTCGTGGTTCGTATGGACCGACAGGTGTGAAGTCTGGTACGGTCGAGGCCTGTGGGAAGCTCGCTCACGTTCGCAGTGACGGAGTAGCTTGAGCGGAGAGGAGAGGCTTCCAGCCCATCATTAATTTGTCTCCGCAGAGACGGGGTGCGTGTGCGGGGTGGAGGAGATCCTGGTTCAGGGTCGGCGTTTTTCGTCCATACGTCGGTATGGAGAATTGTTTGCCGTCCTCGACAGACGTGTGAGTTGGTGGGCAATGGCTTTGACGTTTAGTCTTGGCCTTTCGGGTTTGCGTTGGGGTGAGTGTTGCTGTGGGAATTCTTGTTTTTTCCACTCTCACCTTATCTCTGCACTTGTCCCTCGTGTGACCTGTACGGCCACACAGCTCGCAGCAACTCCGAATACTAGACACTCGGAGGTTGGATGTTGCCGGGTTGTTAGCGGCTGAGGGTTGGTGTGGTGACCTGTTCTGCGGTAGTGAAGCATGATGCACGCGGCAGTCTGCGATGTCGTGGCCATACTGCCAACACTCCCGGCAGAAAGGTGTGTTACGTCGTTTAAGGCACTCGTCATAAAGGTGACCCTTTTTATTACAAAATTTGCACGTCATGCGTGCAGTTATCAGGTACACCCGACGAGCGTCTTGGCTTGACGTGGCTTGCTCCGCTGATGCGGGATACTGGCGGGTGGCTTACGCTGCTCGATTACAGGTAAGCAAAATAGGTTTGTTGGGTGTGGAAAGGCGGGTTGATTTAAAGGGAAAGGGTGCTTCTTTGTGAATGTTTTAAATAACCGCCACACACCCACCACCATCCCTCATAATCATCTAGGAAAGCCTTTACCCAGCATCCTAACTAAATTGCTGCGCCTCAAAAAACAACTCCGCCGAAAACTTCATATAAGATTCTGCCCCTTTATTAAAAGTCAGATTCAACTCCTGACCACCCTAATAAATGAACATTTAAAAAAGTTCGCGGATCAGACCTATACCTCTACACTTAACAATATCAAACCCAACCGTGATCTCGTCAAAAAGATCAACCGGCTAACTGGTCGGAAGTTTAAGCCGCGAATCGATCACCTCATCAACACATTCAACAACAATCTTATCCAATTCGACACGGACATAGCCAATTGCCTCGCAGATCACTTCTCAAAGATCCATCAACAAAATGATTCCCTCTCAGTCCCTAATTTTCGAAACACTGTCAACGAATATATCTCACACAGATTACCCGTATCTTATACTCCTTTCATTGGAGAATTTAACGACACAAACAAGGCGTCACACCCTTCAGACACCACCACATTTCTAACCACAGATGAATTAATCAAGTTCATAAAATCACGACCCAACAAAAAATATACCGGTCTAGATGGAATGCCACACCTTCTATTTAAAAGACTTCGCCCGCCAAATCTACTTCCCATTCTAGGCCTTCTTAACCATATCATAAAAGCTTCACATTTCCCAGAGAACTGTAAAATTGCGGTAGTAATTCCCGTTAAAAAGTCCGGGAGTTCCAATAACACCTCCAACTATCGTCCGATATCTTTATTGAACACCCTAAGCAAAATATTGGAATGTAAGATCTGCCAAAACCTTCTCTCGTTTGCCAGTGATAACGCTCTCATCCCTAATTCTCAGTTTGCGTTTCGTGAGCGGCACTCCACTTGCCATGCGTTACTAAAAGTTACACACGATGTCACAACTGGTCTAGAAAACCAATGCCCCACCGTATGCATATCTCTCGATATTTCCAAAGCATTTGGTTGTGTCTGGATCTCAGGACTTCTTTATAAGCTGCACTGCTTATTTGGTCTGTATTCCAACATCACAAAGCTCCTAGCATCTTATCTTTCTGATAGGAAATTCATGGTCAGAATAAATTCTTCCCTCTCACAAACTCACAACATAACCGCGAGGTTCCCCACGGATACATTCTCGGGCCACTTTTATATCTTCTATACACATCCGATATTCCCCAACCTCCACCTAGTGTTGTAATGCTAAATTATGCTGACGATACTTTAATCTACTCTAGCAGTAGATTTGTCAAAGGGGCAAGAAACCGCGTTAACAACTTCCTCCCGCTCATTCCAGCATACTTTAACAAATGGAAAATTCGCCTCAACCCAACAAAAACTCAGCTAACAGTGTTTAAGGGCAAAAACACTCACTGCTCAAACAACACTAAACGTTGCCACAACAAAATTAAACTCAAGCTTAATAACACCCTCATAAAACCCTCCAAAACTCTAAAATATTTGGGAGTAACCCTTTCCAACGACTGGTCATTCTCAACCCACATCAAAAATTCCCTTCATAAAGCCTCAATACAGGTTAACCTCTGCAGACGAGTGTTGTGGAAACCTAAAGGCCTCTCTCAAGGTCAAACAGCTCATCTACAAACAGATAATCAGACCCAATCTTACATACGCCTGCCCATTATGGTACCATATCTCACCCTACCAAATGGAGAAATTACGAGTGTTTGAACGAAAATGTTTCCGGTTTATCACTGGCTTACACCGCAAAACCATAGTCACAACAACCTTTACAACACCGCAGGCATCGAACGGCTGGATAGACGGATGCTAGAACTGTCGATAAATTTCATAGAAAACCTTCCTAACAATCCCAAACCGATAATACGGGAACTCACTACCGTAATTGTCTCCAAATCAGGACTCTCCTCACCTCAGGCAGACTGGTTAACGATCTAAACGAGGTCGTGTACCACAACACCGAACTGGCACCCAATCATTTCAAATACAGCAACATCCAACCATTCTCCAAGATTCTTACTTTTAACACAGAATCGAGTGGCAACCCCCTCCTTCAAGAACATACCTGATCCTATCCCTTACTACTCTCAATCACAACAAGAAATCCCACATCCATAACTAAAAATTGTAAATATTGTGGCGCATATGACAGTCAGTACTGGAATATTCGAGAAAGTCCGAAACAGAGTACTGGAATATTCCAGAAAGTACTGGAAAGCTGGGGACCATGAACGGTGGAACATTCAGGGCTATGGAGCGGACGGAAACGAAACGCTGAATCAGAATGAGGAAACGGTATAAATACGTCGCACACAGATCACGGAGACGAGTAAGAAGAAGCAATTGAAGCAAGCGATAAGTAGAAAGTTATAAGGAAGAAAGTGAAGCAAGCGATAAGTAAGCAGTCAAAGGCACGATAAGTACAGAAGCGATAAGTCAAGAAATCGTTAAGTGTATGGTAAAAGTAACGGTTGTTAATAACGGACTAATAAAGTATTACATTAATTCAAAATAGATTTAACGGCTCTTATTTATTAAAAATAATTAATCCCTAAGCTCGCTATAATATTATTTTTAAGTCACATTCGAATTGTCACTATCATTGCAGTATCAAATATTGTAATTTGTAAATAGGATTAGATTTAGTTAGATTAAGTTATGTTAAGTAATTTTAAGTAGGCTAAGTTAAAATAAACAGAGTTCCTGGTTTTTTTTCTGACCTTTTCGAGGAAAAACCAAACTACCAATCTATATAAATCCCATTAAATTTTAAGCACATAGAAAAAAGGATTGTTTGAAAAATGTTAACAAATAACATGTAAACACTTATTATGTAACCGATCTATTATAAGTTAGCTGTATTACTTATTGTAACTCTTAATTTTTTATCAAATAAATGCAGTTAATTAAAAAAAAACCTGTCTTGAATAAGTCCTTTTTTATCCAAGAAAGGGAATGCTTCTGGGGGAATGAACCCATTTTGAAGAATGCTCCCGAAATGAGATCATTTGCACTGCCCATTGTCCTTGTTGTATGACCACGGATAATCTTGTCTATTCTGTTTAATCCTGATTTGTCGCACAGGACTTTATTGGGATAATATTGCGACTCTGGTGTTCCGTACATTCCAAAGCAGGAACACAAACACTGCCTCTCGAACATCAGAAACTTCTCCATGTAGAATGGGAATATGTTATACCATACCGGGCAGCCATACACTAATATTGGTCGGATAAACGCCCAGTATGAAATTATTTTCACCTTGGGGTCCAGAAAACTACTACGGAAGAGACTTCGTGTAATTGCATATGGGTTTTTAGCTGCTGTGTGTTTATCAAAGATACTGATCAAGCCAGATACCAAAGTATCTGACTACAGTTTTTACTTGTAGGGGAAGATTATTACTTCCTGCAATGGACAATTATTTCCAATTCCGTTTTGTATCCTTTGATGCACTGGACGGGGGTGTTCTGAAAAGGACAGTTTCTGTTTTTTGGAAATCTATTTTTAATTTCCAGTCTTCGCAAAAACGTTTGATTTTGTTGAAATCGTCTTGCAGAAGTCTGTTGATGACATCAATTTTTTCTCCAGATCTGTACAGCACAATACGGCGTACCCAATTGCATGGTTGAGAGAACCCACTAGATCACTAGTGTAAATGTTAAAAAAAAATGGGAGAAATCCCTGCTCCCTGTTGTAGGCCGTTTTTGATGTAGAAGGTCTTGTTAGAGATTATATCTCCACATTTCACCGCAAATTGTTTACCCATTGTCATATCATAGATAATGTATAATAAATATTCGGGCATACCTAGATAGAGACCGGGGTTCGATTCCCCGTCGAGGAGCCTCTCGCGCAAGATTAATGACCTTGCCTGGAAAAAAACAAATCATTATGGAAAATTTAACAAGCCTCAGGGCTTGCTAAATAAGGCCAAGACCAACTCCCGGTTGTAGTGCCGATGATGATGATGATACCTAGATTTCAACATCATCATCATCATCATCATCGGCACTACAACCGGGATCCGGTCTTGTCCTTATTTAACAAATCTCTTCACCGGTCCCGATGTCATTCGGCTTGGCACTCCCAGGCTCTGGGCGTCCTGGTCTACGTCATCCCTTCATCGCAAGCAAGGTGTGCCGCGCTGTCTCCTTCCATACATCCTGTCACAGAGGACTTTCCGGGCAGCCTTCTCTTCGCTCATTCGACCTAGCTGTCCCACTCATCGTAATATACCGAGCTTGATTTTTCTTACAACATTAGCTTCAAGATCGCGTACAACTCATGACCTTGCCCCGAAAAACCAAATCATTATAGAAAATTTAACAAGCCTCAGGAATTGCTAAATAAGGCCGAAACCGGCTCCCGGTTGTAGTGCCGATGATGATGATGATAGACCATAGTAGGCTTTGTTGGATTTGATCAGCCGCTCGCGTATTTCTTGTTCCATATTGTTATCGGCTGATTCTATTGACCCAAGGTAGTTAAAGGATTGCACTACTTCAAATTCATGCTCCCCTACCCTGATAGTTTGACCAACGTTAGGTCTTCTCTTCGCAGAAGTTGCCATCATGTACTTAGTTTTTCCCTCATTAATGTGCAGTCTCCGTTTTTGTGCCGCCTGCTCGATCTGGGTGAAGGAGTCCTGTACAGCCGAATCGGATCTACCAATGATGTCGATGTCATCTCCGTAGGCAAGTATATAGCTGGACTTGGTGATAATGGTCCCTCTAGTTGCCAGAGTCACAGATTGCTTTCTCCAACGCCAGGTTGAAGAGGAGGCAGGCCAGACCGTCCCCTTGTCGGAGACGATTAAAGATGTTTATTGGTTTGGACAGTAATCGCGCTAATTTTACTTGACTAGTTACGTTGGTCATGGGCAACCTATAAAAGTCGTATCAATTTATTTGGAATGCCGAACTCACTCATGGCAATATATAGTTCTACCCTGGCTATGCTGTCGTGGGCGGCCTTAAAGTCTATAAATAGATGATATAATGGAATCTTAAATTCAAGACATTTTTCCATCACCTGCTCAAGGGTGAATATATGATCAATCGCTGATTCGCCCGGGCTGAAGCCACACTGATATTGACCAACGATGACTTTAGCGTATGGGGCTATCCCATCTTGTAAGATAGTGGAGAGTATCTTTTAGGGGATACTCAGCAATCTTATATCCTTATAGTTGCTGCACAGTGTGATATCTTTCTTCTTATGTATGGGACAAATTATACCACGACGCCAATCTTTCAGCATCTCCTCTTGCTCCCATACGAGCACCACGACCTCATGACTTAGGTGATGTAGCACTGTCCCTCCTTGTTTGATCAGCTCAGCTGGTATGCCATCAGTTCCGCGGGCTTTATTTGATTTGAGTTGTCTTATGGCTTTTAATGTTTCCTCAATGCTTGGTGACGGCAGCATTTGGTCTTGATTTTGCATTGGTGGAGCCTCCAATTCTTCTGTGAGCTGCCCTTTTAGCAATTCATTGAAGTGCATTTCCCATCGCTCCAGAATGCCATCAGGATCGGTGATCAGATTACCCTCTTTATTGGAGTAAGTGCAGCGTTGGTATACGAGTATATATATAGTGGTTAGTATGCCCGCCTGTCACGCGGGAGACCGGGGTTCGATTCCCCGTCGGGGAGCCCCTGGCGCAAGACTAATCACCTTGCCCGAAAAAAAAAACAAATCATTATGGAAAATTTATCAAGCCTGCTAAATAAAGCCAAGACCGGTTCCCGGTTGTAGTGCCGATGATGACGAAGTGCAGCGTT
Organism: Microdon myrmicae; assembly: GCA_963931805.1. Lineage (NCBI taxonomy): Eukaryota > Metazoa > Arthropoda > Insecta > Diptera > Syrphidae > Microdon > Microdon myrmicae. The sequence goes on along the minus strand of OZ007498.1, from coordinate 40,995,184 downwards.
GTGTGTACCGCGTCATACTGCGGATTATTTAGTAGAACTTCCGCGCCTGGCGCGGACCTCACACTCTACTTTTATCTATTTCATAGACAAGGTTTCTTTCCCAGGCACTTTTCTTTTGTCTGTGAAGTCTTTTTTTTTTCAGATCTTATGAGCTCTCTGTATTTCTCCTCGTGTACCCGCGTCCTATGAGACTGCTGCCCGGTATGCAGCATTCTTACGTTCAGTCGCTAATTTGTACTCATCCTCAAACCAGTCGCTCCGATCTCTACGACTACTGCCTAAGATGGAGTTGGCAGTACTAATGATAGTATTCTTAAGGCGTGTCCATTTTTCTTCTACGCCCGGCATTCTGCCCGCACGACTTACTCTCCCTCCGTCCAGCTCTTCCAGTGCGAGTTTTAGCGCATGACCAAAGGTGTTACTGGCGTTCTCATTGCGTAAGGAAGCCGTGTTGATTCGAACCTGATCCGCGGATGCAATACGTCTCCGTAAGGCAATCCCTGCTCGGAAAACTATACCAACAAGATAGTGATCCGAGTCGACGTTGGCACCTCAGTACGTTCGTACCGTCATCAGGCTCGAGGAATGGTGGCGATCTATCAACACGTAGCCAATACAGTTGCGCGTTGCTTCATCAGGTGATACCAAGGTTTCCTGCCGAAGTGCATTTATGACCTTTGTTCCTTTCTTTTCCTTTTTGTGATCATAATTCTAAAATTTAAACAAAACTATTGAATGGCGGGCGGCAATTGAGGCAGTCTAGATTTGGTGTTGGGCAACGAAAGACAGACGAATCGAGATGGGGTGACGTGCGCGGCAAGAAAGTGTTGGATTAAAACATTTCCATAATGAAAAAAATAAAGTGAAGATATTTTATAATAAAGTGTTTTATTAAATTCGAAAACCAGGTCGTTCCTTTTCCTCAACTACGAGAAGCACGGGAGCGATTTTTATAACACATGTACTGACAGAGTGTGTGAGATTCGAGACCACACGAATGATTTTCGAGCGACATATTAGATGGGCAGTTACTCCGATAGGAATAACAGAGTACATGCCAAGTTCCAAAGAAGTATGGTCCGTACCAAATGATATTCTATGTGATATAATGCAACAGTTGCGACGCGACAGGCGGGGTAACAGGTAAACTCCGTCCCGCCCCGCGATGAAATATCTATTGTAAAAATTGTAAAAGAAAGTTCTCCGGGGATCAACGGGAATATGTGAGTCGTCTGAAGACATGGGTGTAGGTCTGCAGATCCTTGTGGATGAACTGGTGCCCTGTGGTGTGCCGGGTTGCCGGGACAGGGCGGATAGCTTTGAAAAGCCAGCGTAGGCTCGCGACGAAGTTAGTTTTGTTTGCCTGTGCCGGTTCCGAGGCGACGAATTCTCCGGGGATCCGAATGGTTCTGGCGTAGAGCATTTCTGCTGGGGAGGCTTCGAAATCCTCTTTGTACGCCGCCCTGAGACCCACCAAAACGGTGGGCAGACTATCCAGCCAGGAATGTGGGCAGCATCTTAGGGCGGCTATGAGAGTTCGGTGAAATCTCTCCACCATTCCGTTGGACTGTGGATGGTACGGCGTTGTGTGGATCTTCTGCGCGCCGATGCATTTGGCGAGCTCTGTGATCAGCTCTGCCTCGAATTGTGGCGCTCTGTCTGACGTGATATCAAGTGGAGTTCCGTAGTTGCTGACCCAGTAGTCCACGAATGCCTTTGCGATTGTGGTTGCGCCAGAAAGGTATTAATTTTACCTTTGGCATCGCGTCGGTCCGATAGTGGCCAGTAGCGTCTAGGAGGGTACATGTTTCGATGCTGCTGTCTGATGAGGGCGGCGCGTCCTTCATTGTTTCGTCGCTCCCGGCTCCTTTGATCTGTCTTCATCGAAGCTCCGTATTGGCGTGTTTTTTGTTTTATTTTTTTCTGTTTTTTTTTCCTCGGGGTCACCACTTTGGGGTTTCGATCCCCAAATAGTCGTTTTCGTCGGATGACTGCTAACGCTGAAGTCCCTCGTGGCGTTGACCTCCGGTCGTGGCGGCGGCTTATGTCGAAGTGATAACGCATTCGCGCCAATTGTCCACACATGTGGTGTGTGTCAAACGAGATTGGTGGGAAAGATCCGTCGTCGGTTCTCGTTCTACGTGTGATCGAGACCCACGTAGTACCGCGTCGAGTCCACGCCAATTCAGCCGTGACTCTCCTTTGTGTGTGAGGGTGACCGAGAGTATGCTTGACTTTAGTCGAAAGCCACTCTCGGTGTGAGTCGTTGCTTGCGACGACTGCGTGAAGGTTATGGATTGTGCTGATCCTCCACAAGTTTTCACTTAAAAAAAAACGCACATGGCACTCCTGTGAAAAACTCGGTGGAAACTAAAAATTCCACGGTGAGGCAGGCCTGACGATACCGCTAGCGTCTATATTTTCGAAATATATGAAATAAACCGGGGACACAGTTAAAGTCTGGCCTGTATAAGATAGAACTTAAGCGTTTTTTATGTAACTATTATCATCATCATTGGCACTACAACCGGGAACCGGTCTTGGCCATATTTAGCAAGTCCTGAGGCTTGTTAAATTTTCCATAATGATTTGTTTTTTTCCGGGCACGGTCATTAGTCTTGCGCCAGAATGTAACTATTATAGTAAAACAAAAATCTAAGAAGGGATAGGAAAAACAATATCATTAAAAAAAGTGACAACAAATAAAAACTGCTTTACTACTTCATATTAAGTATCTAATTGCATGTTCGATACAGTAGCCGGTGTGAATTTTTTAATGGAAGTCCCACAAGTTTTAGATGGGCCATCGTTTTCCCCCGCTTGGTAGAAACCTTGACGTGGTGCGGGGGCTTAAATTACAATGAATCCCTCAGGCTATGCTGACGGAAGCATATGCTTCCAGTAGGGTCACCCATGTCAGACAGGCTAGCGAGGAGTAACACACAGAGATCTACCACCCCTAATTCAGGGTGTTACGCGTCACCGTGCCTATTGGAGGGTTTGCAGCCAGGGGTATAACGGCTGTATTATAACGGCGCCTCTCTGACACCGGGTCGAATCAGAGCAGTAAGCAGACCTTACCACATCAAAACGGGGCTCTGATGTGGCGGACTATTTGAAACCCCAACTCTCGTGGGATCAAAAATGAATAACCAATATACAAAAAACAATCCCACGAAAAACCCGGTAGGCGTAGGTGTGATGAGCCGACACTACCATAAGGGAAAAAATCATCAAGAAAACACCGACTCGGCAAAAAGAAGACGTAGGGAAAAACTGAAAAAGCGGGATATACGCATCGGCACGTGGAATGCTCGAACGTTATATAAACCAGGCGCGATACAGACGGTCGTAGAAAACGCGAAACAATATAAAATGGACATCGTCGCGCTCCAGGAAGTTCGACTCCCACATCAAGTAATCGAAACCAACGGGTTTACACTGGTGTGTGGAAGTACCGACACACATAACCTCGGAACTGGCTTCATCATAAGCAAGAAGATTACGCCCAATGTAAAAGATGTGCAATTCATTAATGACCGAATGTCGGTGCTAAAAATACAGGGCCCATGGTACAATTATGTATTTATAAACGTACACGCCACAACAGAATCTACCGACGAAGAAACGAAGGACACATTCTACGAAACCCTAGAGGAAGTATTTGATGGGATCTCATCATTCGATGTTAAAATCCTCCTCGGCGACCTCAATGCGAAAATTGGAAAGGAAGATATCTTCCAACCAACAATAGGTAAAGAAAGCCTACATGACGTTTCAAATGATAATGGTATTCGAATTATCACGTTCGCAGCCTCAAAAGATCTGGTAGTGAAAAGCACGATGTTCAAGCACAAGCAAATCCATAAAGCCACATGGATATCACCCGACGGCGTAACGCCTAACCAAATAGACCACTTCCTCATAGACAAAAAACACCACTCGAACATCCTTGACGTAAGATCATATATAGGAGCAGATTGCAACTCCGATCACCTTCTAGTGATGGGCAAAATTAGAAGTCGGCTTGCAGCAAACCCACATGGACAGTCACCGGAGACGAGCAAAAAGTTCGAGTTTGATAAACTAAAAGACCTACGTAAAAGGGCGGAATATCAAGAGGAACCAATGAATAGATTTAGCATCCTAGAGAATGGGAGTAGTGAGGAAGAGGAAGCCAATAGTGTGGCCATTAAATGGGCATCGATCAGAGACACAATCAAACAAACAGCCCAAGAGGTATTAGGCTTTAAGAAAACAACTAAGTCCAAACCTTGGTTTGACGATGAGTGCAGGGCAAAGATCGAAGAACGTAAACGCCTCAGAATGATCCACTTAGAAGCATATGATGAAGTCAACGCAGTAAAATACGCGACAATTCGGAAAGAAACAACTAGACTTTTCAAACGCAAAAAACGCGAATGGGAAAAGACTCGGATTGAAAAAATCATAGAAAATGCCAGAGCAAAGAACATCAGAGGTATGTATGCCGGCATAAATTCAATTCGAAATGGCTACCGAGGGAGAGCCAAAATAATCCGAGACACAAACGGCTGTGTGGTCACAGAAACAAACAATATCGTGACAAGATGGAAGCAGTACTTTGAAAACCTGCTCAATGTGCGCACCCATCAACCACAAATAAACGCACCAGACGTACATACAGCCGAGCCCCAGATCCCAGAGCCCTCTTTCGACGAAGTTGTAGGCGCGATAAATCGATTGAAAAACAACAAGACTCCCGGAGTCGATTGCATACCGGCAGAGCTTGTGAAGTATGGAGGTGGGGCAACCGCTCGAAAGATCCACCAACTGGTTAAAATAATATGGGACAAGGAAGTCATTCCGGAAGATTGGAAAACCTCAATAGTCATCCCCATTTTCAAAAAAGGCGACAGATCTGACTGCGAAAATTACAGAGGAATATCATTGCTCCCAATCACATACAAAATATTAACAAATGTCATACTGGCAAGAATCACACCATACGCAGAAGAGATATTGGGAGACTACCAATGCGGATTCCGTCGGAACCGGTCAACAAGCGACCAGATGTTCACAATAAGGTAACAAATTCCGCGTATTCGAGAATAAAGTTTTAAGGGGTATATTTGGCGGTAAATATGACGAGGAGTCAGGACAATGGAGGAAACTGCACAACCACGAATTGGAAGAGCTATACCGCAAACCTACAATAGTGAGAGTAATCAAGTCGCGAAGATTAAGATGGGCCGGACACGTAGCGCGAATGGGCGATGATGGGACCGTGCATAGAATTCTTGACGGTAAACTTGTAGCGTCCTACGAACGCACAATTCCGCCCAGGTAAGGTTCCAAACCTTCAAGGAACTTACTTACCTTATCCATTACACGTGCCCACAGACACGTGTCCCCAAAGCTCTTAATCAGACCTGTAACAAGGGCATAGGAAGCTGAAACAATGTTGAACCCGACATCAAAAAAACAAGGAACTTAACGTTCAAAAACTTTCAGCATCGAGTCAACGCATCCATTCGTAGTATGCAAAAACAATTCCAGATTACAGGCCATAAATCTTCCATCCAAAGCATCTGCACGATGTTTACCAGGAATTACATTTTCGGTAGATAAATAACAACGGATGCATACGCTGGCAGCTAAACGCAAGAAAGCATATCGCCTATCCGCGGCCAAAATTGTAAACAACCGTAATTATCGCAACAAGATAATTCGGAAGATTTACAAGTCCAACGCCAACAAAGGAAATACTCCGGTCCCACGATTCCTTTGTAAAAATTTCACACCCATTAGAAGGATCTAATGGATTTCGGTTGTGTTTACAAAAGGAAAACAACCACGGGCTGTACGCCCGAAAAATCATCTCCGTCTTGCGCGCCAGATGTTCTGTGCAAACAGAAGGCCGTGGAAAAGGAAATGCTATCACCGGCGAATAATGTATGCAAGATGACTTTCCCTTTCTCAGGAAACTATGAAATATCCCCGGGGACGCAATAACATGCTGCTAACAGGAATTCGGAAATTCTGTTAGCAGGGGGAATAAGAAAATTTTTCGATACAGATACAGATACGATCTGTATCAGGGCATTTTTGAGGAGAATAGCGGGTTAGTTAGATTTCGATCGGCAGAAGACGGGGAGGATAATTTCGAGTGTTTAAAGATCAGAGTAGGCATTTTCGAAGTTAAAAAAGTAAAGTAACGTCGAGTGCGATCGCACGTGCGGTGTAGTGAAGCGTTAAAATAAAAATAGAAACAAATATAAAACAAAACAAAACATTCCCGGAGTTTTATTTGACATTGTTTTCGCTCCGTTCGTTTGTTTCGTTGTTTTGGGAGTAGTGTTCGGCGGAACACCCCAGTATCAACTAGAATACGCGATAAACTTCCGCCCAAAACTAACGGGGAAGAGACCGACAGGACGGCCGCGACGGAGATGGAAGGACAATGTTAGATTGGACCTCGAGGAGATCGGATCGAATGATCGAACGTGGAAGGAGAGCGCACAGGACAGGGAACAATGGCGGAGCCGAGTCGGCGAGGTCATGAACTTCCGCGTTCCTACAGGCCAGTAAATAATAATAAAAAAATAAGCCATCGTTTTTGGAGATTGTTATAGAATAATCTGCATACAATGGATAGTTCGTAAAAGTTTATAAAAGAGTGGTATGTAGAATTATTATTCTGATTTCGATTTGCCCTAACACAAAAGCAACAACATTTCTGTAAAAAAATCCTTTAAAAGGCATTATCTTTTCAAAGAACCATAATACTGTACAGATATACAATATTTACTCGTCCTCTGAGGGCTCTTCGATGAACTGCTAAAAGTTCAAGGAAAACCCGAAGAAACCCTTATTTGCAAACAATACTCGTAGAGTGTTGCTTAGTTTTTCGGTGACCATCGGCTGCATCTAATAAAGTTTCTCTGGCAATGTAAACAGGCAATCTTGGCAATTATTTGCTTAATTGTATACCGCCCGTCTTCGTCGCAATTACCCGCCCATAATTGAAATCGCATTCCAGTAAGTGTGGCCGTTTTACCATTTTCAGACTCCGAACTTTGTTTGGTAGATCCACAGCGTATTTTGCTGCCTTTGGGTTTTGTTTTGTAGTCACGTACCGCGTATATTTCTAAGAACCCTCATAAAACCATATGCATCAAGGTTGATTTAGCTTCAAGTATGGAAGCGACAGTTGGGAACTGATTTCTCCTGTTTCCTGCTTGCTAAATAATTTCGTCTACGATTGCTTCAATATATGTGTCCATGACCTAAAACTCCAACCATGTCCAAAATCATGAAATATAAAAAAACTATGAACAGGTAATTTCGAAGCACCTAAATTAAAACTAGTAATACAAACTATACCAGTGTTTGCTTCACTTGTTGAATTCATACTCCCTCTTCGGCAGGTACGCCCCCGGCGAATACTTTCGAACACGCCGTTCTACCGGAAATAATTAAAGATCAATTTCCGTATCACAAGCAACGCCACTTACTGACTCTGGGGCTTATCTGAATGCCTATCGATCTTACAATCAGATACCAGCCAGCACGATCTCCGACTACTTGCACTTTGAAATGTATTTGCCCTATCTCTTGTCTCGTCGCAGCTCCGCCACGTCTGGTCGAGATCATTTGAGTGCGCTGATCGAAACACCTGAACAATGTCGGATTTATGAATGGATAAGTACCGTCGATCGCACTGCTCACGCAAGTCACGCCATCTGTAAGGTATGGTGCAGTTTTATGTGAGACTTGTGCGCTGTACGGATAAACCGGGAACACGATCACTTCATACTATTCAATGTGGTACTTGTGAGGGTGGAGTAGGCGGTGGGGGAGACTATGAATATATTTTTTTGTTGTATACTGTTTTTACTAGTTTTTGTTTTTATACAGATTTTTGTTTTTGCTCAGCAAGAGTTTCGTGTAAGAATGTTTTGCTATTTGATTTTGAGTCGCGTTCTTTGACGGAAGACGTAGCGCTTGCGCCTCGTTCGCATGATCGCGCTTCGCTTAACACTGTTTGATAATATTCGTCCGTTTTTCTTATATCTTTGATATGTTTGCAAATGATATACAAAGCAGTTTTAGCGCGTTTGATTGAATTAATCAACTTCGATTTAAATGAGGCGCCATATATTGCAATCGCGATCGTTTGAGTCCTATGCGTACTGAACAGATGATCTTTATGCTTTATTTAAAATGTAAAGTTATGATCAGAAGAAAGTTGAAGAGTGTCTGTGCAAGAATGTGTGATTTCAGTTTGAATATGTGTGATTATGAATTATAACACAGTGATCAGAATACCGGCTGAGTGTAGTGGATACAAATATTTACCTCGAATGTAATCATCATGGTAAGTACGTTAGAAGTCGTCTTTTCTCTTTCAAGATTACTCTACAAATAAAAAGCGATTCGTAATTAACAGTGACTAACTAGGTAAATCCTTCCTCCATAGTATGATCTTGGGGACACAATTAGGTGATCAAGACGTATCCGTTCATAGCGAAGTATGATCACTTATAGTGTTATTCGAAGAGGTCGCGGAATTCGTAAACACCTTATACATAAATATACTCATTTTTTCATTTTATATGCATTTTTTATTTCATTCTTTCTCTTAGATTTAATTTATTTGATAGACAAAAAATGGTTAAATTTCAGCTTATTTATATTATATCCTAACTTACTGGTGCCCTGCGGATACTCTAAGCTAAACGTGAGGTGACTAATCTTATAGATTGTTGCCTTTCGGTTTCTTTTTTTCTACCTATTGTTATCTTCATTAATTATTTACTAGAACAAAGAAAATGTAGAATAACAAAAAAAAAAAAAAAACGTTGTGATTTTTTTCCTTTACACCTAATGAAACTTACTATTCACAAATATACGCTTTGGAAGTTTATGTCGTTGAATACTCTCCCATAAACACTGATCCTCATAACACGATCACTTTGTTAATATTTTATACCAATTATGTCAATATTGTATTGATAGTTTTCTAAGTAGCATATGACGAATGACACTGAAAGTTACACAACCCACATATACAGGGACTTTGAGTTCCAAAGATTCGCTGTCTTCGTGTTAAAATGCAAGGCGTGCCTAGCACACGTCTAAATATGAAGAATGAAGTACGGATTGCGTATGATTCCGTTCTGTTTTGGTTACATAAAAGCAGTAAGTTTACAATAATGATCACCATTATTGTAGTACATTCCTTAACTGCTTTTGCATTAACCACGAAAAGTCATTTAATGAATAAACACCTTCACTAAGGTAATCAATTTTAACAAGTAAACTAGGTTAAGATATTTTATAGTTAAATTAGATAAAGCACGTTATCTGACATTCTATTTGTGTGTAGGTTTTCTTTTCTATAAAATAATTAAAAAATAAATTGTTGTTTATTGAAAACATCCTGAAACTATTGATCATCATATAAGCTGTGATATACAAAATATACAATGGATATTTTTATTTTTCTTAAAGAATTCTTATTTATTATTTAACATTAAGTTTGTTTATATCATAGTAATACCTCCCAAATACTTGTTCCAGTGTTTTTTTTGTAATGTTAAAACCACTTATTGAATTCACTTTTCGACAGTAGCTCTTTAAACGATTCAGTTTTCATCACAACAGTGATGACACGGTACTCTTCAGTCTTCGGAATAAAAAGCAGTAACAGGGTACCATGGTCGGTGAATACGATGACAGAGTTAAAATAATGACCTGTCCTTTTTTTTGTGAGAAGAACTTCCGCATTTGATCGACTTTTTTCGGTTCTGATTCTTAAGGCAGCTTTCGACGATTGGACTTTAGTTTTAGTGTCATACTATTGGTTTCGTCACCAATAAAGATTGTTTTAAGAAATTGTGAATCGTTGTAGACTTCATTCAGCAACAGCGATATCTATGGCGTTACGCAAAATAGTGAAGAACAGAACCAAAGGAATCATCGAAGAAATAAACCATCAAAGCCGCATAATGTAGCAATTAACATAACGTTTCCAGTTCAGCCAAGACTGCTTGAGAATAACAATTTATCTCCCATATGCAGTCGTTAGTCTGTTGAATTAGTGTTTGGCTTCTCAACCATTTCTTTGTGAGTTCAATTCCCCGACGCTATTAGTTTATTTCAATGAAATTAGGCAATTTCAATGGAACGTGATTTTCACGTGGATCTGTGTAGCATTCGCGGCCTAAAATGCAATTTCTCCTCTGTGTCTGCACACGTCGGTAACCAGAAACCACCAATCCTTGCACTTAGTGAGACTCAGGTAATAACTAATACAGATATTTCCGATTATACTATACTCGGTTATAACCTAGTGCCTTTGTTCTTTCCATATTGTGGTCTAGCTACATACATACGAAGTGATATTGCTTATCAGCTTCTGCCACAATATGGCGTCTGCTCCAATCCAGAATTTAATTTCTCGTGGCTAAAACTTCACGTTCGTAAGCATATCACACATTACTGCTTTCTTTACAGAAGCCCAAACTTGGATATAAACGCATCCTTTAAGGAATTTGATGCCCTATCTGATGCTATCGATAAGATCTTCACCCTATATCCTCACACTGAAATCGTTATTGATTTTAATGTGCATAACTCTCAGTGACTTCGCCACTCCGGACACACAACCCCTAAAGGTCAGTATGTTCAGCTCTTTGCTGAGTCAAACAATTTAACTCAACTCGTCAGTGACCCAACATGGGTACCAGATATAGATGGTCATTCCGCCAACGCACTGGACCTGTTTCTTATTTCGCACCCAAACAAATACACAATTGAAGTTTCTTCGCCCTTGAGCACTTCAGACCACTGTGTCGTGCCAGCTAAATTTCCACTAACCAACCACAACGCTTACGAGAAAACTTCCAAAAGAACAGTATGGTTCTAAGAGAAAGTCAACTGGGAAGGTCTTAACAACTTTTTTGGGAAGTTAAATTGGTCGTTAATTTTCCTCAATAATGATGTTGACTCTATAGGGGACACATTGACGGGACGAGTCTGTTTGGCATGCGAACCTTTATTCCACACAGAGTAAAGGGTATCAAACCCAAGAGAAATATGTGGTTCGATTATGGGTGCATAGAAGCCATTAAGTCTAAAGAGTTGAGCTTCCGGTTGTATAAATCAAACAATACTGAGGAAAACCGGAAAATATTTAAGAGAGCTCGAAATTACTGTAATGCATATATTAAACGCGCCAAGTTCTTGCATGACCAAAGAGTGAGACAAAAATATTGCACTCTCCCACAGGTAGTAGAAACTTCTGGGCATTTGTGAAGAACATCCAAAACTCGGTCTCCTCATCCATTCCTTCGCTAATGGTCGATGACAGACCAGTCACCAGTGCGATAGAGAAAGCGAATCTACTTGCTGCATTTGCAGCCAACTCAACGCTGTCTGATACGATGGCGTTTCTAACAGATACACACACAATATGCAAGCAAATAGTGAAGAACACCGAAAGGAAATTCGAATAAGCAAAAAGCATCAGAGCCGCATACAATAGCGATAACATAACAACAACAAACATCGGTTCAGTGTACCTGAGTTTAAAAATCGAGTCTGCACACGCGGTCAGTAGCCTTATGCCTCAATGCTTCACTCCTCACCCGTTTCATCGTGTGTTCAATTCACCTTCTTCATTATCCTTGCTAAACGCCCTAATTAGTGACCCCGACGTGATCTGTATACACACAGCACACACTTTCCCATAGGTAAACAGAACTTTACTACTACGATCACGACTTCCGCATAGAGCACTGACACACTCGCCTGCTCCGACGCCCTCTCGCTCGCCCGTTCCTCGCCTCGTCGTTCGCACACGAAGTTGATCGTAACAAAGTTACTGAGGCGGGAGTAGTGTGGCGTTTCTAATAGATACACACACAATATGCAAGCAAATAGTGAAGAACACCGAAAGGAAATTCGAATAAGCAAAAAGCATCAGAGCCCCACATCAGTTGAGTGTACTTGAGTTTAAAAATCGAGTCTGTAAACGCGGCAGTGGCCTGATGCGTTGACCTTTGGTTATATCTTTTGTGATTCTAACTGTGATAACGTCGGTTCGAATCACACGCTCTTTACTATCGTCGCAAACGCTATAATAACGCATCAGTTCCGGCTCAACTTGAGCATAAGCAGCACACCATGAGCCAGACTCGCTTCCAAACGCGTACTGTTGCCCGGGCACTCAAGTAGCTAAACGCACACCAATCCGCTGGTCCTGATGGCATTCCACCAATTCTCTTGAAGAAATGTTCCTCTTCCCTCTCTAAACCACTGTGGAAAATCTTCCATTTGTCTTATTCTACTGGCCGTTTCCCAAATACATGGAAGTCAGCGAACATTCAGCCAATTCCCAAAACGGGCGACAAATCCTCCCTCTCTTCTTATCGACCCATAGTACTAACTTCTATTCTCTCGAAGGTAATGGAATCACTGATTAACCGTCAACTTTCGAAATATCTGGAATCAAATAACCTCCTCAATAACCGCCTATATGACGTAGCGACAGGTCCACAGGAAATTTGATGGCGTACCTTCCCGAAAAGTGGAGCCATTCTATACACTAGGAGAAAGTAAGGAGAAAGTAAGGTTGTTCCACTGGATATCTCGAAAGCCTTCGACAGAGTTTGACATCCAGCCATTTTATCAAAATTGCCTTCATATGGAGTGGACAATTCCCTGATCCAATGGATAAGAAACTAACTGTCTGGCCATTCAATCCCAGTGGTTCTTGGTGGTGTCAAATCTGCCTCCCATCAAATTAATGCAGGTGTTCCCCAAGGTTCGGTACTCACACTCATTCCCTTCCTCATCGTTATAGATTATCTCTTGTCAATTACCCACAACCCAATCCACTCGTTTGCCGATGATAGCACATTAAATTTATCATACTCATACGAACATTCCCGGCCAAACTCTTCGAACGTCAATACCAATCAGCAGATTATGCTTAATACACCATATTTGGTCAGGTGCATCCAAAACTGCACTACACATGTTCGATAGGATGCCAAAACGAGCAGTAAAACTTATTAGGGACCCAACTGTAAGTCGATAAATATCGTCATTAGAACATAGGTGCAATGTATCATGCTTATCGCTTTTCTATATGTATTACCACGGTCGTTGCTCAACTGGCTTGCTGATTGTGTTCCGCCTCCTCAGACATTTTCCCGCGATACCCGTTAATCTGAGAATGCTCATCAATTCACGTTGACAGTCAACTTCACGCGCACAAACAAACATAGAGAGTCATTCTTTAGCCGAACCACACGAATGTGGAATACTCTGTGGGAGTTCTTAACGCTCATCTGAAGAACCCCCCATATTCGCAACCCATATTTGCACCCCAATCACCACCATACCTGAAACATTTCCTTTCTCAAGGACATTTAATGCATCCAACGCATTATCTGAAAAGCCCTAAAGAGAATTCTCACAGCATTCACGCATTTAATGCGTTATTCAAATTCCCTGTAAAGAATTCTTCACATCATACGGCATCATAAATCCCAAACCATTCGGCACCCTTGTCATCGTAAAATGCTATGTCGGACAGCTTGTTTATACAGCTGCAATAAACCGACCCGCGATTCGTTTGTCCAATCGACAAACAATTACTGCATCCCAAGCATTATCATCGGAACCGAATCCTCTAGCATTTCCTAGTATAAACAAGAACTCGGTTCCTACTGCAGTCTGAGAGGCCATAAACATTAAAACCCATTAGCACCTTTTCCCAATGGAGACGCAACTATTAACGCATCCGCACCACTCATCCACGACTGTAATGATGCTCTTTTTTGTTTTCAGCGCCATTTCTCCGATGAATTGCCGTCTATGATAGCCACAATGCACAGCGTAAATAAGGATCTATTCGATCCCTTTGTTCTTTTTTCCTCGTTTTAGGTTTCGTTTATCCTTTGCTAAATGCATCGATAAACACGGTGATGGGTACAATCACACACGCACACCACCGCGTGCCAGAGATCGCCTTCCATTGGTCACTGGTTAAAGGAAATTTCATTTCCTTTTCACCACACCACCAAACTCACCCCAAACGAGCGTTGAATCACTAAGTCGTATTTCAACCACCGATGCGGACGGTTCGTCTTCCGCTCCCCGTATCGCCGGGGAAGCGTAAATACCGTGGAATCTTTTTCCAGCCTTCAGCGCGCGCACAAGTATTGGTTTTATCATCCCCCGTAGGGTGTGCATCGGAGTCTGCACCCCAGTGGGGCGTGTCCCTTACGTCGCGTCGTCGTGTTTCGTTCGGTCAATTAATTCCGGAAGCATAAGATGCGGTGATCGATGATTTGCAATCTCCGTATTAAATCTCGTTTGTGTTTGTGGGCAGTGAGTCGGATATCATTTAACCATAAAAATGTATTCAGTGGGTAGTTACGTTAGATAAAACCCAGTCGCACTCAGAATGACTTGACATTGTAATAAAATAATTGTCATCATTCCCCGAATTTTAAACGGTTTTAAATAAATTAAAGATGATCCACCACAATAGACCAAACAGTGTTTCATTCTACTTACTCCGTGGGGACAGTGTTTTGTGGAGTTTTGTTTTGTTTTTATCGGTGAACGGATTTCTTTTGGTGTTTCATCGGCGAACGTTTTGTGGAGACGAGGTAGAACTCTGCGTCCATGTCGGTGCCACGACTTGCGACTACACCAATGGTCAGCAACAATCATAAACCTCAGTATCTCACTATATCTCGTTTGACGATGTACTTTATAGTCCCTTCTTAATAATCACCATAGCTCCCGTATTGACTTTGTCCTAACATGCTTGTCGACAACGATCTATCCGAAAAGGTGCAGGTGGCTGTGAAAACGTATACAGGAACAGATTGACGAGGGTTGCTGACTTCGTGTACTGAGGATATAAACTTCATCATCACTACATCAAGTCAAAGGGTCTTTACTTCGAGCATAACATAAACAACATATTGTTCATGCGTCGAACAAAACAAAAGGGGACTCAATACAATGATATGTTCATCTCAAGAAATCATTCGTTCGCTCCTATGGCGTGGTCGGAGGTCGCTGTTTATGATTCAACATAAGCCGTCCGCCTTTCGGCGACTCCCCAACGAAACAGCCTTTCGTATTGGAGGTGATCGGAAGCGTTAAGCTTCATCGCTTGGTCGTGCAATCGCCACAGTGCGCACTTTAGTTATCTATTAACCTTCTTTTTTTGTTGTATTTGGTTAGTGTCACTTGGAATGTTTGTCCAGAACCTAGGGCATTACATTGGTGATGCAGTAGACGTATTCACTCCATCGCCAGCTACATTTTGTGGCATAATCCCAACAGAACTCATGCGGGGCGAATGTTGATGCGAGGTCATGTTTGTAATTGGGACACGAGGCTTCACACCAAGCGTTACGATGTTTCCACTGTCGCAGGGGACCTGTACCGCTATGGGGTATTCTACGTTCTCCAGACTTCCTCCGTTTACAGAAATAATGAGAGCGATAACTCTGATTGGTTGGTCTGGTTCGGTTGGACATATCTCGTTCGACTGTGATAACATGCCTGGCTCAGGAATGTTGCGTTCGGGTGGAACATTAAAGTGTAGGTTGAGTTGTTAGAATCTTTCATTTGAAGCCGACGTTGGTCGCAGTTATCCCTAGAGCTCTTAGACTCCTTTTCGGCAACATCGGGTTGTGCCGTTTGGAGTTGGGTAATTTGAACACGGTTCCATCAACTTACGACGGTACTTAAAAGATGATCGCTGTGGGTATTACTTACGGCAGATTAAGAATTCTTTTTGGTCATTCATCTGTTCATGGTGCATTGGGATCTTGAAATGCACATGGGGACGTATGCGATAACTTGGTGTTGAGTAATATTATGTCTGTTAACGATGGAGTCTACTCCCGCGGACGTGACTCAAGTGAGTAAGTTGGAGGTAAGTAGTCTTGCACATTGTTTGATACATCATTATCAAGCTGATTTGAAAGCGATTGTTGAAAATTGTCCGTTGTATCTACGGTTGAGGGTGCGCTTGAGGTGAGTTTATGATTATCGGAGCCCGCATCGTAATCGATATGGAATCTTGTAAGCTTCATATGATTCAACTCAAAACACCGTATGGATTTTGTCATCGTAGTCGGTGTATCATACAGATCTTGAGAGTCGGTCACTGAATGCTTTAATGCAGGCGTTGGATAAAAACCTGGCTGTGCTCCTTCATCATAGACGTAGGCAGCTAGTTGAATCCCACCTGTATTAGGCCCGCGAAACACGGACCTACCAGGTATGGCGGCGGGAATCCTACATTATGAGTCGAGCCGCCCGCCATCCGGGGAACGATTGATCGGTCAAGGATGAGTTAGCCTTTTCCCTGATTTTCTCGTCGGGGTAAAGGCGGGTGAAGCATATCTTACGATTTGTTTAGGAAATTGCTTGTTGTAGTGCTAAGGTTCATTGATCGATTATACTGACCTGGGTGCTTTTGGAATGAGTCGGATCAGGGGAATTGTGCCGCCATGGAGATGGTCTCATCTTGGTAAAAGATGGTGGTTGAGGTTTAATTTGACTTATGACCTATTCAGCTACGAATATTCGAGGATAATATCCTATACGTTGTATGACTCATTTGTCTGCATGGGGCACCCTCCCCCGTGGGCTGTCCACTTGATATTTGAAGTTGTCGTGGTAATTCATCAACGGAGAACGTGACCAACACGTCTTTGTTTCATTAGAATTTTGAATCATCATCATCATCGGCACTACAACCGGGAACCGGTCTTGGCCTTATTTACCAAGTCCTGGGGCTTGTTAAATTTTCCAGAATGATTTAGTTTTTCCGGGCAAGGTCATTAGTCTTGTGCCAGATGAATTTTGAATGCTCAGATATAATAATTGTCATGAAAGCAGATAACTGTCCGGTGATCCAGAATCGAATAACTGCGTCCAGTATAATCATTACGTCACATGAGTTTTGCTCGGTAGATGATTCCAATATTATTGAACGAGGATTGCCGCTGAACTTGGTTTGCAAAAACCTGCTCTTTATGCTCTTGTTGGTGCCTTCGGCAATCTCTTTGTGGTGAGTGTGTGGCGTTTCTAACAAATATACACATAGTACACAAGCAAATACGAGGGTGGCCTGAAAAGTTTCCGACCTCAGCATGAAGATAGCAGCACTCATCAATAAAAGCTAGTGAATGTAGTTATGCATCTTTTGACTGTTACTCACCAAAATTTCAGCCATTTTGGAAGCGTAGTTTTTATTTGACAGTCGTTTGAGTGGGTCGATGTGAGTGTTTTTGTGAAAATGGGCAAAATTGAGTATCAAGCTGTCATTAAATTTTTGTTTTTGAAAGGCAATACGCCTACGCAAATCAAAGATGAGTTGGACTCTGTGTATGCAGACTCTGCACCATAATATCCACAGTTAAATTTTGGGCAGCTGAATTTAAACGTGGCCGTGAGAGCTTGGGAGGCGATGAACGCTCGGGACGTCCAAAAACTGCAACAACTGACGATAACATCGCGTTCAGATCGCAAAATGGTGCTAGACGACCGCTGAATTAAAGTGAGAGAGATAGCAGAGTCTATGCAAATGTCCAAAGAACGTGTTTGTCACATATTAAATCAAGATTTAGGCATGAGAAACTGTCCGCGCGTTGGGTGCCGCGTTTGCTCACATTCGACCAAAAACGTATACGAATGAACATTTCCAACGCTCCGTTAGGGCAGTTTAGGCGCAATAAATCCGAGTCTTGGTGCGGATTAATTACTATCGATGAAACTTGGATACACCATTATACGCCCGAAACAAAAGTACAGTCAAAATACTGGACTTGTAGTGCTCCAAGAAGCCCTACCAATTTCCTCCCATATACATTTCTACCCACCTACTATGATATGCATACATATCCCCAAACTAACAATCCAATATTCAAATATCAAATCCTTCCTAAAAACTAAACACCGCAATGCATATCTTCATATGCAAACAAACCCATATTAAAGGATATTAATTTCGTTCCCATAGACACAATTCTAAAATCCTTATCTCCATCTGGATTGTAGCCAGATGTGTACATTCTAAAAATAGATATCCCATTCCTTTTCTCCAGTTTCTCACATACAAATCTCAATGAAGATTTGTATAAAAGGGCGATGAATTTTGTATTTGGGGATCAGTCTCGTTTGGCGTCCGACGTGGTATGACGCCAATAAATTAAGTTAAAATAAAATAATAATCAAATAATAAGTATTTTTACTATTGGATCCGGCCGAATTTCAAGTCTCCTTTTGCAGGAATCGGTCATCACTCTTCCCTCGGGTCTGAGGAAGCACGGTGGCGACCGCAACGGGTCCCCTCAGGAGCGGCTTAAAGAGATCCCTCATCCTTTTCAGGACAAGGAGACACGCTCCCTGAAAGAAGGACAACAACAAAATGCAAAGGGGGAATCGGCCCCAAAAAAAGCAAAACCTGTTTTTTTTTCGGCTGGGAAAGTGATGGCGACCGTTTTTAGGGATTGTCGTGGAGTTATCTTAATCGTTTATCTTCAAAAAGGAAAAACCATTACAGGAGCTACTCATCATTACTTGACCAACTCAAGGCAGAAATTGCGAAAAAACGGCCACATTTGCAGAAAAAGAATTCTGTTTCACCAAGACAACGCGCCGTCTCACACCTCAGAGGTTGCCATGGCGAAAATCCACGAATTACGGTTTGAACTGCTTGACCACCCGCCTTACTCGCCAGATCTAGCCCCAAGCGACTTCTTTTTGTTCGCTAATCTAAAAATTGCGCTCGGAGGACAGAGATTTTCGTCAAATGAGGAGGCAATCAGTTTCGTGAACTGTTATTTTGCAGAGAAAAACGTCGAGTACTATTTGGACGGGTTAGAGAGATGGGAGCATCGCTGGGAGAAGTGTGTAGAGTTACAAGTAGACTATGTAGGAAAATAAAAATAAATTTTAGAAAAAATGCCCTTTATTTTTGTTAGGCGGAAACTTTTCAGCCCACCCTCGTACATCTTGCCCGATTTTGCTATTTTGCTTTTGTTCGCGTTTCACAAGCATGTATGCATTACTTTTGGGCCTACCCTCGTATCAAACTATTACCAAAAAGGTGGAATCCAACGAATATTCAACCAGTTTGCTTCTTCGTATAGATCCATAACACTAACTTCTATCTCCCTTTTGACAGTGAATAGGGTTTTCGTAGCAACAACTCCGTGGGTGATCCGAAGACGTACGCTACCAAAAAGTACTCAGTGTAATGCTTCATAAAAAGTAAAGTTCGATAGAGTTTGTCAATCATCTCTATTATGAAAAAGGCATTCATACAAGCTAGACGTCACACTGATTCAATAAGTGGGAAACCATATATTTTTCGTCGCTCAATCCAAATGGTGTTATATTGTGTGAAATCTGTATCCCAATAAATAAATGTTGGTGTTCCGCAGGGCTCTATGGTATTTCTTATATTTATAAGTGAAGTTTTTCCCATTTCCCATGACCCAATTTACTCTTCCGCTGAGGGTGTTACGTTGAGTTTCTCCTACTCGACTACAGTCCGCGGATTTTATTATCAAACAAGGGGGTATGCTTGATTGAACACCGTCCTCAACAAGCTACATCAATGAGAATCGAAAAGCCCAGTGGTATACAATGTCTCAAAATCCCAATTAATGATAAAAATGCCATTGTAGATACTTCACCTCAGACCGGCCGTGGCATCATCGAGATCATCTCGAATTAACTCGACTCTAAAACTAGGTTATATATACTATCTACATCCTAAAAACACCCCGATCCCCGCAAGCTGCTGATATTAGCGTTTGTTGGTTTGATTTTAGTGTATTGTCGTTTTTAATTTGTTGATTATTTCAACACAACCCAGTTATCTCTACCACGATGACATTCACAAAGCAAACTTCCGACTTATTAATAAGTGTCTAGGCAAATTCTCGTTTAACTACGATACCTTATCTGCAGAAGGTGCTATTACACGAGACGACGAGAAGTATACAATTATATTTCACTTTACGTTCCTTATTCTCGGCATAAAACGTCAACCTCATCACCTCCTTAGTATTTTTCTTAGAAGTTCTTACTTCCGGAAGATCGACAAGATGAATCCAGATTGCGGAAAAGATGGTAGTCCGTTGGGGTAACGTCAGGAGAGTACGGTGGATACGGAAGAATTTCAAATCCCAACTGCAGCAGTTTTTGCACCGTTACCTCTAAGTCTTGCGAGGTCTAGCGTTGTCATGCAAAAGGATCGGACCGTGCCTATTGACCTACGCAGGTTGCTTTTCAGCCAATTTGGCATGTAGTATGTCGAGTTCCTCATAATATTTGATAGCGTTTATCGTTTCTCCTGGTTGAAGAAATGAAAAGTGGATTGGTTCTTTCGATGTCCACCAAATTGTCACTATAACCTTTTTTGGGTGAAGATCGGGCTTGGGAGTATGTTTCTATTTTTCACCTGCATCCAACTACTGCCCAGGTGCTTTACTGTTATCATACAGAATCCACTTTTCATCACAGGTGACTATCCGATGCAAAAACGGTTCAGTTTGGTTCCTAAGCGATGCGTAAATTTCCCGGCGCCGCACAGTGGGACGAGTCTATGGGAAAAACGGCAAAATTAATATCTCTGGTTTTAGTAACTAAAATATGAATATTTTGCATTTAATCTCTTTTTACATTTGATATCTATACAACGACCTAAAAAAAAGGTATCAACCTGCAAAAATGGCTTGTCCAGCTTCTTAAAAAAAAAAAAGAGTTGAGCAGCGAACTTTATTTTTAAACTCAAAATTTATTTTCTAAGCTTGCGCATGTTTTTTCAAACTTTATTTAAAAATTTAAGTATTTTAACAATTTTATAGTTTTTTCCTGGTTTTCATGACCTTTCCAGGAGTCCTACTAGTAAATTGTATCTTGAATAAATCTCTATAGACGTAAGACCTCCAATTAAATATTACTTGAAAAAATGTTCTAGACATTGTAAGTAAAATTGTCACAACTTAGTTAAGTTAGCTGTAAACTTATGTAACTAAACTTATAATGGTCAATAAAGACAGCGTTATATATAAAAAAAAAAAAAATTTATAGTTTAATAAACTTCAAAACATTAATATAAAAGAATTATGTATAGGTATAATAAATTAATTTGGAATAACAAATATGTGCAAATGTATGTTAATTATTAATGGCTATCGCTCTCCGATGATGATGTTCCACCTATATCGGCCAAGTCTATTGATAGCGTAAAACTTTCTGCACCATTTCGAAGTAGATAGTGTTCAATATGTGGATCTATTTTAGGCATATATGAGCTTTTGAATCTTGTATTTGAAGTGAGACGATCCGAAGTAATTAATAAGTGATTTATTTAAAAGCGATTGGAGGTTAACTTCAGCAATTGTTTCCGACGCAACAGCAATTTCGGGTAATAGATCAGATTTATATTTTTTCAATTTATAGTAACTGGGAAAACAGTCTTTGTGAAGGCCATTTACAACAGATCGTAGAAGAGCGTATTTTCTCTTAGACAAATCCAAATCTAAATAGAATGCTAGCGTTTGTTGCAGAGTTACCGTCTTATTCGATTTTTGAGGAGACTTTGAAAACCGATTTGAAATGTTAGCAGCATAGCTTAGTTCCTCTGAACTGTGCTGCGTAGCTAATTCATGAACCCGACGTTTTTTCGTGCGTTCACTGCATTCCTCAAATCTTTGTGACGGTCTACCTCTGCTCGTGCCTGGTGCATTTAAACTATTTTTATTTCTCCAATGAGTTAAAATATTTGCTGGCAATGTCAAATTAAGGTTTAGCCAGCTTTCATTAACTTGCATACATTTATTTTGCTCTCTTTGGCAATTTTCCCATTTTCTCTTTAATGTCAAACAAAAATACTTGGAAACTCTTTGAATTTCAGGTTCAATATTTTCATCTGACCCTTCTAGACCCAGTAATTCACTTAATTTTTCAGCAACAGCAATTATCTTCACTGGCTTCTCACTCTCAATCGATCTTTGGAGAAGGGCACCGTTTTTGATTGATGAAGTTAAGCCTACAAAAACGTCAAAACATTGCAGAAGCGCAAATTTGCGCAAAATTTCGCTTACAGATATGATCAATAGACACATAGAACATCACAAAACATCAAAAATCACAAAGACGGTTTTTGACGTTTTTTAAAAAATCTTAGCTAAACACAAAAATCACAAAATTTCCAATTTCCAATTAGACTTACACTTTAAACGTCACAATACATAAAAATACGAAACAAACACATTTTTCTATATATTAAATATGATTTTCCATACCTTGATCACTATTATTTATCATGATGTAGTTTTTATTTATACGTATAATTAAAACTGACAATCAATTTAATTTATATCAAAAAACACTTGCCCTCGCTTGGTAGAAACCTTGACGTGGTGCGGGGGCTTAAACTACGATGAATCGCTCAGGCTATGCTGACGGAAGCATACGCTTCCAGTAGGGCCACCCATGTCAGACAGGCTAGCGAGGAGTAACACACAGAGATCTACCACCCCTAATTCAGGGTGTTACGCGTCACCGTGCCCATTGGATGGTTTGCAGCCAGGGGTATACCGGCTGTATTATAACGGCGCCTCTCTGACACCGGGTCGAATCAGAGCAGTAAGCAGACCTTACCATATCAAAGAGGGGCTCTGATATGGCGGACCATTTGAAACCCCAGAGTGATCCAATGAAATGAATGATCAATACACAAAAAACAATCTCACAAAAAACCCGGTAGGCGTAGGTGTGATGAGCCAACACTACCATAAGGGAACAAATCATCAGGAAAACACCGACTCGGCAAAAAGAAGACGTAGGGAAAAACGGAAAAAGCGGGATATGCGCGTCGGGACGTGGAATGTTCGAACGTTATATAAACCAGGCGCGATACAGACGGTCGTAGAAAACGCGAAACAATATAAAATGGACATCGTCGCGCTCCAGGAAGTTCGACTCCCACATCAAGTAATCGAAACCAACGGGTTTACACTGGTGTGTGGAGGTACCGATACACATAACCTCGGGACTGGCTTCATCATAAGTAAGAAGATTACGCCACATGTAAAAGATGTGCAATTCATTAATGACCGAATGTCTGTGCTAAAAATACAGGGCCGATGGTACAATTATGTATTTATAAACGTACACGCCCCAACAGAATCTGCGGACGAAGAAACGAAGGACACGTTCTACGAGACCCTAGAGGATGTATTTCATGGGATCTCATCATTCGATGTTAAAATCCTCCTCGGGGACCTCAATGCAAAAATTGGAAAGGAAGATATCTTCCAACCAACTATAGGTAAAGTAAGCCTACACGACGTGTCAAATGATAATGGAATTCGAATTATCACGTTCGCAGCGTCAAAAGATCTGTTAGTAAAAAGCACGATGTTCAAGCACAAGGAAATTCATAAAGCCACATGGATATCACCCGACGGCGTAATGCGTAACCAAATAGACCACTTCCTCATAGACAAAAGACACCACTCGAATATCCTTGACGTAAGAGCATATAGAGGAGCAGATTGCGACTCCGATCATCTTCTAGTGATTGGCAAAATCAGGAGTCGCCTCGCAGCAATCCCACATGGGCAGTCACGGGAGACAAGCAAAAAGTTCGACACTGATAAACTGAAAGACCTACGCAAAAGGGCTGAATATCAAGACGAGCTAACGAATAGATTTAGCATTCTAGAGAATGTGAGCAGTGAGGAAGAGGAAGCTAATAGTGTGAACACTAAATGGACATCGATCAGAGACACAATCAAACTAACAGCCCAAAAGGTATTAGGATTTAAGAAAACAATTAAGTCCAAACCTTGGTTTGACGATGAGTGCAGGGCGAAGATCGAAGAACGTAAACGCCTCAGAGTGATCCAGTTAGAAAGATATGATGAAGTCAACGCAGAAAGATACGCGACAATTCGGAGAGAGACAATGAGGCTCTTCAAACGCAAAAAACGCGAATGGGAGAAGACTAGGATCGAAAAAATCCTAGAAAATTCTAGGGCAAAGAACATCAGGGGTATGTATGTCGGCATAAATTCAATTAGAAATGGCTACCGAGGAAGAGCCAAAATAATTCGAGACGCAAACGGCTGTCTGGTCACAGAAACAAACAATGTCGTGACAAGATGGAAGCAGTACTTTGAAAACCTGCTCAATGTACGCACCCATCAACCACAGATAAATGTACCAAGCGTACATACAGCTGAGCCTCAGATCCCAGAGCCGTCTCTCAACGAAGTTGTAGACGCAATAAATCGATTGAAAATCAACAAGGCTCCCGGAGTCGACTGCATACCGGCAGAGCTTGTGAAGCATGGAGGAGAGGCAACCGCTCGAAAGATCCACCAGCTCATCCAAACAATATGGGATAAGGAAGTCACTCCGGTAGAATGGAAAACCTCAATAGTCATCCCCATTTTCAAAAAAGGCGACAGATCTGACTGTGAAAACTACAGAGGAATATCATTGCTCCCAACCGCATACAAAATATTAACAAATGTCATTCTGGCTAGAATCACACCTTACGCAGAAGAGATACTGGGAGACTACCAATGTGGATTCCGTAGGAACCGATCAACAAGCGACCAAATGTTCACAATAAGACAACTGCTGGAAAAGAAGTGGGAATACGGAGAGACGGTTCACCAACTGTTCGTTGACTTCAAAAAAGCCTACGACTCAGTCGCAAGGCAGAGACTCTACCATATTCTAGTTGAGCTGGGAGTCCCAAAAAAATATGCCGCGCTCATTCAAATTTGCATGAACGAAAACAAAGGGCAAGTTAGAATAGAAAACCACCTCTCAGAACCATTTGAAATCCGGGACGGACTAAAGCAGGGAGATGGTCTATCACCGTGTCTCTTTAACCTTGTGCTCGAGTATGTCATCAGAAAGGTACAAGACGACAACATGGCCGGATCATCCCTGAACGGGGTCACACAAGTGCTCGCATATGCGGATGACATCGCCGTTCTGGGCGATAATCTAGAGACTGTTAGTAAAAACTGTGAAATCATCATGCAAGCGGCAGAAGAGGTGGGCCTAGAAATAAATGAAGACAAAACAAAATACATGATTACGGCGAGAGCAGGTGGGTCTCAGAGAACACATATAAACGTCAGAGGTAAGATCTTTGAAAAAGTTAAAGAATTTAAATATCTGGGAACGATACTGACGGCCAGTAACGAAATGTCAAAGGAAATTAACAAGAGACTGCATTCCGGCAACGCGAGTTGGCACGCAGTCAGTAAACTGCTGAAATCCAGACTGCTATCACGTAACATAAAGCTCCGTGTCTATAGAACCATAATCATGCCAATTGTTCTATATGGATGCGAAACATGGGCTCTCACAAAACGGGAAGAAAACAAATTCCGTCTATTCGAGAATAAAGTTTTGAGAGGCATCTTTGGAGGTAAATATGACGAGGAGGCAGGACAATGGAGGAGACTCCATAACCACGAATTGGAAGAACTATATCGCAAACCTACAATAGTGAGAGTAATCAAGTCGTGAAGATTAAGATGGGCCGGACACGTGGCGCGAATGGGGAACGATAGGACCGTGCATAGAATTCTTGACGGTAGACCAACGGGAAAGAGACCGGTAGGACGGCCGCGACGGAGATGGGAGGACAATGTTAGGTTTGACCTTGAGGAGATCGGATCGAATGGTGAAGCGTGGAAGGAGAGTGCCCAGGACAGGAAAGGATGGCGAAGCCGAGTCGGTGAGGTCATGAACTTCCGGGTTCCTACAGGCCAATAAATAATAATAATAATAACAAAAAACACTTGTAATTCAAGATTGCGAAAAAAATGTACTTAGTCAAAGTTTACCGCTCTGTAACGTTTGTACCAAATCACAATTCCAAATGATTTCTTTGGATTTATAAAATATATATATTTATGATGCCTTTCCAATCACTAAAAAGTACCACTGTTGATTTTTTTATTAATTGCTATGGGTCGTCCCACTGTGCGCCGTAGTTTTTGGGACTCGTTGAATTCATACTACCCGTTTATCGAGTTTCTTTACCTCTCCTATGAGAGATAGGTGTCGACTTATCATCATTGGGGATACGCCCATGCTTTGTGGAATCTCCCGCTCCGATTTCGTTGGGTCCGTATCCACTGTTGCTCTTAAAACATCGTCGTCAACTAACGTTTCCGACTTCTTACGTGGTTCATTTTCGAGGCTGAAATCTTCCCAATGGAACTTTCGAAACCAACGTCATATAGTGCGTTCGTTTACCGCTACATCCAAATGCGTGATTAATGTTTTTCATTGCCAATGACTCATTATGTCCCATTTTATATTAATAAAGGAAGAGAGTTCGAATTTGAACTGCTAACAGCATGGTAAACAATTCCTAGAAAAAAAAATAACTGTACTTGTAACGAACCCTAAAATTCTCATACAACAAGCACACGCACCACTTTACTTTATAAAAAAAAATAACAATTTAACGTTCTGGTGCAGAAGTTCACTCGAAAAGTTCTCATTTCCGTCTGAGCGAAAATCGGACATTTCATGTGGGACAACCCAATACATAAAATGTTTTAACCTTTTCAAAACGTTGTTGCAACGTTACCTGCTCTATAATAAATCATTACCGACCGCTTTCTACGGCTGTCAAATGTCAACTGACAGACATCGCCCAAACCGAAACGATAGTTAAGGGGGTATTCTGGTCTAGACGCACGAATTTAACACAATTTTTGAAGTGCTGTAAAAATAAACCAATCAATATTTTTATTATTCATTTTTTTATAGGATGTTTATTAATATTTCAAGAATACAGTAAAAAAAATTGAAAGTAAAAAATTCAAAATTCAAAAAGTTAGCAGCTGATGAAGTGGGGGATCTCAAAAAGTTGGCACGCGACCATACCCACGATTCAACCCTCCTAGCAATCTGAAAAAATGTACAGAAATGCCTCTATGGTTGGAACTAAAAAAGTTGAAAAAAATAATTTTTTTAACAAAATGGCGACTGCTTGAAAAAAAAACTAATTTTTGTACCTTTTTTTTTAGTTTTTCGAATTTTTTAAAAATAGTTAACATTGAAATTTGGGGATGAGGATAGTTCATGCAATAGAAAAGCCTATAAAGAAGACATATACTAAATTTGAAGTAAATCGGTTCAGTAGAACTTGAAAAATCGTGGGTACTGTTTTAAAAAAGATCCCCCACTTTATCAGCTGCTAACTTTTTGAATTTTTAATTTTTTGCTTTCAATTATTTTTACTGTATTCTTGAAATATTAATAAACACCCTGTAAAAAAATGAATAGTAAAAATATTGATTGGTTTATTTTTACAGCACTTCAAAAATTGCGTTAAATTCGTGCGTTTAGACCAGAATACCCCCTTAAAGAATTTCGACCCGAGACATAAAAAGCACCGTGTACCACATGTAATCCAACAAAAGTATTGTTTTCGGATACAAACGATCATTTATTTAATATTCCAGATTATTCTACACGCCAATCGACAAGCAGGGACTTAAATAGATGTCCCACTGCGTTTGCTTAGGATACTCAATCCGAAAAATAAAAATTTCGAAGGGAGGGTTGTTTTTTACGTGATCTCCGCTTTTTATTTGATCCCTATTCTATTCAACCCATCACATTAAAAGCTGACGTAGAACGATGCATCAACAATGCGATTTGTGACCTAAGGGCTGGCCTTGGAACGCCACTCAGGGCCTTAGATCATTCAACAGACAAAACAGGAAGCATAAACCCCTTTCAAACAATATTGATCTCTCCCAACAAAGCCCTTCCCCCAAACACCCCCCCCCCCCCCCCCACTCTCGTCAAGGGGAACCCTTACTATCCGCACTGTCCACCGACAAAATGATTGACATGGGTAATGAGCTCACTCTTATGCGGGTCGTGATTAGCGACCAAACTGATGAGATTAAATCCATGTCACTCCGTACAGTTGCAGTTCAGGAACAGGTCTCCGCCACGTCAAACAGCGTCTCATTACAAGCCGAGATCCGATCTGCTCTCCCCCGGGCGCCTGATCCACAACTCCTTTGAACCGACCTTAATTGAATCTAAGCTACTGGAACTCAAGGACGAGTTTACACCGGGCCTTGATGGAATCCCTGCAATCCTCCTCAAGGAATGCTCATCCATTCTCGTGCTCCCCTCGCACTGATCTTTAATCTCTCACTTTCTCAAGGCGTATTCCCATACGTTTGGAAAACCTCCTTCATCAACCCCACCCACAAGAAGGGTCCCAAAAGCGATGTCACGAACTACCGCCCCATCGCCAAACTGTCCCATTTACCAAAGATGCTCGAGAGCACTCTATACGAATCTTTTAGTTTTCGTTGCAAATCACATATTTCACCAAGGCAACATGCTTTTCTTAATGGCCGATTAACTACAGCCAACCTCGTTGAGTTCACTTCCTTTACACTCTCAGGACTAGAGGAAGGCTCCGAGGTCAATACGGTCTCAAGCGACCTCAGTAAAGCATTTGTTAAAATCTGCCACAATCGAATCTTCTTTAAATTGTCCGCGCTCGGCTTCGAACCTGGATTGCTGATATGGATTTCCTCCTATCTAAAGGATAGACTTTATTCCGTTCAATTCAGGTGCATGATATCCAACCCCTTCCTTGCCACCTCTCGTAACCACCTGGGTCCTTTCCTATTTATACTAGCCACTAATGACCCAGTAGGGCCACCCATGACAGACAGGCTAGCGAGGAGTAACACACAAAGATCTACCAACCCTAATCCAGGGTGTTACGTGTCACCGTGCCATTGGATGGTTTGCAGCCAAGGGTATACCGGCTGTATTATAACGGCGCCTCTTTGACACCGGGTCGAATCAGAGCAGTAAGCAGACTTTACCATATCAAAGAGGGGGTCTGATGTGGCGGACTATTTGAAACCCCAAGATTCGCGGGATCAAAAATGAATAATCCATCTACACAAGACAATCCCACGAAAAACCCAGTAGGCGTGGGTGTGATGAGCCGACACTACCATAAGGGAACAAATCATCAAGAAAACACCGACTCGGCAAAAAGAAGACGTAGGGAAAACAATTAAATCCAAGCCTTGGTTTGACGATGTGTGCAGGGCAAAGATCGAACAACGTAAACGCCTCAGACTGATACACTTAGAAATATATGATGAAGTCAACGCAGAAAGATACGCGACAATTCGGAAAGAGACAACGAGACTTTTCAAACGCAAAAAACGCGAATGGGATAAGACTCGGATCGAAAAAATCCGAATGCCAGAGCAAAGAATATCAGAGGAGTATATGCCGGCATAAACTCAATTAGAAATGGCTACCGAGGGAGAAACAAAATAATTCGAGACACAAACGGGTGTCTGCTGACAGAAGCAAAAAAAAAAAAAACGTGACAAGATGGAAGCAGTACTTTGAAAACCTGCTCAGTGTGCGCACCCATCAACCACAAATAAACGCACCAGACGTACATACAGCCGAGCCTCAGATCCCAGAGCCCTCTCTCGATGAAGTTGTAGATAAATCGATTGAAAAACAACAAAGCTCCCGGAGTCGACTGCATTCCGGCAGAGCTTGTGAAGCATGGAGGAGAGGCAACCGCTCAAAAGATCCACCAACTGATTAAAACAATATGGGATAAGAAAGTCATTCCGGAAGAATGGAAAACCTCAATAGTCATCCCCATTTTCAAAAAAGGTGACAGATCTGACTGCGAAAATTACAGAAGAATATCATTGCTCCCAACCACGTACAAAATACTAACAAATGTAATACTGGCGAGAATCCCACCGTACGCAGAAGAAATATTGGGAGACTACCAATGCGGATTCCGTAGGAACCGGTCAACAAGCGACCAAATGTTCACAATAAAGTAATTACTGGAAAAGAAGTGGGAATACGGTGAGACGGTTCACCAACTGTTCGTTGACTTCAAAAAAGCCTACGACTCAGTCGCAAGGCAAAGACTCTACCATATTGTTGTTGAGCTGGGAATCCCGAAAAAATATGCCGCCCCCATTCAACTACAACTATCACGTAATATAAAGCTTCGTGTCTATAGAACCATAATCATGCCGATTTTTCTATACGGATGCGAAACATGGGCTCTCACAAAATGGGAAGAAAACAAATTCCGCGTATTCGCGAATAAAGTTCCAAGGGGTATCTTTTGTGGTAAATATGACGAGGAGGCAAAAGAATAGAGGAAACTCCACAACCACGAATTGGAAGAGCTATACCGCAAACCTACAATAGTGAGAGTAATCAAGTTGCGAAGATTAAGATGGGCCGGACATGTGGCGCGAATGGGCAACGATAGGATCGTGCGTAGAATTCTTGACGGTAGACCAACGGGAAAGAGACCGACAGGACGGCCGCGACGGAGATGGGAGAACAATGTTACGTTGGACCTCGAGGAGATCGGATCGGATGGTCGAACGTGGAAGGAGAGCGCACAGGACGGGGAACAATGGCGGAGTCTAGTCAGTGAGGTCATGAACTTTCGGGTTCATCAGGCCAATAAATAGACTAACGACATCGAGAAGGTCATTAAGGATTCCAGCTTGTCCCCATACGCTGATAATACCAAGTTATACAAGTTCAATGATTCACCCCTTGATTCTGCACTGATGCAATCAGACCTTGACAGCTTCTCGACTTGGTGTGACAAAAATTGCTTTGTACTTAATATCACCAAATGTCAATCTATAACCTTTCCCCGTAAGCGTATTCACTCATCCTCACGTTCCTATATCCTTCATAACCAGCCCCTGACCATTGCCCAATGTATTCGAGATCTTGGGATATTTTGCGACAGGGAACTTAGCTTCCTTTCTCGCATTGATGAGACGATCCGGAATGTCAATTCTGTCCTCGGATTCGTGAAACGATGGTCTAAGAAATTCTCCGACCCTTACGATATTCGATCCCTTTATCTTACCGTCGTCCGTCCACTGCTTGAATATGCTAGCCAGGTATGGTTTCCTTATCACAAGATCCATATCTGTAGAATCGAAAGTATTCAACGTACCTTCCTTCGGTTCGCTCTCCGAGGGCTAGGATGGGAAAACCCCTTAATCCTGCGCTCGTATATTTACCGTCTCAAATTAATCAACCTCAGAACCCCTGAGGAGCGCAGGGTCGTGGCTGACATAATATTCAGTCATCGGGTCCTCTTTGGCTCGGTCGACTGCGACTACCTCCTTAACTTAATTCATCTGAACACAAACCATCGGAATACGCGAAATACGCGTAATCCCCCCACCGGCTGGACCTCTTATGGTCTGAACGAAGCCCTTTCGCGGATGCTGAGAAATGTCGACTCCAGTTCCATCTTGTTCGACTTCGGCCTTCGGGGATTAGAAGTATTGTGCCAGGCATGGACACTCCGTTCACTTCGTCCCCATCGAAGTCACTACAAGTTCATCGGTTCCGCCGAAAGTTAAACACCGACAAAAGAACAAAACGCCGCCACGTTTGTTCACAACCAGGAGTAAAGGCAAACACATGATTTGGTTTATTGTTAGTCACAGCTGATTTGTATTTTATTGTTATTTTTGCTCACATTATACATCTTTATTTTGTACACCATTCTGTCTATGTTCACAACTTCATCAAATTGCAGTGGAACTTTTTATTTAGACGTAAGTGTCATTATAACCGGACTGGTGTCTTTACACGTTACAACAAAACTCAAAAACCCGTCTTAACACCACAACAAACACTCAACAAACGAGAGTTTTAATTCGAATAGATCATCCTTGGTAACAGGTTCGGGAAAGGAAATGCCACTATCACGACGAAAGGGTTGGTTTAATTCCGCGACTTTGGGATATACTGAACGCGTGTCCGCAGTGCTACGGACAGCGGGAGCAAAACGACCGGCTCGGTCGGTGGATGGTAAAATACTCAGTGATACAACCCTCGTTTGGGGTGAGTTTGTGGTGTGGTGGTAGATATCCTCTCAACTAAGGATATGTATTTACTTACCACCAGAGAAACGTAAAGTCTCTCTTGGTGGAATAGCAAACCAGATCTCCTAATGGAGGTCATGGTGGTATGTGTGAGATCGTTCAGATCTGTGTTGTTTACATAACGCTTGCAGGTCAAAAGCGAAACGAAACCTAGACAAGGGATACAGCAAAGAAAGAAGCGACCTAATGCATCGTCCGGTAATGAGGGTCGGCTGAGTAAATAGCAGCCACTCATTAGATGCTAAAAGGGCTTGAAATAATGGAGATCGTATATCGTATCTCTGCCGACTGGGAGAATCGGATTCTTTTGTTTCCATATGTTTATGCTATTGAATCCAATCCGACGGCTAAGCGCGACGTCGGTGATTGTTTGAAG
The DNA here is from genome assembly GCA_963931805.1 of Microdon myrmicae. Classification (NCBI taxonomy): domain Eukaryota; kingdom Metazoa; phylum Arthropoda; class Insecta; order Diptera; family Syrphidae; genus Microdon; species Microdon myrmicae. The sequence continues at coordinate 40,962,754 of OZ007498.1, read as the reverse complement.
ATTCAAACAAAGAAATATTTCCGAGAGAAGCACTTGCAATGAATGAATCAATAGTTGCAAGTCTTCGGAAAGTAATTTAGATGGATACACAATGACGGTTGTGTATACCATCTGTGTCAATTATGCATGGCATCTATAGCGACGCCAGGATCGAACTATATTGTGAATATCTACACTAATTGGAAATTCGGCTTTTGGTCGCTAATGGTGGGATGCATTGATACATGTATGAATGCCCTTGTAGGACATATTCTTTGCGGGCATTTCCAGGTAATGCATTGAAAGCACTAATTATCCTTGGGAAGGAAATGTTTTTGCTGCGGGGAGGTTGCGGTGCAGGTGTGGGAAGGTTGGAATTTGCCTGGCAACCGAAGGTACCGAATAGGTTTTGGGATTCCTGAAAAGGTAGAACAGAAATCTTACGGGGAATTGTATACGAAGAGATGCATGAAAGGTAAGTTTTCTTTTCCAGGCACTTTTAGGCTAAAGATTTGGTCTATTTAATGCGTGAAGCATTTAAGATGCTAATGCGATTGCATTAGTGAAGTTATGAGATTGGGTGGGAGTTATGGGGGTTTTTCAGGTAAGCGAACCGTGTGGTTTGGCGGAACCGCCACAACCTCGCTACCCATACTCTCAAGCACCGCCTCCTAAACTATTCTCACCACCAATCTTAAGCGGCGCTTCTACACTCTACTATAACCTGCCCCCCCCCCCCCCCCCCCCCGGCCCACCCCCCATCATTTTTAAAATGTCCTGGTTACCTTAAGTTAAGCCCAGTTAAGATAGTTCTTAAGCTCTCTAGTTTGTAACTTAGATATACTTTAGATGTAGGCAATTATGTTGCTTGAATCAAGGCAATAAATGGGGTGGTTGCCCCACTAAACTAAACTAAACTAAAACTGACAAATTTTGCAAGGGTACTTGCAACCGGTACGGTAAGTCATCGCCTTAACACTATATACAATATATGAAGCGACTCCGTTGGTTAACTCTTGCCTCCAATATTTGTTCGGAATTATTTTGATGAGAGCGATAAAAGTAGTAGTCATATCTCCTCTAATGAATTAGTGTCCGAAACGGTGTATGCTGAAACTATGGATTCAATATTCGTACATATTTGATATGTTCAGACAGAAGCTGTTTTGATGTGAGTATTTCAACTGCCTAGGCAGCTAAATAGGTAGAGCGTGTCTCATCATTTTGAAGTTTTCATTTCGAACACTAAACTCCGTAGGCTCAAGATTAAAAATGCAGTTGGATTTAATGAAGATCTGAAGATATTATAACAGTTTACATATTCAAAATGAAACAGAAATTTAGCGCCATTGTGACCTACATTAAGGTATTCGGTGTATGACCACTTACACAAATTGCAACCGACCTCCACTAATATGATTGACGGTTCAGGTGCTCCAAAGCCGGTTGTTCAATGCTCACTGGTTAGCCAAACGTACAACGGCATAACGCATCGAGACACCTAATGCTACAATGGCGTCAACTTACGTTTGGCCCAAGTTGAAAAGCTGATCTATTAATCTCCTAGCCCAGAACGTAATCTGGATAATTGAAACCACTGGCGGTAATCAGAGTCGCCCCGCAACCAGAGATGCAATATGCGCTCCACTTGATTAATCAAACATTGCACGTCGCGAAGGCGGTATAAGAGCCGTACCACCTCCACCCCTCCCTTCCAGTGCCAGACATTGTTGCATATATGCAGTGTGGCGAGGTAGCAAGCTGCGTAGGTGTAAAATGGTTAAGTTTACATGTGATCAAAAAATCAGTGTTCTGCTCCTCCTCCGTGATGAGGATCACTCCACCGTTCTCGTAGTCGTAGCAGCGCCCAGCTGCGATTTGTGTGCTGTGTGCTGTGCGCTGTGACTCGTCTCCAGAATATGCGCGGGCGAGATATTTTAACCTTTTTGGGAAAATTGAGACGAGATTTTCTTTTTCTGTCCGATTTGCTGACTGTTTTTCTTGGCCGCCGTCTCGTATCGTTAGCTTCGTCTTTCTGACTTGTCCCTCCCCCCTGGCTATGCCCAGCAACAGGCGTAAATTAGAGTTGGTGTCATATTATTCCAATAAATTAGTTAATATATATAATATGGTCATTTGTATTAGAATAGCACCATCGATGGAACACCGGGGGAGGAATGCTTCTTTGGGACTTGAAAAAAAAGTAGCAGGCAATTTTGACGTGAGGTGTTTTCCTTTATGGGCCGCCACCCGATAAGTGATGAACAGCTTTTGCCGTGAAGGCATGTAATGGAACAGTGAAAAACGGCAAGTAATTGCACCCACATTGGGGTTAACTAGTGATTATAGGCAAACTGTGCGAGGCCTGGATTTTTTTAAAAGACAAAACTGCCTTATGTGGCAGAAATGTTTGAAGTGATTTGGAGTGGGAACGCAAAATGAGAAGTAAGACAAAGTGTCAATTGACCAAATTCCAAAAAGAAGTTTAAAGTCAAAAGTTGAGTTCATGAATCATAATGACGATCCAAATTTGTTCAGTATGAGGTACTTGGTGCTGTTGTTGGCGTGCGTGGAACGTGCTTAAGATTTAATTTAATTTCATTGAATAGTTGACATCATTGTCGTCTTCTGTTGGGGCATTTTCAAAATGTGTATACATTCGTGTATGTTTGAATAAAAGTTCACTCTAATAAGTACATGCGATTGGGTGGTGTGTTGAAGATAATCCATATCTTTTATTAAACATAACACTGTTGTCTTGTGACTGATTTTCCAACTTGTGGCCTAATAAACGTACCTTAGTTACATTAAGCAAGGTATCAAAAAGCTCCGGGTTACCAAGGCTATAATAATAGTTCGTGACTCATCAAACTCTAGTCATATATCTTTATGAGTAGAATGCATCTCTGTCAGTAGACACACTCGGATTCCGGTCAAACCCCTTTTCTTATATTTCATTCTAATACTTAGTGTATATAGCTTTTGAAGGTTGAACCAATTATAGCTTCTGGTGGTAGAAGTGCAGACGATTAATGTTTTTTCTTTATAAAATAGGTGCGCACAAAAGGAATTTTTGATAGCTTCAAATGTCTACGTACTGTTTGGACGCCAGAAGTTTGGGAGGATAGGAGACGGGGGCACTACATGAGGCTAAAATATCTCAATATGCGAACGAAGACGACCAGGAAGAGCATCCCACGCACGACTCGACCGTAAAACAATGGTCTCTGTTTATGGATACCTCAGGTGAATCGGTTATAGATCTAATAGATTCCATAAATTCAGTTTAGCGCCGATTGAAAGGAAGTTGGCACGATGCCCTTACGCCTTTGTAGTGATCGTTCCACGAGGGAATGTAATTTCAGGACGTTACAATAGAAGTTCCCAACGGTCAGTATTTGGTCCACTCCGGTTTAAAATTATATATCTCGGAATTTTACGTTTAAGATTGCCCCAGGAAATGAAAACTACTGGAATCACAGATAACTTTAGGCAGATATACGAGGTCGAAGAGTAACTCATTAAAGATTGTCTATAATCGACTGGACTAGAACAATCCCACCACAAAACGCAGGTCGTCCTAGTAACTACTCCCAAACACCTAATGTTTAAAATAAAACTTTGGTTGACGATAGTTTTTGGTTCATAGACGTTGGCACCACTGAAACTTTTGTGAACGCATCTCCGTTCATCGTTCTCGACATTGGATGGGTTATACTCAAGGTGGCGCAAGGCTAATAACCTTGCCCGGAAAAACAAATTATTATGGATCGGATATGGACCGGATACCGGGGGAGAGACTAAATAAGGCCAAGACCGGGTCCCGGTTGTAGTGCCGATGATGATGATGATGATACTCAAGGTACTAAGTAGGCTGCGTTTGGAGTCTAACAACGCTGTTGTGAGGGATATCTTGGGGTGTTCGGTTCGCAATTACGAACTCAGCAGAATAATTGTGTGGAACGCACAACCCGAATTGTTGTAGGTCTGGCTTGCACTATACTATTGTCATGTCAGAAAAACTTGGCAAGGTCACTTTAAATGTCAGAGCACTATGCAAGCGGAAAAAGAGGCAGAGGATAAGGAAAGGAAGTATCGGCGTATATTGGTATTAATTGCTTGGGTATTATCGTGTGGCTCGGCTAAAGAATGACTACGTTTATTTATACGTTTGAAGTTGACTTTCACCGTGAACTGAGGTGCGTCCTCAGATTCACGAGTATCACGGGCAAATGTCTGGAGAGCCGGAACACATTCAGTAAGTTCAGTTGAGCAACGACCGTAATAAAACCTATAGAAAAGAGATAGGCATGATATGTTGCGCCTATGTTCTAACGATGGAATTGAACGACTTACCTGTGGGTCTCTATGTTTATTTATGCCTTTGAAGCTTTGGGCAGTCACAGTTAACACTACGATTTTATCCTTAACCGGTTTTTATCATTAACCGGGAGAAATTCAGTGACGCCAAATGAACTCGTCACAGGAAAGAAGACTAAACTAGACAATTGACATGGTGTCAGTTCTAAATGTTTTGTCCGTGTTCCAAATGTCAGAAGAAGGAAATGGTTTACCCAGGGACAACCCGATCTCTTCGTAGGGTATTCGGAAGATGTCAATGGATATCTTGTCAGGATAAAACGAGAGAAGCACGTTCTTCGAAGTTCACATGTAATGTGTGAGCCATAATAATGTGCGCGACAGTCAAGCATTCACATCCAACGAATAATCGGATTTTATGGAGGAGGAACGTGAAAAGCGTACTAAGATTGAGACATCACCCAACTGATCCAGTTAAAGACAGAGCCAGTCATAAGAAGAAGGAAGAGACTCGAGGTAGACCATTGATAGATCTAAAAACGTTATATCCACCGGAAAGTTATGAAGGCCCTGCAGTTGATGCTTAAGTTTAGTAGGGCTACCACCCTATTTATTGGCTTAGAGCAAGCTTACAAAAGATTCATATGGGTTAGCTTACGAGCTAACTTAATTAATCTGACCATGAGTTAATGGCCTGTAAGGATCCGAAAGTTCATAATTTCATTGACTTGGCTACGCCAGGTTCACTGTTCTGTGCACTCTTCGCCCTCTGTTCCGAACTCCATAATGTGACGCTTTAGCTTGTCCTGTCTCCGTCGCGACCTTTCTATTGGCGTATTTCCCATTGGTGAGCTTGTGGCGACTCTAACAGATACACACAATTCACAAGCAAAAATAGTGAAGAACACGAACGAAAAATCGAATAAGAAAAATACATCAGAACCGTATACCAAGCGATAACAAAAATAATTCACATCAGTGGAGTATAGCCGAGTTTGGAAATCAAATTCTAAAACACGGTCAGTAGCCTGATGAGTAACGCTTTGGTAAAAAATTTTTCGTGATTTGAGCTGTTATAGCGTGAGTTCGAATCACACGATCTTCTTCACTATTATTTCAAACGCTAAAATTAGTGACTACGACGTGATCTGTACACACAGCAGCATACACTTTCCATAGTAAAGCCGAACTTCACACACGGTCACGACTTCCGCATAGAGCACAGCCTCCGACGTTTTCTTTCTCGTTCTCCGTACGGCCGTCGTCCGCATACGAATCTGATCGTAACGAAGTTACTGCGGCGGGAGTGCTGTGGCGACTCTAACAGATACACACAATTCACAAGCAAAATAGTGAAGAACACGAACGAAAAATCGAATAAGAAAAATACATCAGAACCGTATACACACAGCAGCATACACTTTCCATAGTAAAGCAGAACTTCACGCACGGTCACGACTTCCGCATAGAGCACAGCCTCTGACGTTTTCTTTCTCGTTCTCTCGTTCGTTCGTCGTCCGCATGCGAATCTGATCGTAACGAAGTTACTGCGGCGGGAGTGGTGTGGCGACTCTAACAGATACACACAATTCACAAGAAAAATAGTGAAGAACACGAACGAAAAATCGAATAAGAAAAATACATCAGAACCGTATACCAAGCGATAACAAAAATAATTCACATCAGTGGAGTATAGTCGAGTTTGGAAATCAAATTCTAAACACGGTCAGTGGCCTGATGAGTAACGCTTAGGTAAAATTTGTTTCGTGATTCGAGCTGTCATAGCGTCAGTTCGAATCACACGATCTTCTTCACTATTATTTCAAACGCTAAAATTGGTGACTACGACGTGATCTGTACACACAGCAGCATACACTTTCCATAGTAAAGCCGAACTTCACACACGGTCACGACTTCCGCATAGAGCACAGCCTCCGACGTTTTCTTTCTCGTTCTCTCGTACGGCCGTCGTCCGCATACGAATCTGATCGTAACGAAGTTACTGCGGCGGGAGTGGTGTGGCGACTCTAACAGATACACACAATTCACAAGCAAAATAGTGAAGAACACGAACGAAAAATCGAATAAGAAAAATACATCAGAACCGTATACCAAGCGATAACAAAAATAATTCACATCAGTGGAGTATAGTCGAGTTTGGAAATCAAATTCTAAACACGGTCTGTAGCCTGTTGTGTAACGCTTAGGTAAAATTGTTTTTCGTGATTCGAGCTGTCATAGCGTCAGGACGGAAGATGGAAAAAATTAGGAGGAGGTATTTATTGACATATTTTATTGTTGACACTTCGTAGCATTCGGGAGATAGGTTATAGGTTAATTGGGGCACTAACCGGTGTGTTTGTATCTGTGTGTGTGGGGGGGGGGGGGGGGGATATAGTGTAGGCAAGGAGTACGTGTATTGTGGGAGTTTATGTTGAATAGGATTGAGTAAAGAAGATAGCCGCAGTCGATCAAACCAGAGAAAAGTCGCTGAGTGGAGAGGAGACAAGAAGAACAAGACATTGCGTTCTTCCAGGGTTTTCGGGTTAATTAATTTGAGACAGTTAGTGTTTAGGAAGAGCAAGATCAGAAAGTTTTCTCATTCCAATACACGGAGAGTGAAACGCAAGAAGTGACGTTAAATGCTCTCGATTCTTCGAATGTGAGTTTGTAGCGTCTCTAAAAGATACACACACAATACACAAGCAAATAGTGAAGAACACCGAACGAAAATCGAATAAGAAAATACATCAAAGCCGTGTACCATAGCGATAACATAACAATTCACATCAGTGGAATATAGTTGAGTTTAAAAATCGAATTCTAAGCACTGCCAGTAGCCTGATGTGTTACGCATTGGTTCAATTTTTGGTGATTCTAACTGTCATAGCGTCAGTTCGAATCACACGTTCTTCACTATCATTCCAAACGCTATAAGTTTGTTGATAAGGAGACCGTATTTGACTAACACATTCGGGCTAAGCTATAGACTTCGTGAAATGGTTGGGAGAAATCCTTGAGCATCTTTCGGAGCTTGCCTGGTGGACCCAGCTGAAAAAAGATAGAATCCCAGGCCACTGACAGCGGTTTAGATTCGCCTATCCTGGGAGAAGTAAAAAAAAAAAAAGAGTGGCAAGATGAAATGTAGAGGGACCGAGTGACATAGGGGTTTGGAGAATTCTGAGACATCCGTTTTAAAAAGCCGAGGGTTAAGGATCATCTTGTCAATATATGAGGGGAGATTAATCTACCACATAATATACCAAGGTCGCGGATCGATTAGACGATGGTGAGGATTTAGTTATGCCGTGAATGGGGGCGGGGTGCTTACGTGCAAGGATTATAGGTATCCATTTGCCGATAATAATCTCCAACGGGTTTTAACGACATCAAACCGAGAAATTGTCAAGATATGCTTGAAGTAGTATAAGTCAAATGATGTCATGATTGTTTTAGATAAACGCATAAGAATGCTATATCAATGTCCTGTGTGGTTAGTATAAAAGTATAATTGACTGGCCGGAGGGACCCCAGAAGTGACCAGGAAGGTATTATATATCGTGGATCTAAAACGTACACTGTAGAGTCTATCTTCCAGGTAACTGGAAATCGATTTTAACAGAATGGGTTTAAAGCCAACGTTAGAGAATCAGAAAAGTATAAGTACATAGGAAATCTTGTCGAAAGCCTTGCTGAGTCTTGTTGTAACCACGTCGACTTCCTTGCAATTCTCTAGGGCTGACAGTATAAAAGATGTAAAGTCGACGATTTAGATGGTTTTTGACATGTTAGTAAGTAATTCAGATAACAGATTTCCAGTTAAAGCTTAACGTTGCGTATAGAAAGCTTTAAAAAAGCGTGGGTATATGGGTAAGTTTAGCAATAGGGCGATAGTTCATGACAGCACATTTGTGTCCTTTTTTGTATATGGAGGTTAAAACATTTGTGATGGTAGTGAATTGTGATTCATTTGCGAATTCGATCGTTATTCTCAGGTACAAGCCACAAGATGATGAAGGATGTTTTCCAAATGTTGGGTGAGGAATTTAACCTGAAAGAGGGATAGTTGGACATTTTTAGAATGGGGAACTGAACGAATATATGAACATTCTTTAAGAAGAATGGCAGGGATACTGTGGCGTTTCTAATACACACACAATATACAAGCAAATAGTGAATAACACCGAAAGAAAATCGAATAATAAAATGCATTAGCCAAGTAATAACATAGCATCACACGTGTGATTCAAACTGACGCTATCACGTTCAGAACTACTAAAAATGGAAGCAATGATCAACACATCAGGCCACTGCGGGTGTACGAATTCGATTTCTAAACTAAGTACACTCAACTGATGTAGAATTGCTATGTTATTGCTTGGTATACGGCTGATGCGTTTTCTTATTCGATTTTCTTTTGGTGTTCTTCACTATTTGCTTGTATATTGTGTGTGTATCTGTTAGAAACGCCACAATACCATTAGGGCCCAGCGTGAATTTGTCATAAAGACGGAGTAATTTGTTGTCAATTGAGTCAGTTTAATGGTGTAATGTGTATTTACAGGGACTCAGGTTGCCAAATGGTGACGATAAGGAGGATCGTAATGGTTGTGTTGTAGAAACTGGGGTGAATACTAATTGTAACCAAAGCTTTTTACGGGAATTTTGTCGAAATTCGGCTGCGCCAGTTTTGAATGAGATCTGATCAATAGTTGTACCAATTGAGGTCTATATCATTCCACTAAGCCAGTTGTTGTAGATAACCACTTGGACAACCCGTTTCCATATTCCAGATGCCACGGCGACTATGAAACTCCATCTGTAACGTAATGAGCACATTTCATCTATACCAGCAGTCGTGTCAATTTTAATAGAAATTCGAGGTCAATTGGGGCAACTCTTTATTTACTTTGTTGATACCGTTGCCGAGCTGGAACCGTTGTTGTGTCGGGTCGACGTTCGCACTTAGGTGTTCCGTTGTAGAACTGGAATATCACCTGATGGTTCCTTTGGCTGTGAAGGGAGAGTTTAGATATTAATTTGCGCTTTACCGATTCTCGGGTTCGCTGGCATCCCAAGATACACCAGCTCTAAGGTGCAAATCCCCCGGTGAGTTCGCTCGAACGAAATAGATTGAAACGCTTTAAACGTCCACTAGTAAGACTTTTATTTCACAATGGATATTGTACATTTGACGGTATGATTACGACACATTTATTTTACAAATTTAGACATTTTCTTTACTTTTAATTTACTCTTTCTTTAACTTTAAACTAAAACTTTCCCGTACCGTTTGTTCTTTTCTTCATTTCTCCTTTCTATTTTTTTTTGTTTTTTTTTTTTTTTTGTTTTTATTAGACTTCTCTCGGGAGAGGCGAACCTATAGCGTCGAGTGGGCGCCCCGAGATGCCATCAAATAACTGTTGCAGTTCTTTTTGAACAGTTGCAGGTTGTAACGCTCCGGGAACACTCGCGTGGGAAGGGAGTTCCACAGCTTCCCCGCTCTGTAACGGAACGAGTTCTGATACAGGGATGTTCGCGCTGTCGGGAGATGAACCACAAACGGGTGCGATCCGTCGGATTGTCTTGTGGAGCGCATATAGACCGAATTGCGTGGAACAATGCCAAGAATCTCCGAAGAACAGCACCCGTGATAATATCTGTAAAACAGACAGAGGTCGGCCACGCGCCTTCGATGTGATAGCGACTGTAGTCCCGACGTCAGCGCCGAGTCCCCGATCAGGCGGATCGCTCGTCTTTGTACGCTCTCAAGTAGGTCGAGGGTATGTTTAGGAGCCGAGCTCCAAACATGAGAGCAATATTCGAGCGCGGGTCTAATTTGAGATTTATATAGGAGAAGAAGTTGGGCCGGAGTAAAATATTTCTTGGCTCTAAAAAGATAACTCAGCTTTCCTGAGGCTGATCTGGCGATACCCGATACGTGTTTATGCCATGATACATTCCCACAGACCGTGACGCCGAGCAATTTCAAACTTTCGCCAGCCTCGAGGGCCCGACCATTCATCATCGGCTGTGGAACCGATGATCCGGTTTTCTTTGTGAATGTTGTATACTGGGTCTTCGTTGCGTTGAAGTCGACAAGATTGGCCTTTCCCCACTGCAGGACTTTATCTAGATCCTGGTTCAGAGAGTCAATCTGTCTACATCTCAGCTGGTGTGACGTTGATGCACCAATCGGCCGATCACTCGAAAAGGAGGAAACAAGCGTACTATCATCCGCAAAACTGAACACCCTGTTATCCGTTGACGCCAACAAATCATTTATGTGAAGCAAGAACAAGGTTGGAGCCAAAATAGAACCCTGGGGCACCCCCGAATTAACAGGATACAGATCCGAACCCGGATCGATCGATTCTCGAGGAAGCTCCTCGTCCAGTCGCAAAGCTGTTGGGAAAGTCCATATGAACGAAGTTTGCTCAGCAATGCCCCGTGCCAGACGCGGTCAAAAGCCTTGGAGATATCTAATGCGACCGCCCTTGACTCACCATGCCGTTCAATCGCAGATGTCCATATATCGGTTATAAGTGTCAAAAGGTCTCCTGTGGACCGCCTGCCACGGAATCCGTATTGACGATCATTCAGAAGACCGTTGCACTCCAAATACTTAACCAACTCTGTATTGATGACTTTTTCCATTACCTTAGATAAAATAGACAGTAATGCTATCGGACGGTAATTTTGTGGGAGACACTTTTTTCCCGTCTTTGGGATTGGCTGAACTCGAGCGATTTTCCAGCAGGCTGGAAAGGTCCTCCGTGCATAAGATAAGCGGAAGAGTCTGCCAAGAACCAGCGATAGTTCTGGCGCACAGTTCTTAAGGACTATTGCTGGTATTCCGTCCGGGCCGGTTGCCTTTCTATAATCCAGTTCACGTAGAATGCGTTGAATAGTGCGCGGACGTAGTCTCACATCCCGCATGGAAGACTGTACCGGCGAGATCACAGGTAGCTGCAAAAGGGCGGGATCGAGGTTTGAATTCGCGGAAAATAAATTCGCGAACACATTAGCTTTATCCTTTGGATTCGTGACTAACGTCCCGCTGTCTGTCACCAACGGATGGAAAGAGGAGGAAGCAAAGTTACTGCTGACAGCCTTTGCCATTGACCAGAAGGAGCGCGAACCAGTTGGGCACCGAAGGAGCTTATTGATCACCCTGTCGTTGTGAGCCTTCTTCGCGGTATCAATCGCCTGGTTGCACACGTTTCTGATTCCAACAAAATTCGTTCTGTTAACATCGGTGGGAATGGAGCGCCATTGTTTAAAAGCTCTATTTTTTGCCGCTGTAATCAGCTCGCATTTTTTGTCAAACCAAGGTTTATCAGACGAACTTCGTTTGATGGAATGTGGAATATACACCTCCATCCCCAGAAGAATAATCTCTGACACCGATTCCGCGCAAGCGTTAACATCGGAGTTTCCGAAGCACATCTCGGACCATGGAAAGGATGCGAAGAAATCTCGCATATCGTCCCAGTTAGCAGCCCCATACTTCCATACATGGCGAAGCTGCTTAGGCCGGTTATTCGCTTGGTATGCAAGTGCTTGCGCGACAGATACCAAGCAGTGATCTGAGTTTCCCAGTGGCGCAGAAACCTCCACGGTATAAATACTCGGTTCGGATGTCAAAAACAGATCCAGGGTGTTCGCATAATCGCCTCGGGCATCCGGTATTCGCGTTGGCTCCCCCACGAGTTGAGTCAAGTTGTGGCTTACAGCAAACATCTCCGCCAGCCTCCCAGCCTCGTCGGTTCTGTTAGAATGTAACAACCAGTCGGAATTGTGCACATTAAAATCGCCAAGGACAATAATTTCAGAAGCTGGCTGGTTGATCTGTATCCAGTCGACAGTATATGAAAGATGTTCGAAAAATGTCGCCGGTCGATCGTCATTCGGGGAGCGGTAAAGACAACAAAGAAATTTAACTGAATTCCTCAGTACGACCCTCAACCATATGATGTCCATATTATTGGGTTCCAACGCCTCCATCCTCTGGCAAGCCAGATCGGACCGTGCGAAGACGCAGACTCCGCCCTTAAAACGGAATCTCGAATGTAAGTCGTATCCTGAGCAACGAAGATATGTCGAATCAGTTGACGAATCGACCTGGGTCTCAGTTAGGGCAAGGATATCAGGTTTCGTTGTTTGCAAATATTGGTGGACGGCGTTTACATTAGTATTGGTGAAACCGATGCCCCTGATGTTACAAAATGCCATCACCCGTCGAGCGTGGGCCGAGCCTCGAGAGCTAGCCCGGTTATGCGATGGCGAACCTCTCAAAGTTCCATTATTTATCATGATATCTGCATGATGTTCCCCCTGACATAGTCCCCCCCGGAGATCCGAATGGGAGACTAGTTTACCTCCGGAATTTTTTATATCAGAAGACACCATCATGACTTATCCCCGTGTCAGTCCGGGCCATCAGCCACACATTCGAAACACCGTCAAAGTTTGCTCTCGGCGATATCGCGGAATGTACAGTGTGACGGGGTGGTATCTCACCTTGGGACCGACTACCACCTAACCAACCTTTTCTCGAACCGGTCCATCAGCCAAGCTCCGAAAGATGACCAGGGATTTCTCCCGACCATTTCACGGAGCCTAAAGCTTGATGGGGTGGTATTTCACCGGGCGCACAGGGCGTTGGGACCCCGGCTACCACTCGGCCTTTAGTCGCCTCTTACGACAAGCTGGCCTAGCTGTGAGTATATTCTAACGCCCTACTCACAGGGCAAATTGCCAAAATTATCTTATTTTCTTTGTTTTTCGAGTGTAACGACTTCCACCTCACTGCTATCAGTGCCGATCCAAAAAAAAACTTTAACTCTCTCTCCGAATTTCTCCCACTCCGAAAAGGAATGCCCACAGCTGCTTCCACAAGTTCCACAACCTAACAAATTTTGGTTCGTGCCTCCAACATGTGGATCGTAGGCTATATGCTTATATCCCTTGTTTTCCAATTGTTACAATGGGGATGGGGGAAGTTACCATGTAACAATGGAGTAAGAGTGGGTCGAGGGGGATGTGTGATAAATAATTCAAATAAGAAGAGTCGGGAACAAAGGAGTTATTGGTGAAAGATTGTTTGAAATGAATGGAAATGATATTAGCGATAGTAAGTGGATCAGGTATTGTGGCGCAAGGCTAATAACCTTGCCCGTAAAAATAAATTATTGTGGAAGTTTAACAAGCCTCGGGATTTGCTAAATAAGGGCAAGACCGGATCCCGGTTGTAGTGCCGATGATGATGATGAAGTGGATCAGGTGAAGCCTCCGATTTCTAGGTAAGTTAAGTGGGAATGGTTTTTGTTAAGTTGGTTTGTAGTAAGTAGTTTTGGTATAGTATATTGTATAGTTCGGTAAACTGACGATAACTTTCGAGAAAATTAGAATACAAATTAAAATAATTGTTAACCGTATGCTGTCGGAAGTAAGGAACGAGGCATGTGATTGTATTGGGTTGTACTACATGAAATGTCCGATTTTTGCTCAGACGGAAATAAGAAGTTTTCGAGTGAACTTCTGCACCAGAACATTAAATCGTTTTTTTTTCTTTATAAAGTAAAGTGGTGCGTGCTCTTGGCGTGTGAGAATTTTAGGGTTCATTACAAGTACAGCTATTTTTTTTTTTTTTGGAATTGTTTACCATGCTGTTGGCAGTTCAAATTCGAACTCTCTTCCTTTATTAATTTAAAATGGGACATAATGCGTCATTGGCAATGCAAGACATTAATGACGCATTTGAGGATGTTGTGGTAAACGAACGCACCATATGACGTTAGTTTCGAAAGTTCCCTTGGCGAGATTTCAGCCTAGAAAATGAACCCCGTAAGAAGTCGGAAACGTTAGTAGACGACGATGTTTTAAGAGCAACAGTGGATACGGACCCAACGAAATCGGTGCGGGAGATTCCACAAAGCATGGGAGTATCTCCAATGACAATAGGTCGACACCTTTCTCTCATAGAGAGGTAAAAAAACTCGATAAGTGGGTAGTATGAACGGAACGAGTCCCAAAAACTACGGCGCCTGGAAATCGACGCATCGCTTAGATTTGGAACTAAACTGAACCGTTTTTGCACCGGATAGTCACCTGTGATGAAAAGTGGATTCTGTATGATAACTGTAAAATACCTGGGCAGTGGGTGGATGCAAGCAAAAAACCAAAACAAACCCCCAAGCCCGATCTTCATCCAAAAAAGGTAATGGTGACAATTTGGTGGACGTCGAAAGGACCAATCCACTTTTCATTTCTTCAACCAGGAGAAACGATAAACGCTATCAAATATTGTGAGGAAATCGACATATTACATGCCAAATTGGGTGCAAAGCAACCTGCGTTGTGTTGTGTTCTTGTAGGAGTTTGGTTTCAGGAAGCGTGTCTCCTAGTCCTTAAAAGGACAAGGGGATCTCTTAAAATAGACCGCTCCTGAAAACTTGTCCTACAAAAGGGGTCGCTGCCGTGCTTCCTCATATACCTGAGGGAAGAGCAACGTCATTGATTTCGGCCTCTGTCCTTGGTTTCACTTGGTCTTCCGTGGGGGCCAGGTGATACTTCGCTATCAGTTGGCCCCTAAATGAAAATCCGTTTTGTTTTCTTTGGTAAAGAGTTTTATTTTTTAATTGGATTATTTTCGTCAGTTTAGTTTTTCTCCTGGTGTATCTCCTCCGGGGACTAAGATCGATGTTCTACTGCGGCCCGGAGATCACTTAACTATTCCTTTATAAAAGATAACAAATCGAAAATTGTATATATATATGTATATACATTTTCGTACAACAATCTCGATATTTCGAGTGTCTGTAGATTATAATGGCAAGGTAACACTTTTTTAATACACTAGTACAAACGTCGTCTTTTGATTTCGGAAAGGATTGGGAAAGAAGACATCAATATATATTGAAATAGATTATAATTGCAGAGGAACACAATACCCGATAGAGGGGATGGGAGCGGTAAAGTCGCTGTGTTGTGTTTAGTAGGGGTTTGTTTCAGGAAGCGTGTCTCTTGGTCCTTAAAAGGACAAGGCAATCTCTTAAAACAGACCGCTCCTGAAAACTTGTCCTACAAGGGGTCGTTACCGTGCTTCCTCTGATCCAGAGGGAAGAGCAACGTCCTAGGTTGGCCTCAGTCTTCGCAAGTCCGCTGGTTTCCGTGGGGGCCAGGTGATACTCCAGATCTTCAAAAATATTCTCTTTGTGGGAGTACCTATGCTTTACTCACCAGAAAATGAAAACAAGGCTCGTTTTTCGTTTTAGTATTTATATTTTATTTATTTCTGTTCCAATTTAAGCTTCGCCCTTCTCCAGGATATTTTCCTTCAGGGACAACGGACGATATTCAACTGCGGCCCCGAAATCATTTTTTTTTTTAAACTGTATTTATTAACCATAATTAAAATTTGTGCATTTAAGTAATACAGTGACTTAAAATTAAATTCGTGACAATTGCTTACATGTAATTATTATTATAATACATTTTCCAAACAATGTTTTAAGAGTTATAGGCTATATGTATGTTTATACATTTAGTAGGGTTTCGTCTTCCTGGAAAAGGTCAGAAAACCAGGAATTTCTTATTTTTACTTTACTTAATCTAAACTTAACCCTAAATATAAATATAAATATAACTTAACCTAACTTAGTCTGATTATTATAAAATGAGCTATAAACAAAACAAAGTTTTATAATTAATGGGATTTATGAATTAAAGGATGTGGAATGAGGTCAGTTATGGGTTTGAGGAAGAGTATTTCTTTCCGGTTGTTCGTTGGAAAAACGTAGGATGTTGGAAAATGGTTGGACGTTAGAGTATTTGAACTGGTTAGGGGTAACTTCGGTGTTGTGGTATATGATCTCGTTTGAATCATTTACCAGTCTGCCTGAGGCGAAGATAGCTCTGGTGTGGAGACAGTTGGGGTAGTTAGTTCTGATATCTAGAGGGTTCTCTAAGAGCGAGGTTATTATGGGATTGGGATTATTTTGTAGGTTTTCGATAAATTTGATAGATAGCTCGAGGAATCGTCTATCAAGGTGCTCAATACCAGCGGTATTGTAGAGTTCGACGTTACTATAGTACTTATAGGAGTTAGGACGACGATATAACCCAGAGACATACCTAAAGCATTTTCTTTCGAATACTCGTAATTTCTCCATTTGGGAGGGAGTGATATGGTGCCACAATGGGCACGCGTACGTGAGTGTGGGCCTGATAATTTGTTTGTAAATGAGCAGTTTGACTTTGTGAGAGAGACTATTAGGTTTCCACATTACTCTTCTACAGAGATTAAGCTGAATTGTGGCTTTTTGAAGGGAATTTTTAATATGGGAGGAAAAAGACCAGTTATTAGAAAAAGTGATTCCCAGATATTTTAGGGTTTTGGAGGGTTTTATTAGAGTGTTGTTTAGGTTAAGTTTAATTTTGTTGTGGCTGCGTCTAGTGTTGTTTGTACAGTGCTCGTGTTTGCCCTTGAACACTATGAGCTTCGTTTTATTTGGGTTAAGGTGAATTTTCCACTTATTGAAGTATGATGATAGGTTAGGGAGAAAGTTGTTAATGCGATTTCTTGCAGCCTTAACAAATTTGCTGCTAGAGTAAATTAATGTATCATCAGCATAATTCAGCATCACAACATTAGGAGATACGGGTTGAGGAATATCCGCGGTATATAACAGTTATAAAATTGGCCCTAAAATAGAGCCTTGGGGAACACCCGCGGTTATGTTGTGGGTTTCTGAGACGGAAGAATTTATTCTCACAACGAATTTTCTGTCAGAAAGATAAGAGGCTAAGAGCTTTGTTGTGTGAGAGTTTAGATTAAATATGGAGTGCAGTAAGTTTTAGTAGAGCATGACATGTGGATTGTCGCTTACGAAATCCGAACTGACAGTTAGGGATGAGGGCATTCTCATTGGCAAATGAGAGAAGATTTTGGTAGATCTTGCGTTCCAGTATCTTACTTAATGTACTTAATAGGGATATTGGACGATAATTGAAAGGGCTATTACTACTACCGGGCTTCTTAATAGGAATTACTACCGCAGTTTTCCAGTTCTCTGGGAAGTGCGATGCATTAATTATATGATTAAGAAGAATGAGGATGGGAAGTAGATTCTGTGGGCGTAGCCTTTTAAATAGAAGGCGTGGGATTCCATCTAATCCAGTTGACTTTTTGTTATTTCCTGATCTTACGATCTCGGATAATTCGTCTGCAGTTAGAAAATTTGTAGTGTCTAAGGGGTGTGAAGCTATGTTCGTGTTGTTAAATTCACCGATGAAAGGAGTAAAAGATGTGAATAATCTGTTTGAGATGTATTCGTTTACTGTGTTCTCGAAGCCGGGAGTTGATAGAGAATTATTTTGCTCATGAATCTTTGCAAATTGTTCTGCGAGGCAATTTGCTATGTCCGTATCGGACTGGGCAATATTATTGCTGATTGGGTTGATGAGATGATCAATTCGGGGTTTATATTTACGACCAGTTAATTGGTTGATGTTTTTGAAAAGATCCCGATTTGGTTTGATATTTTTAAGTGTGGAGATGTAGTTTTCATCTGCGAACTTTTTCAGCTGCTCATTTATCAGAGTGGATAGGAGTTGGATTTGGCTTTTAATAAAGGGGCAGTATCTTGTATGGAGTTTACGGCGGAGCTGCTTTTTAAGGCGCAATAATTTGGTTAGGATGCTGGGCAAAGGCTTTCCTAAATATTTATGAGGAATGGTTGTCGGGGTGTTGTTGCTGAGAGCCTCCTTAAGAATTTGCTCTATTCTTAAAGATGCGTGATCGATTTCAATAGGGAGTAAGTTAGATGCTTCAGGGATATACAAGTCAGAGAAACTTATCGCTATGTCCCTATTGACCTTTCTCCAATTTGTTTTGGTGAAGTTTGGGACAGGGTTTGACGAGTAGAGTGGGTCGAAAGAGGGGATTTGGATCGTGGTATGAACGGAACCATGATCAGAAGGAAATATAAAGGGGACTGTAGGTGGACCCGCTGAGTGAACATCATCGGACTTGAGGAAGAAGTCGATTGTTGACTTGGCTGTGCTAGTGACACGGGTTGGCTGTAATGGGGGGTCAATGTATGTATATGGATAAGATGGGAGGAGAGCTAGCAACTGACGACCCTATTTGTTGCATTTATTATCATTGAATGCTGTATGACGAGCATTCCAGTCTCCCCCGATTATAAATGGAGCGGGAACAGACTGTTGGATTATCTGAGAAATGTCAGCATCTGGGAAATCTGGTTGTCGTGAAGGGTGAATATAAATGGATGCTAAGACGAGCACTTTATTGTTCTCACAAAAAAGTTTAACTGCCGTGTATTCAATGCTGAATATATTAGTGAATCTAATTTCACTGAATTGAAATTTTTTGTGTATTATGATGCCGGTACCTCCGTGGGATCCATTAGTTCTGGGGTTAGAAACAAAAGTATAATTGGGAATGGAAACTCGGGAATTTGGTTTGAGCCAGGTCTCTGAAAGGAAGAGGATATCTGGGGAAAATTTTTCAACAAACAACCGGAGGTGTTGCTTACGTATATTAGCGTAAATGGATTCTGTGTTGAGGGAGATAATGGTTAGTTTAAAGAGAGCTGGAAAGAATATGGGAAGTTATTAGTGAAAGTATCTGACCTTTTTTTTTCTGTTTCTGACATATGCCTCAGCGAAGGAAGCATGGCTTGTAAGCTTTGGATGTATCCCATGATGTCCAGATTGAAATTTTTAATATTATCGTTAGAGGGAGTGGTAGTGTTGAGGCTTCCTTTTGCTGCATCCGCGTAAGATATTCCGGGTCGGGTTAACTTTACTTCCCGCAATACTGTTGGTTTCGTTGTAGTTGGTTTAACTGTTGACATTGCTAATTTCCGTCTTTGCAAAACTTTTAGCTTCTGAGGACATTGAGAGAAATTTGCTGGATGTGGCCCTCCACAGTTACAACATTTTACTGTAATCTTCTCTGTGGTAATGGATCCATCGGCGTTGGCGGTTTGGACTGCCTCTGGTTCCAGGCCTTGTGGATTTACCTTGCATTCATCTAGCTCGTGTTCCTCTGCGCATCTGCCGCAACGTCTTTGCTGGTGGCATGAGACCGCCAGGTGTCCTGAGTCTTGGCATCGCTTGCAATGTAGAATTTCTTGTTTGTGTGGCTCCTCGATTGCGATTTTTTGGGTAAACAAATATTTAATTTGTTTAAATTGGTTGATATCCTGATTTGGTGGGATTTGTATGATCCGGAGGCTTTTTATGTTGTTTGTCCTCATGTATGGTGTTTGGAAGTAGTCCAGCTTATTAATTTTTATTTGTGGACATATCCTAGCAATTTCCAGTCCTAATTCGTCATTGGTCCATTCTGGATCGATGTGCCTTATAATAAAGGTAGTTGGTTTGCTATTTGGATGTTGGAAGGTGAAGAACTGATATTGTTCCTCTAACAGTTTTTTAACTGCCCTTTCATGATCGTCTAATGATCTGACTGTTATGGAGGTCCTAGATCCTTTTATATTTGTGCTGAAATTCCGGTGACCCAGAGCATTTTGCAGAGTTTGAATTATAGCTTTGGTGCTGGTCAGGTTTTTGACGTAGAGCGGGGGTCTTTCATTTCTCGCGGTTGATTTCGTTGTTGTTTCTGCTCTGGCTTGGGTGGGGCCCCGAGATCACGTAACTATTCCTTTATATAGGATAACAAATCGAAAATTGTATCCCAAAGATACAAAGATATTTCGAGTGAGATGTTGTGTTTACTTTAGATAAGAATTCAATTTCTTGAATTCTTATGAAACTATTGCGCAGATGTGGGAATGTATCTGCTTTTGAGTTTTTGTTTGTTTTCCTCAATGGAAAATTTTCAGATAGAGATAATGATCTCTGAATTTTGGATTTGGGTGATGCTGTGGGGCAAATGTGAAACGTAAACGAATATTATATTCGTTTATTGTAACTTTTAATTTTAATTTGGATTTTGGGGTTAATAATGCCGTGGGGGCAAATGTTAGGCAATAAACGAATGTTTGATTCGTTTATTGCGAATTTTGAATCATGTTTGGGTTTTTTCGGGTTTTGGGTTTTAGGGTAATATTGCTGGGATTTGGATGTAGGAATGGGGGAAAAAGGTAGTAGGACTTTTTAGAGCACTACAGTTGGTCAATGGGCATGGCGCGAGCCTTTTGCATGACAATGCTAAACCCCATATTTCACAAGTGACAATGCAAAAATTGTTGCGGTTGTGATTTGAAATTCTTCCGTATCCACCGTACTCTCCTAACATTTCCCCAACGAAAGATGGTATTTCCGCAATCTGGATTCATTTTGTCGGCAGAAGGTCTTCCAGGACCGAGCAGAGGTGATAAAAGCATTTGAAGGTTTCATTGCCTCAAAAAGTGAGCACTTCTACGAAAAAGGAATATTTGACCTTGTATCACGTTGGAAGAATGTCATAGATGCCAACGGATCCTATTTTGATTGAATAAAAATTTAGGGAAAAATAATATTGGCTTTTAAATGTAAACTATAAAATCGGACATTTCACGTGATACAACCCAATACATCCCAATAAACAGCATACAAAGGCAAGCATACTTGTTGAACAAGAAAATTAATATATTTCTTTGCGGTGAAATTATTATGCATAAAGTAATTGTGTATTTTAACCCATTTCGGTTTATTTTGAGAGAGAAGGTATATATCATTAGGAAAGTAGTAAAAAGCAACTAGCAATTAATAATAAACAAAAAACTATAAACATTTTCAATTCACAAAAATTATTCAAGTATTCCTTTTGTTCTCCAAAGTAATTAGAACATTTCCTTTTAAAGTAGAAACAAAAAACAAAAGGTAAAACTGTCAACAAAGGTGCCAAAAATGTACCTAAATAATTGAGGGTGTTTGAGTGCAAATTAGACTAAGAAATCATCATCATCATCGGCACTAGAACCGGGAACCGGTCTTGGCCTTATTTAGCAAGTCCTGAGGCTTGATTTGTTTTTTCCGGGCAAGGTCATAAGTCTTGCGCCAGAGACTAAGAAATACTAGTGTTAAAATAGACTTAGCATCTAGGCTAAATGTAATTTGTGAAATTAATTTCTGTTTTTCGTAAACAAATGCATTCTGAAATTAAATCAAATCAATCATTACTTTCATGCAAATCATTGCCTACTACCCAAGTGCTTCTTCTTATCATAGGCTACCCGGCAGCTGATACGCAACTGTTCTGTATTGAACTACAAAGTCCGTGAACATCTTTGGTGTATGACATCGTTTTCGTTTACCAGCCTCTCTATATCTTGTGTTAAAAGGCGAGTCTACCGGCTCCATGCCAAACTTGGTTTCCTTCATGGCAGCCTACAAGATGACATTGGTATTGAAGATTTCCCCTATGAGGTCATGGTCGAACTTCCGTCGGTATAAAAAGTTTAAACTGCATTTGCCATTACAGCTGTAGTTTGTATAATACACATCTTGTGATCCGACGACAAACTCTCCCACCTCTGTGCACTAATCCGCGAGAACAAATACCAATGTCATTCAGCTAGATCCCAAAGATGTTGCTTCCTTATTCCTCTCCCATTTGCTTGGCGCAATTTACATGACTCCAACAGAAACGGCCCCTTTCTGCCATATCCATAAATTCCAAACTATACCGGCGATGACTATCGTCATAATCATCAAACCCACCATTTGCGACAAAAACTCCCTTTTAAGGAGTAGATCGCTCGTGTTGCACTGCGTTGGTGGACACTTTAATATGTTCAAACAAAGGCTACGCATTCGCAGTGCGTGTACCAGTCGCCTCGTTAGTTTACAGTCACAAATGATCCCGATAAGGAGATCTGCGCACAAACTATCCAACAACAATTCCCAATTGCTGACAGAAAAACAATTTTGCCAAGAAATATGAAACCATGGAGTGGCGTACCTGAAACGAGGTGAGCCAAAGACCGCTGTACTGTATAAACAGTTTGCACAAATTAAATGCTCTCCTTCCAAATATAGAATTAGCATGAAAGTGTTTAGGTGGGATTTCAAGACGTAATCCGCTGGGCACAACCGTAACACAACCAACCAGTCAACCTGACTCACTGGCGATGACTTAATTTTTATAACTTTCCCGGTTCGAAGTGCAAAACGAAACAACGTTTGTATCTAAGATGCAATTTGACTGTCGTCATGTTAACGAATTGCATTGCAGTCTAGTGTGAAGATATTGACTCCATTCAGAGCAGTGGAATCCCGTGGGGACTGATTAGTGCCACTCTAGAGTCGGACCCGAGATGTGGGTGAGAAAATTCATTGAAATTCGATTAAGGCAGTTTAGTGATGGAGTCCATCTAGAAATGGTAAGTCTCATATATATTGACGTGGGCTAAAAGTAAAATAACATCTGTCAAAGAGTGCTTATAAAGCGGTCATCTAATTTGTTTATTTTATCACTCGGATTATAATTTATTTGGCGATTTGGACAGAATTTGGTACATTACTTATTGCGATTAATCTACAATGCCTCATTTCCATTAGGTTAGTGCAGATGAATAATTCACTGGAATAGCTTTCATTTAAAGGTTTCAGAGGTGGATCTCCCTATTAGTCTAAAAAATGCAAGTCCCTTTATGAACATACATATGTCACCGCAGGATCGTAAGTGAATTTAGATCCTTGTCAGTTTTTTATTATTATTTTTTATTACACTTCTCTCGGGCGAGGCGAACGTATAGCACCGAGTGGGCGCCCCGAGATGCCACTAAATAACTGTTGCAGTTCTTTTTGAACATTGCAGGTTGTAACGCTCCGGGAACACTCGTCTGGGAAGGGAGTTCCACAGTTTCCCCGCTCTTAACGGAACGAATTCTGACGCAGGGATGTTCGGGCCGTCAGGAGATAAACCGCAAACTGGTGCCATCTGTCGGATTGTCTTGTGGAGCGAGTATAAGCCGAATTGCGTGGAACAAGAACAGTACCCGTGATAATATCTGTAAAACAGACAGAAGTCGGCTACGCGCCTGCGATGTGATAGCGGCTGTAGTCATGACGTCAGCACCGAGTCCCCGACCAGGCGGATCGCTCGTCTCTGTATGCTCTCAAGTAGGTCGAGGGTATGTTTAGGAGCCGAGCTCCAAACATGAGAGCAATATTCGAGCGCGGGTCTAATTTGCGATTTATACCGTAGAAGAAGTTGGGCCGGAGTAAAATATTTCTTGGCTTTAAAAAGATAGCTCCGTTTTATTGAGGCTGACCTGGCGACGCTCGACACGTGTTACACGATACATTCCCACAGACCGTGACGCCGAGCAATTTCAAGCTTTACCCAGATTCGAAGGCCCGCCCATTCATCATCAGCTGTGGAACCGATGATCCACTTTTCTTTGGGGCTGTTGTATATTGTGTCTTCGCTGCATTGAAGTCGACAAGATTGGCCCTTCCCAACTGACCTTATCTAGATCCTGATTCAGAGAGTCAATGTCTAGATCTCAGCTGGTGCGACGTAGATGCACCAATCAGCCGAACACTCGAAAAGGGGGAAACAAGCGTACTATCATCCGCAAAACTGAACACTTTGTTATCCGTTGCCTCCAACAAATCAATTATGTGAAGCAAGGCCACTGCCATGTGTACGAATTCGATTTTTAAACTCAAGTACATTCAACTGATGTGAATTGTTATGTTATCGCTATGGTATACGGCTCTGATGCATTTTCTTATTCAATTTTCTTTCGGTGTTCTTCACTATTTGCTTGTGTACTGTGTGTGTATCTGTTAGAAACGCCACACTATCATCCGCAAAACTGAACACCCTGTTATCCGTTGACGCCAACATATGATTTATGTAAAGCACAAACAAGGTTGGAGCCAAAATAGAACCTTGGGGCACCCCCGAATTAACAGGATACAGATCCGAACACTCGCCGTCCACAACAACCTGGATCGATCGATTTTCGAGGAAGCTCTTCGTCCAGTCGCAAGACTGCTGAGAAAGTCCATTTGAACGAAGTTTGCTCAGCAATACCTTGTACCGCGGTCAAAAGCTTTAGAGATATCCAATGCGATCACCCCTGTCTCACCACGCCGCTCAATCGCAGATGTCCATACATCGGTTATAAGTGTCAAAAGGTCTCCCGTGGATCTGTGGCGGTTCCGCCAGATCCCACGGCTCGCCTTCCTGAAAAAAACCCCCATAACCACACCCAGTCTGCATAAGCTTTCGCTAATGCAATTCGCATCTTAAATGCTTCACGCCTCAAATAGATCCAATTATTATAACCCAAAAGTACCTGCAAGAGAATTCTTACCTTTTCAAGCATTCCTTCGCTTACAAATCCCCTGTAAGAGTTCTTACTTCCCTTATCATAAATTATCCTGAAAAGAAAAACCCCGGTTCACATATCATGTAACCTTCCAGCCAGAGATAATTATCATGGCGTCGCCTATTCCTACCTTCATTCATGTATACGATAAATTTCTTTATGTATACATTGACTGGCGACGTTTTTCTCCCAGTAATAAAATTCCCTGACTCGCACAATGTGCAACCCAAAGCAAATACGCATTCCGCGTCCCTTGGCATCAATTGAAATCCAAGCATAAACAATGCAAATAGGTATTCAATACGTACTAGCGATGCCATAAACACCATTTCCCAGTAATCTAGTTAAAACTAATTAGCACATTTCTACATGGCATCGTGGTCTCTTTGTTTAGCTGCTACGCACATGCATCCGACGATTTCGGTTTTATTTGCTTTACCGAAATCGTATCCTAGGAATGCATTTAATGTCTTTCTTTGTCTAGGCACACATACCACCATGACCACGATGAGCGAGTGAGCTCTGAACGAGCAAGATATCGTTGAGCCGTAATTCATCCATCGAAGGAGTCGGTCGGTTTTGTCTACCTCTTCGCCGTGCCGTGCATACGGTACGGTACGTTTATCGAGTGAACCTTTATTCTCAGCAGAATTGCAATTTATATTTTAAAGCTGTTTCCTAGTTTCGTATTCATATTCGTTTCTTAAATTAATGTCGACATTATAACTAGTGCACAATTAGCGTTAACTATAGAAAACAATAAAAACCCTCAACATATAGTATCTATTCCGTGGTTTTATTCGCTGTGCTGTGTTATGAACCCCTTGCTGGTGAACGGATTTCTTCTAGTGGTCAACAGGATACTTTTGTGGGGACGAGGTAGAACCCTGCACCCATGTCGGTGCCACGATCTCGTCCCCCACAGATTGCCTGCCACGGAGTCCGTATTGACGATTATTTAGAAGTCCGTTGCACTCTCAATACTTAATTAACTCTGTATTGATAACTTTTTCCATCGCCTTAGATAACATAGAGAGTAATGGTATCGGACGGTAATTTTGTGGGAGACACTTTTTTCCCGTCTTTGGGATTGGCTGAACTCGAGCGATTTTCCAGCAGGCAGGAAAGGTTCTCCGTGCATAAGATAAGCGGAAGAGTCTACCAAGAACTGGCGATAGTTCTGGAGCACAGTTCTTAAGGACTATTGCTGGTATTCCGTCCTGGCAGGTTGCCTTCCTACAGTCCAATTCACGTGGAATGCGTTGAATAGTACGCGTGCGAAATCTTACATCCCGCATGGAAGACCGTACCGGCGCCATCACTCGTGACTCTAAACGATCGGGATCAAGGTTTGAATTCGCGGAAAATAAGTCATCAGCTTTATCCTTTGAATTTGTGACTATTGCCCCGCTGTCTGTCACCAACGGAGGGAAAGAGGAGGAAGCGAACTTACTGCTGATAGCTTTGGCCATTGACCAGAAGGAACACGAACCAATCGGACACCGAAGGAGTTTATTAGTCACTCTGTCGTTGTGAGCTTTCTTCGCAGTATCAATCGCCCGATTGCACGGGCTTTTGATTCTAACAAAATTGTGGGATTGGAGCGCCATCGCTTAAAAGCTCTATTTTTGCCGCTGTAATCTGCTCGCCTATTATATCAAAGCAAGGTTTATCAGATGAATTTCGCGGAATGTACACCCTCATACCGAGAAGAATAATCTTCATGATCGTCTCCGCGCATGCGTTAACATCGGAGTCTCCAAAGCACACCTCAGACCACGGAAAAGATGCGAGTGTATTCAAGGTTTCGACAGCCTCATTGGTGGCGTCGCGGATTTGACGTAGGCCCACAACAGATTCCTTGTATATAGCAGGTACCTGGAGAAGAGCGCTCAAGGCAGAGTGGAGCAGGGCACGAGTGTTGCCATAATGCTCTACCAGTTTGCCCCAAGCACGATCCACCGTGACGGGATCGTTTTTGATGCACCTAGCGGGGTCGTTCCGGAGGCTGGGCTTTGGGTAGTAGAGGCCTGCTACATTCGTGAGGTCTGAGTGGTCCACCAGTACTAGCTGGAATAGGTCCTTGAAGGACTTCACGTGGGAAATTATGGTGGAAGCCTTTGATGGTGGCGGGAAGTCCGAGGTGAGGACCTGATGGGCACCAACGAACTTTGCCTGTTCGTCCAGGTGTTTCCTCGGCCTAGTCGATGAATTCCTCCACGAAGTAGCGTTAGCCCTTAATCTCTGGGGTTGCCAGCCGCTTCCGGATATCACCGCATTCGAGCCCGAAGGTCTGCTGGCGAGTCTCCGCTTAGCCCAACGTTGGCGGCCCCCTTTTCTTTCGATTGAGGAACGCGTGAGACATCTGGTCCTGTGCCGCGAACTGAGCGCCGATGAGATCCTCAAACTGGGATATTGTAACCACTTGAAGGTAGAACCGTTAGTGAACGTGCCCCGAATCTTCGTCGACGACGCAACCGGGGGAGAAAGGCGTCTGGGCTGTAATGTGAGGTCCGTTACGTCCGAACGAAGGAGAACGCAATGCGTCGTCAACACCGCTGGTGTTTGACACTTTCACCACGGGCACTCGCACTTTCATCTTTTCATTAGTAAAATTTATCGCGCAATGTAGCGATAACGACGAATAAGTGTTACGAAATGAAGTAGAATAAATTCAATTTAAAGATCACTTTCCCCAATTTCAAATCCAAACAAGTGTTACGATACAGAGATAAAGAACTGTTCTGGTTAATGGAGGGTATTGTTTTATTTAGAATTGTATTGTCGCATACAGAGAGCAAGAACTGCTGCGATGAATTGTCCAAAGAACGGTTAAACCGAGAGGAGCAGAACTGCTGCCGAACTGTTGAGTATAAACCGAAAAACGAGAAAAGACGAACTGTTGAATGTAAACCGAAAAACGAGAGAAGAAAAACTGCTGCTGAATTGTTGAATATAAATCGAAAAACGAGAGAACCAGAACTGCTGCTGGTTTGCTGAAGCGAAAACACCGTTGAAAGGAGATTTTAAATTGTGACGACTAAGTGGCGTCCCTTTTCTGTCACCGACGCGTTGTCAGCAGGTGGGTGGCAGTTGGCAAGTGGCGGACAGACGTGAACGTACTAGATTTCTCCAGTACATTCATTTGTGAATGTTCATCACCAATTTTTTCTTAGTTGTTCTTTACCAGCTCCTTGAATATTTTGTTGAGTCTCTCTAGTTTAAACCCTTAATCAAGAACTTGCAGGTGTCGTGGAAAACCAACAGAAAATTTTCTGGGCGAAGTGGCGTGTGTGGCGAAGGAAAAATGTGTGGGGAAAAATATGTATGATGTAGGGAATGTTGTTTTGATGTGGGACATGTAGTTGTAGGTATGAAACGCTGCTGCAGCATGGGAACGTTGTTTTATGCGTGAAGCGCTATTACAGCGTGGGAAACGCTGTTTTATGTTTGAAATGCTGTTGCAGCATGGGAGTTGCTGTCTTATGCGTGATATGTTGTTGATGAGAGGAATTATAAAGACGCGAATTAGCATAATTATTCAGGTGTGTGGGG
Source organism: Microdon myrmicae (assembly GCA_963931805.1). Classification (NCBI taxonomy): domain Eukaryota; kingdom Metazoa; phylum Arthropoda; class Insecta; order Diptera; family Syrphidae; genus Microdon; species Microdon myrmicae. Next base: position 40,934,576 of record OZ007498.1, on the reverse strand, counting down.
GTGGGGGGGGGGGGGGGGGGGGGGGGGCTTTAGTTATGTAACAGTGGTGGTCGGTTCGCATTTCTTTAAGAACAATGCAGAATAAGTTGTTAACGGTGATCGCTACCCCGGAATAAGGAGACCGTTTTTGTAGTCGAAAATGGACGGTATGGATTTGGACGTCATGTGATTTCAATAGGACTGTGCCACTTACCACACGGCGAACGGAATAATTATCAAGAAATTTGGTATACGTATTATGTCTTTAAGGCTCCTCGATAGTATAGTGGTTAGTATACCCGCCTGTCACGCGGGAGACCGGGGTTCGATTCCCCGTCGGAGAGCCTCTGGCGCAAGACTAATGACCTTGCCCGGAAAAAACAAATCATTATGGAAAATTTAACAAGCCTCAGGACTTGCTAAATAAGGCCAAGACCGGTTCCCGATTGTAGTGCCGATGATGATGATGATGATGATGATGATTATGTCTTTAAACGGCGATCATAACTAGCCACCAAAATCATGCAATTTGACCCGGTTAGACTTCTTCCAAAGTATGTGGTTAATTCTAATCCCATTCAAGAATTAAAGGCTGCCATAATTATACGAATAACATCTTAGATAGATCATGTATCAAAAATGTAGGCAGTGGAAATGAAATCTGCCTCTGAGGCAGTGGGGACAATGTATCCGAAAGGGTGGGGTAGAGGTTTGTGGGGTACGTAGTCGGTGTGCCGGCACGGGTGCGGGTTCACTAATCACCCACTGAATACTGCTGACAATCGTTTACCAAGGGATAAATTAAACGCACAGATAATGTTTGAACTTAGTTTTATTGGTATTAATATAAACGGACGAAACAAACGAAAGTCCTAGGTACACTTTATTTACTTTAACATAACAGTGGTAATGGTTCTTTGTAACTATCAAATGTTTATTAGTACGAAGAGATGGAAGTTCTGCGTGCACTTTATTTGATTTAACATAATAGTGGTAAGGGTTCTTAGTAACTATTGAATTTTTATTAGCACGCACAGATGGGAGTTCTAGGTGCACTTTATTTGATTTAACATAACAGTGGTATGGGTTCTTTGTAACTATCGATTTTTTATTAGCACGAACCGGTGGAAATTTCAGGTACACTTGTGGCGGTGCCGCCAAACCCCACGGTTCATCATCATCATCGGCACTACTACCGGGAACCGGTCTTGGCCTTATTTACCAAGTCCGGAGGCTTGTTAAATTTTTCATAATGATTTGTTTTTTTTTTTGGGGGGGGGGGGGGGCAAGGTCATTAGTCTTGAGCCAGAGGCTCCCCGACGGGGAATCGAACCCCGGTCTCCCACGTGACAGGTGGGTATACTAACCACTATACTATCGAGCAGTCCAAAAACCCCACGGATCGCTTACCTTAAAAACCCCCATAACTTCGACCCAACTTATAAGTTTCGCTAATGCAAGCGCATTAGCTGCTTAAGTGCTTTACGCATCTAGGTTATCAAATTCATAATCTAAAAGTCCCTGTCAAAGAAAACTTACCTTTCATGCATCTCTTCGTATACAATTCCCAGTAAGATTTCTTTTTTACGTTTTCAGGTATCCCAAAACCTATTCGGTAACTTCGGTTGCCATGCAAATTCCAACCTTCCCACACCTGCACCACAATCTCCACCCAGCATAAACATTACCTCCTACAAGGGCATTAATGCTTTCAACGCATTACATGAAAATTTCTGACAGATTCTGTTCACACATCTAATGCATCATTAGAATTTGCTGGAAAATAATTCATTGGCATACATGTATTATAAGTAGGAAAACTATTCTGGCACCATTGTTTGCCAAGCAATTTTGTTCCTCATGTGCACCCTTATCTTCCCGCATGCACGTATCTTGCAGACCCTTTGTCCACGGGACAAAAGCAATACGCGCATCTAGCGTCTAGTACCATAAAACCGAATTCCTACGCATGTAAACATGCATAATATCCATCCAATGATTTGTTTTCCCACTAACAAACAATCTCCAATTCCTTTCTCTGCCGCAACGAATTTCCCTGCATATACAAATGCTAGCAAGGGATTCGCTTTGGCCACCGACCCAAGATACGATATACAATTCTCATTGTATAAAGTATTGTAATACATTAGCACCTCTTTCGAGCGGCTATTCGTATATTTACGCAAGGGGATCACTCATCTAAGACTTTTATTATGCCCTCGTCTCATCTTTTCTATTACCACATGTCTTCGAAGTATCGTCGTCTATTTATTTAGACGCGATGCGCTCCATAGACTTCTCGATCCTTTTGTCTTTACTGCCTGTCTGCTTCGTTTACCCATTGCCCTCGAGCACGTGTAAACCACACAGATCTGAACGATTGCACACATACCACCATGACCTTCATTACAAGATCTGGTTTCCTATACCACCATGGGAGACTTCACGTTTCTCTGGTGGTAGGTAAAAACGATATCCTTATTGGAGAGGATATTTACCACGACACCATAAACTCACCCCAATAAGCGATCATCTCTGCACGAGATGATTATCGCTGAGCCCTTTCACAGCCGCGGACCAGAACGGTCAGGCGTCACTCCCGCTCTCCGCCTGCCGCCTGCCTGCTTTGTTTTGCCATTGCATCCGCGCATGAATAAACAACACAGATCTGAACGATCACACATATACCACCGTGACCTTCATTACGAGATCTGGTTTCCTATTCCACCAAGAGAGACTTTACGTTTCTCTGGTGGTAAGTAAATACATATCCTTAGTGGAGAGAATATCTACCACTACACCGCAAAATCACCCCAAACGAAGGTTGAATCTTGGAGTCAAATTACATCCGCCGACCACGCTGGTCATGCGACTCGCGCTGTCCGTAGCGCTGCGGACACGCATATATCCAGAGTCGCGGATTTAAACCCCCTAGTTTATAGAAAGTTGGTTTCGAATCCTGTGCGTCGACCTGCTTACCTTACCTGCCCCCGTTTAATTGTATAATTAGGTATTCAAAAAGTATTCCGTGAATGCGTCTGTACCAGTGTTAAAGTAAATTTAAATGTTTTTGTTTTCATCGAATAGTTTAGATAAACAAAACCGCAACCCTTTAAATTGTTAACGAAATGTGCTGTGTTTTAATAAATAAAATATTGTACACCAAATCAGTGTGTTTCATTTCCTTTTCCCTGGCGAATAGTTTTCTTTTGTTACTTGTCGGCGGAACTGTTAACAGTCGGATGGGGATAGGAGTAAACCGAGTGTCCGTGTTTGGCACGATGCTCCTTATACCCCACACACTTATTTTACTTTATTTGATTTAACATAAACTAGTAACATTTATACTCCGAGTGTGTGTGCTCTCAGCTCAATCACAAGATGCGACCGACTCTTAGTTTCGTGCGCACGAGAAACGCGTGTGTGCGCGTTGATGGTTATTTCTCGACTATTTAAAAAAGACTCCTGCAGAGTCGGCCATCCGCTAAGGACGGGATTTCGTTTTCGAGAGAAACGTGAAGTTTCTGTTTGTAGTGATCAATAGGAGAGGATCTCTCTGCGTTGATCTTAGTTAGTGTGATAGTTGATCCATTGTTTACTCATGCTACGAGGTCATGGGTAAACGAAACTGAGCAAAGGAAATGGAACAAAGGGCATCATAAGAGACATGGATGCAGCTGTATAAATAGTCTGCATGCAATTAGGGAAACCGATATTGAGAGGAATTTAGGTACACAATGGTGATTGTGCACGGTATCTAGGTTGGCGGCAAGGGTCGAATTCTTTGCGTGTATATGTAAACGCTGGAGAATGCGGTTTTTGGCGGTTAGACGCGAGATGCATAAACTGCTTTTGTCGATTGGACAAAAGGCTGCCGACACTGTGTATAAGCCAGGAAAATGTGCTGCGCAGGTGTCTGGCAGGGTACGCTGGCTGACAGGGGCGCCGATGAGTTTTCCTAATTTTTATGTTGATGCTATTCATGTAAAGAATTCTTTTCGGAGAATTTTGATGATGCATTAAATGCATGAAATGATGTTCTTGGGGGTGAATTTTTACAGGTAACTGCGGGTTGGCAAAGGAAGTTGGGGTTGGAATTATGGGTGGTTCTTCGCGTAGCTTTAACGAACCCCCATAGGTTCACGCCTAATTGTCATCAATCAGTTGAACGATCGTCAATCGCTGTCTTCTCACTTGCTGTATAAGAACTTCGATGCATATCCTTTAAGTTTTCTTAATTGTCCATACCACTATTGTCACCGTATACTATTTACAAATACCCAACAGGCATATTGAACAAAGAACCTACCGATTGATGGTAGTCTTTTGGTATATTAAATTGTGTCAGGCAGTTAAAAAATTCTTGACATAATCAAATTTATTTTTATATATTTTCATAACAGCAAAATAACATAAAACCATGTTAGGAGTTCTGAGGTTAAGGAAACTTGATACATTAGATTTCCCGAAGAGAATGGATTGAAGACAATGTGTATTTATATTTGATCAACTTAACCGACGGCATTGCCATACCCCTAATTCAAAATTGTAAAATTATAATTTCAACTTTTTATAGATCTAAATGAAACAAAGCATGTTAGCAATAGTACAGACAGTAGCGCAGGAAAACTGAATTGAAATTAAAACAGCGAAGCCAGAAAAAGAGAACAGCAAAGTCAGAGAAACAATAGTCCAATGGTATCCTTCTTTCGCTGGCCAAAAATAACCGACGACTCTCGAATTTGTCATAAACCACTTGTTAGAGAACACACCATAGAAATGGTATTTTTTGTTTTTAGAAAATTTTGAATTAAATTTGAGCCCTAGAAATGTGTGGCTATACAAATCTAATCGTCTAGGAGAATACTAAATTGTAGCCATTTTTAACAACACTGGAATCCGAAGGATGTTATTTAAATCATTTTTGGGACACAGTTCAACGGAAAACATAGAATTTGTTTCAAACTTTTCTCTAGTCTAGTCAGCTCGGAGAAATAAATTCGATCCAATCAGACACATCTTCTCTCGCGGTAGAACTTGTTATCTCTATACTATATATACGAAAATCTTACCTCAGAGACTGGGTCTAGCTTTAGGAACGTACATTGTGAGTCTGCTCACTCCGGTGGTATTCCCAAGCATGTGGTTCTCGCACAATGGTGATACGTAGCAACGTGACGAAGTCGATATGATACTCATTTTTCGAATTACAATTTTCTTAATTTGGAACACAAGTTCTCGAAATATGAGAAAGTTGCCTAAATTTGGTAGAATGGCAGAACGCGGCTATAATTTCGCGGTGGTCGGTTTGTGTGCTACTGCGTTGTGATTCCTTACATGATCGTCATAGTGTGTGAGAGGCCGTCTTCCTTGGGTGCTTGGTGTTCTCTGGGGTGATGCTCTAATTTTCGATAAGCCCGATGTCTAGTGAAATGGGAGAAGCCCAGGAGTCTATGTAGAGTATTTCGATATTTATGGAGTCTTATGGGATATGTGTAACGGAAATGAGGAAATAAAATTGGAATTTGACTGGCTTTGTATTGACGAGAATGTAGTGCAGATATAGGAAAGACTGATTACTATACCAGGTGGGTGGTATTTCATCAACTGGTAATTAATTTACTAGAGATAAGTAGAACTTATTTATTTTGCCGTTGTTAGTATAGGAGGAAAGTGGCAAATACGTAATAGAGAGATCGGGGAAAATATATTTTATGTGGGAAAATAGACGACGTTATTTTAAAAGCGACCTGAAATGGATGCCATGCGCTTATTGGTCAGGATACTGCGTCACTCATAATAGACTAACAGAATTCAGATGCGAAATTACATAGGTTCACTGCTGGAGACGACAACTGCTAATTTGTTTTTTTCGTTTTGAAAGCAATTGAAAATCGAACATTCTGACATCGATCCAGGAAAGTCGCTATTTTAAAAACCTGCAACTGAAGAAGTTTGAGAGTACTTCAGAATCCCCTTTGATGTGCGCGTTAGTGTAAAAAAATTAATTTCAAGTTATTGTCTATACATAGTACATACTAAAACGCGCATGACATCTATATGTGGAGCTACATGGTAGAGAAAATGAGGAAAGGAAAAAAAGAATTTTTCATTTGAGGTCTTTCGTAATTTCAACTGTGGAAGGGTTAACAATTCAACTATGGAAAGATTAATAAAATAACCTGTAGGCAGGCTCTAACGGAGATGGAAGGCCAATGTCAGACATGACTTTTAAGAAGTCGAATCATATGAAGAAACATGGAGGGAAAGTGCGCCGAAAGGGAACGGTGCTGCAGACGAGTTAGTGAAGTCATAAGCTTTCGAGTTCCTACAGACGATTAAATAGATATATTAAAAAAAAGTGTTGTTAGTTCTGTGCTGGTTCGTGCTTCACTGAGTCGTGTTATGATGAATTAGTGGATTTATTTCCAGATGAAAATGAAACTAAAAATGATTGTCGGGTAATTCATTAAATTATTTCAATGTTAAATTATAATATTTACACTGGTAATTCAACATTTGTTCGTATGTACTTATCCATGTTCGCCTTATCTCGCGGATATTCATCCGAAGTAGCTTCGTTTCGTAGATGTTTTGTGTCGAAGGTGATGGTGAGAGAGGCGAAAACGAAAATGCTGAGAACGTTGGCGGGGTAGCTGCGGCCGAAGTTGAAGTTGAAGATGCGGGGGGGGGGGGGGGTATGTACCAGCATGGGTACTTGGTTCACTTCCTCCTCCATCATATATATGTTCCACCGACACAATAGGAAAACGTCAAACAATCACCAGACGGGAATGGAAAAATAAAAACAAGATTTATTAGTTGAAGCAAATTTTTTATTTTATTAGTCAGCCGCAAAGTAAACACGAATTAATAGATGTACATCATCAGCATCTAGTCCCAGAAAAAAAAAGAAATGGTTCCTGATATACGCACTACACTTCAATTGTTAATTGGATGTATGCACCATTCAAAATCTTCGTTAACGAACTACACTCCGGGGTGAAAACTCGCGATTCTTACGACTCGATGCACTCGACTCTGGTGTGTATTATCTGCGCGTCTCCGCAACCGGCGGAGAGCGGGACTGACGCCTGACCGTTCTGGTCCGCGGCTGTAAAAGGGCTCAGCGATAATCATCTCGTGCAGAGATGACCGCTTATTGGGGTGAGTTTATGGTGTCGTGGTAAATATCCTCTCCAATAAGGATATCGTTTTTACCTACCACCAGAGAAACGTAAAGTCTCCCTTGGTGGTATAGGAAACCAGATCTTGTAATGAAGGTCATGGTGGTATGTGTGCAATCGTTCAGATCTGTGTGGTTTACACGTGCTCGAGGGCAATGGGTAAACGAAGCAGACAAGCAGTAAAGACAAAAGGATCGAGAAGTCTATGGAGCGCATCGCGTCTAAATAAACAGACGACGATACAGCGAAGAAATGTGGTAAAAGAAAAGATGAGACGAGGGCATCATAAAGGTCTTAGATGAATGATGCCTTGGTGTAGATATACGAATAGATATTGGGAAAGGTGCTAATGGGTTGGTGGACGAAACAAATCCCTTGCTAGCATTTGTATATGCAGGGAAATCCGTTTGTGGGAAACGGATTCTATATTTGCATTGTTTATGTTTTGAATTCAGTTGATGCCCAGAACGGCGCGGAATGCGTATTTGCTTTGGTTTGCAGACTGTGCGAGTCAGAAAATTGTATTGGTGGGAGAAAAATGTCGCCGGCCAATGTGTACGTAAAGAAATTTATCGTGCACATGGCGAAGTGCATAAGTTGCATAATCATGCAACGGCTTGGGTAATTCCAAATCATTCGAGTTTGGTTCTCACGATAATATTACCACTAGCCAATGTAGCGTCACTTCGGCTTTTCCCAGACCATCTATTCGCTTGGGATCAATGATCTCTTTTCGCAGGTGAATAGCATCGGCTACATTTTCCTCTCCCCCATAATTCTGTCTCCATACAGGTCAATGCAGGCTGAGATCACCACATTCACCGAATTGGGTCAGTGGGCTACCTCAGAGCTGCATTGATTCATGCACACACAACCAAACCCACCCCGGGTTCATAGTACTTTGTGTTTCTGTTCTCTCATTCTCCCATGTTCGTCGACTATCAATTAATCGACGTATTCACCATACCTCGACGGGCGTCGCAATGAGAGTGCAGAAGCGTGATCTCTATTGCTTGTCCTGTGTGCAAAAATTAGATCCAAAATTTCATCCCTAATTGAGATCAGTCGCTATTCAATAATCATCGCGGTTGGTCACGTCGCCGCTTAATAAGTCAAGTTTAAATTTTCATGACTGCGGTCACGGTGTCGAGAAAGACGTGTTTCGTCTTGAAAAAAATTTATAAAATACAATTTAAGAATAAGTTCTAAGTGAAGTGAAAAAGAAAAAAACAAATCCCAATAAAAAAACGAAGTTAAACACGCAACACCAGTGCCTTTTTATTACCTTTTTCCGCGGATAATCGTTGATGAACAATTTACGTAGACGGATTAACATCAAACAACATTCAGTGCTTTTAATTATTTCATCTTCCTAACTGGTGAACATTTCTTTTGGTAGAACAATTGTTGGGGGAGTTAAGTGAACTGCGCGCCCGTGTCCGGTGCAAACTTTGAACCCCCACAATGTCAGGTTCGGTCAACCCCATTGTTAGCGGTGGCGACCTTCTTGAACGTTATTCCGCAAATGTTGTGGTTAGTTGTCAGTCCAATTGGTCGCGTTGAAATCCACAAATAAACCTTGTCGTCCCGTGCTTGAAGCAAGTGGCTGCTGACTTGATTGACAACACAACTTCGTGATGTAGGATCGATAATCACCACTTGAATCGATAAGTCCTACCCTATTTTTAGGCGTAAGTAGTCCGTAAATGATACAGTGTCCGGCTCCTCTGGATGAGTGTATCTGCGGCGGTGATGGTGCGAAAACTAGCACTCACGACACTGAGAAACTCGGGTTATTTCGATTTATTCCTTCGTCGGTCGCAACTAACCGATTCAGCACTGATTAGTTACTTTTAGTTTGTTGAAGAGCCACCTTAAATTAATGTCTGCTTATTACACCCGAAAAGCAACGACAGAGGCCACACTAAATCACAGTGAACCGGCAATCACCTGTTTTCTTTTGTTCGATCTCGATTTAAATTCATGTTGTTTTGATTTTCTTCCTAATTTGTTCGCCGATCTCTTATCGGCCCCTAAGATCAGTTCTTTGTTCTCCCCACAACGCTATTATTGTTACTCGTTTATTACAGTCGTTGGAAAATTCGACTCAAACCATCTAAAGCAGTAGCTATAATTCTGAGTAGTAAACACTCCCAACCTACTTTTCGATATTCACAGAATATTCGAATAAAAATGGGAGATACTACGATTAGACCACAGGACAGAATGAAATATCTTGGGGTCATTTATACCCCAAAAATGAATTTCATCAAACATGTGACCCGCATTCTTCAAAGGGGCCTCGATCGGTCTAAGCAACTGCACAACATCTTGAAGTGGAGCAACAAAGTTGACACCAAAGTTACGCTTTTCTGCTATAAGCAGCTAATCCGATCTGGAATATCATACGCCTTTCCCATATGGTCCTGCATATCTTTGGCTCAATTGGAAAGACTTCTAGTTTTCGAAAGGAAACTCCTCATAAGATGCACCAATCACTCTAGAAGGCCTGACGGTCGTCATTACCCCAACGCTCACCTATACGAAGGCGCCTCCATTACCCCTATCGACGAGTACTTGCTGCAATTAGCATACAAGTACCTCGAAAGCATTCACAACAGCGAGAACCTACTTATACGGGAGTCGTGCGTTCTTGACCCTTCTCTCTCTCGATCTCTTCGGATCAGCCTACCACAATTTTTTCTTCAGTATAAAACTGAAGAAAGCACCCTTCCCAACAACATTCCCCTCTATAATATAGGGTTCCTGGATCCATCTCATAGGGTCTACTGTTACCAAACCACACACACACGGACACAGTACAAGACGGCACAAACATACACACACCGACCAAAGCGCAGATCATCAGACGCCAAAGACGTGATCTACGTTTACCACCGCACTTAAGACCTACCGGTCTTGTATGATTTCTTTCCCACCATCCCTCCATCCAAGGGTCAGTGGGCGCCAAAGACGTGATCTGCGTTTACCACCGCACTTAAGACCTACCGGTCTTGCATGATTTCTTTCCCACCATCCCTTCATCCAAGTAGTTAGAGAACACCCGAACTAACACTGTCCACACAATCCTTGGGTACCCCCCCCCCCCCCTTTTTTGTTTTCTTTTCTTTTCAGATATCTCGAGACCGAGCCCAACATTCTCACGGATGTGGGTGATGCTGGTTATCGCAAGATGACCAGACGCCAGAGACTAGATGAAGGACACATCTATCCTTGTCTCGCTAAAATCGGCCCTCTCGCCAACCCATTTTTTTATCATTGTTACTCTTCACTCCAGGGCTTTAGTGCGGTTTTTTGATCAAGACAGTACTGTTGTACTGTTGTACTGTTTTCCCCTGTGTCACAGTTCGCCGTACTCGAAACTGAGCTACTTGGTTGTGTTAAGGGTCCCACACACACTCTCCCTCTCTCTATCATAATAATCACACCAATAATTGGCAATAATTTAAATATCAACGATCAACGTTCGAAATATCTGGAATCAAATGACCTCAATGATCACCAATATGGCTTTCGTAGCAACAGGTCCACAGGAAATCTGATGGCGTACCTTCCGAAAAGTGGAGCCATTCCATCCACTACCACAGTGAAAGCAAGGTAGTCGCATTGGATATTTCAAAAGCCTTCGACAGACTTTGGCATTCAGCCCTTTTGTCAAAATTGCATTCATATGGAGTGGACAATTCCCTGATCCAATGGATAAGAGACTATCTTTCTGGCCATTATATTCTGATTAAAAGTACTCATGTGGCTGCTGATGAACTAGAAGGAGATATTTTCGGTGCTGCTCCTGGTGAAGGTGAAGATTCTTATAAATTGCTACTGATGGAACCAATTACCAGGCAATAAAGTTATAATTTGCACCACCGAAAGAAGAGAGCACTTGTTGTTTTCATGTCTTTATTTAATTCTATTTTAATTTACACTTATATATTTATTTTGTGCCTTTTGGTTTCTTTGAATAAAAACTTCTTTGTTTAACTCTAGTTTAATTTACACTTACATATTTATCTTATGTCTTTTAGTTTCTTTGAATAATTTAGCTCTAGTTTAATTTATACTTATATATTTATTTTATGTCTTCTGGTTTCTTTGAATAAAAACTTCTTTGTTCATTTACGAATCACTTCTAATACCGACCACAGAGTATTTCAACGAAAAGGACTCCAAACATTCAAATATTATTTCATTAACTCTTGCTATCGGTTCGCGATAACCAGTCCACACCCGACTTCAACAAGCTTTTTAACCAGACTCTCTGCCTCAACAGGTACCCGCTCTATTGATCACCCATCTTCGATCGTACACTCATCCTCATTCTCCCATTTACCCGCCCATTAAGGTGAATAAACTCTTGCGATTTACCCAACAGTCAATGAACTTAGGGAGAATGGGAAAACTGCAACGGAGAGCATGACGATATCAGGGTTGATTTGCTTTCGCTTGCAACGAAAGCGAAACCAAGAAGGTCACCGCATGGCCCCGTTTCATATTTGAATTGCTCTCAGAGTACAGAACCAAAAATGCACTCCGAGAAGGGGAAATGGGGTGGGTTGAAAAGAATATTTCTCATACTTCTCACCTGACTCTGGGTTTTTGATCCCCAATGAATAGCCGTGTCTGGTGCAGGTCAAAGGACGCCGCTGGGGCTTGGGATAATCTCGGCGTGGGAAAAAGACCAAAGGAATTCGCGATAACCCAAGCCGTTTCTCTATGTAGCAACAGCGTCGCTTACCCACGCTTTGCCGTTGCTAACAAGGCATGAGATTTCTGATTTCCGATAGGAAATCTCATGTGGGAGATCAAATATTATATATTATATATATATTATAATGTTTTAATTCTGTAACACTTTGGCCAACTTGACAGTGGGGTAAAAGTTGTATGCTATATGACGCTAATCAGGCCAATGCTCGTATATGGTTGTCCAGGATGGTTTAACATAGGTCCAAATTTGATGGAAAAGATTCGGGTGTTCGAAAGGAAGTGTCTCAGAATATATCGAACACCGGAATCGGACTATAAAAACTATTGTAGCGAGCTTACGGTTCGCTGGATTAATTATTTTAATAAATAAGAGCCGTTAAGGGCTCCTGGATAGTATAGTGGTTAGTATACCCGCCTGTCACGCAGGAGACCGGGGTTCGATTCCCCGCCGGGGAGCCCCTGGCGTAAGACTAATGACCTTGCCCAGAAAAAATAAATCATTATGGAAAATTTAACAAGCCTCAGGACTTGCTAAATAAGGCCAAGACCAGTTCCCGGTTGTAGTGCCGATGATGATGAAGAGTCGTTAAATCGATTCTCTTTGCACTTTATTAGTGTGTTAATAACAATCGTTACTTGATATTTCGCTAACAATTCGGTGACACTTTCGGGACTTATCGTTTTCTCACTTATCGCTTTCTAACTGCTTACTTTTTACTCTCCTCCTTGATCTGCGTGCGACGTATTTATACGGTTTTTCTTCATTCTGATTCGGCCTTTCGTTTCCGTCCGTGCCATAACCTCGAATTTTCTACTGCTCATAGTCTACAGTTTTCCAGTACTTTCTAGAATATTCTAATACTTTGTTTTGGACTGTCTAGAATATTCTAGTACTGATTGTCATATTCGTCAGAGTATTATTCAAATGAGACTGTATATCATGAAGCCTACATAAATAGGGTGGATAATTTTATGATCAAATTAATCAGAGAATATATTGCGAGAGCAATAAACTCGTCCAATGACTTAATTTTCGGGCTTATTATCCAAATACTCTGTGCTTTGAGAGCGTGTGTCGCAATGGCTTTGTTCCAACAGAGGCGTTCCTTGATTTGGACATGAATGGGCTTATACAGGATGGGGCCGGAATTCTGCTGATCTATCATGTAGGTAGATCATCCGTAGGAGGGCGATTGTGCTACGACCGGGACGATAATATTGTGACGAATTTACGAACATGAAGCACGTTATCTAGTGCGAGATAGACGACATAGAGAAGCAGGCAAACTGACAGCGAACACGAGGATCGATGTCAAGGGAAGTGTAAATAACACGTGTAGAATAATAAGTAAAAATAAAGTAAATCCATTAAACCCGGAAGAACGAGCTTTTGCAGTTTGATTTAAGTTATTTCGCGATCCAGAGATCGGACCTAGGGAGCCGCTAAACGTAAAGCCGAAAATCCGTAACAACTGGTGTCAGAAGTGGGATTGCCAAATAATCATAAATCATGAAGTTTGCTGACCTGAGAATACCCCACTTAAGGGAAGAATTGCGAGCACGATTGCGTAAAGCAATGGAGAGTGAGGGCATCGACGTTGATAGACACGAGTTCTGTCATGATGCTTCAGGAGCTTCATTTAAAGTTGAAGAGCAGTTGGTAGAGCCGCAGCCAGCTCCAGCATTCGGCATGAACGTGCTTTTAGCAGCAATGGCGCAGCAGTCCTCACGCATGGAGGTGCAGCTGACACAACAGTCCTCACGTATGGAGAACCAGCTGGCACGGCACACTTCACAACTGCAGAAAAAGCTATCGCGCATCGAAGGGAATTCCGCTGGATTGCAGGCGAGGCAAGACGAAATGGAGTATGAACTACACAAAGTGACAGATAATTACGCAGGATTAGAATCCGAGATATTGAGGTTGGATGGCCATATCCGAGGGATGCAGTTCAGTGGACCAGTTACGCCTGTTAGTACAACAAAATTGAAAGCGCCAACGTTTGACGGAACGGTACCGTTTAACATTTTTAAACTGCAGTTCGAGACCACAGCGCGAACTAATCACTGGTCTACGGCAGACAAAGTATCAGCTTTGGTGGTATTGTGGGGTGTTTCGCGGGCTAGGCACCAAGCACGGGTGCGGATTCAGCCAACACCCACTTATAGTTCTCCAAAAAAATTGAAAACAACCGCACAAAGTTCTTCGAAGGAGGAAAATAAAAACACACGTGTTGTAGTTTCTTGAATGTTCTCTTATTATTATATGGTGATGGTAATTAATTTTCACAATGTTCCTTTTGTTGTTATAAAAGCAAAATATAATAGGCGCACTAAAAGACGAAAGGCCACTGAATGGTTTTAATTGACTGATCACATTAAAAGTAACTTAAACGACGAAGCAAGATTAGAAATCACAGAAAACTAATGATTAAACTGCCGACGTGAATAACATATCACGACTCAAATTGATGATTACATTAAAAGTAACTTAAACGATAAAGCAGGATCAGAAGTAATAGTAAACTAGTAATTAAACTGTCGACGTGAATAAAATATCACAACTCGCCACACACAAGTTAACTCCAAGGACCAAGGCTGACTAATTGGAAATCATCCAAGAAAAGGGAACCTCAAAGAAACTGAAAAAAAAGGCGGAGTTACACGATTAACTCGAGGTAGTTAATCGTGATTGGACCGGGTGAGATAGGCATACATTATACATGTGTGCGTATGCTTTGCATACGATCGTCCGGCGACCGTGGACGGAGGGCAACATCGCTAGTGCATTTTCCAAGAATGTCAACACTAGCATCTGGGGTGCGAAAGACCCAAACCGAAGATTTGGTCATCCTAATGGGAGGGCATAAATCATCATTTCGGTTGCCGATGATTAAACATTGCAACGAACATAGGGTGCAGCCATGCCAGATGTTGAAAGTAAACATTTTCTGGCTGCATCTTGATCGTTGCTTGATTGCGGTCTCTGAACGTGGGGACCGATAATTGGAAGCCAGCGATTGCTGGTAATCAGGGAAATGTTTGGTTTGCGTCAGCAGAAACCTTGTCGGCGGTAGCAAACCAATAGGAGCAAATAGCCGCATGCGAGAAGTGCCATGGGCAAACAAATAAACGAGTCAACAAGGAACTCTTTGTTGATGTTGTTTCCATAGCATAAGGCTATGGAAACAAGCTGCCCTGGCAGAACGTATGCCTAAAGATAGGATTTCGAATGCCACGGCAATGTGATGATTTTGCCGTGGACTTATGCTTTTTATTTAGGAGATAATATGTATGCCCGGGGGTGGATTTTCGATGCCACGGCAAGGTGATAAGCTTTGCCGTGGGCTTAATGTTTTTCGGGAAATGATGTACGCCTCGGGGGTGAATTTTCGATGCCACGGTAAGGTGATAAGCTTTGCCGTGGGCTTAATGTTTTTTTAGGAAATGATGTACGCCTCGGGGGTGAATTTTCGATGCCACGGCAAGGTGATAAGCTTTGCCGTGGGCTTAATGTTTTTTTAGGAAATGATGTACGCCTCGGGGGTGAATTTTCGATGCCACGGCAAGGTGATAAGCTTTGCCGTGGGCTTAATGTTTTTTAGGAGTGGTGTTGGAGAAAAAGGGGTTTGGAAGGAAAACCCCTACAGAATAGGTAAGCTGCCTAACAGAAATTCAAAACAGTTATCCGATTGGGTAACCGTATTAATTCCAGCGATTTGGCTGGGGGTAAATGCCGTAGCAAGGTTACGCAACCTTGCTGAAGTTCGACCGAGAGGTAAGTCGTTCGCCTGGAAAAGTGGGGATCGAGCGATGCATGGCTCTTCGGGCCCTGAAAAGCCCCACATCACTCCCTCCCCAGTGACGTAGTCACGAAACAGGTAATGCAGTTTAGGGGGTGGTAAGTTGGTTATGGGCGCGCGTATGCGCGCGAGTACGGGGAGGTTGTGCTGGTGGAGTAGGAGCGGTGTCAGTAGATGGAGGTGATTCTGGAGCGGAAGCTTCCAGAAAACAGGGCTTAAGCCTTTCGACGCTGACCGTGGATCGCTTGCCTCTAATGTCGATCTCGAAGACGCGGTCACTGATGTGGCGGAAGACTTTGAATGGGCCATCATAAGGTGGGTCGAGGGGTTTTTTGACCTTATCCACCCTGACAAAGACGTGCGTGCAGCTGTGCAGTTCGGGGTGGACGAAACGTTTTTTGGAGCCGTGCCTGGTTACAGGGGTTGCCCTAACCTTACGTAGCAGGTCACGGAGATGTCCCAATTCACGAAGTTGGTCACGCGGTGTTTCGCCATTCAGGAAAAGTTCTCCTGGAAGAAGGAGGTTGGTACCGTAGGTAAGCTCTGCTGCCGAAGCACCCAGGTCCTCCTTAATGCTTGTCCTCAGGCCGAGGAGGACAGTTGGAAGGGCGTCAAACCATTGTGTGTCATTATGACACATGAGTGAGGCTTTAAGAGATCTGTGCCAGCGCTCTATCATCCCATTTGATTGCGGGTGGTAGGCGGTGGTACGACTTCTTTGGCAGCCGAGAAGATTTGTTAGCTGCCTGAAAATTGTCGCCTCGAATTGTGGACCTCGGTCCGAAGTTATGGTGGTTGGTACACCGAAACGTGTGACCCAAGTTGAGTAAAAGGCCTTGGTGACTGATTCGGCAGTAACTGCTGGGAGAGGTGTCGCCTCTGGCCATCGCGTGCAGCGATCCATCATAGTGAGGATATAAGAAAATCCTCTTGATGGAGTAAGCGGTCCCACTATGTCTATGTGGACATGGGCGAAGCGTGCCGTGGGAAGCTTGAATTGCGCTGGCTCCAGTACATTATGCCGCGCTACTTTGCAGCGCTGGCACTGGAGACAAGCACGGGCCCAACCGGTGAGATCTTTATTCATCCGGGGCCAAATGAATTTGCGACGGACAGCAGCGGCTGTTGCTCGGCCGCTGGGGTGGGCTGGGTTGTGGTAAACCTGGAACACGCCCTTACGAAGTTTCTCGGGAATGTAAGGTCTAGCGGTTCCAGTGGAGACATCACACCAGATTTCGCCCAAAGGGTCGCGAAGGGTAATTTTCTTAAGCTCTAGTGCCGTATCGGCAGTTAGGAGGGACTTGAGCTGTTCGTCCTCCTCTTGATCTAGGGCAAGGTCAGTGTTATTCAAGGCGGTACGCAAATGAATCGTATCGATTCGAGAAAGGGCGTCCGCCGTGACATTCTGTTTACCGGAGATATGCCTTATCTCCGTAGAATATTGTCCAATGAGGTCTAATTGACGCTCTTGTCGGGGGGAGGCATTTCCCGACTTCTTCCGGAACGCATAGACCAATGGCTTGTGGTCTGTTAAAATTGAGAGCGAACGTTCTTCTATCATATGACGGAAGTACTTAACAGCGCTGTAGATCGCGAGCAATTCACGGTCGTAGGCGCTGTAACGTCGCTCAGTGGGGCTCAGCTTCCTTGAAAAGAAACCAAGTGGTTCCGGGCGGCCTTCAATGTCCTGTTCAAGGACGGCTCCGATTGCGGTATCCGATGCGTCGCATTGGATAGAAAGTGCCGCTCCCTCGAGAGGGTATCGGAGTAAGGTGGCATTTGCCAATTGTTCTTTGGACAGTTGGAATGCTCTGTCAGAGACTTCTGTCCAATTAATGGGGCGCTTATCATTGCGCTTAGCTCCTTTTAAAAATTCATTGAGCGGAGCTTGAATCTGGGCAGCATTCTTCAGGGTAGGACGGTAGAAGTTCAGCATGCCCAAAAATCGACGAAGCTCACTCACGTTAGTAGGCCGGGGATACTTCATGAGGGCCTCCACACGGTCTGGAAGTGGGCGAATGCCCTGGTTGTCAACGACATAACCCAGATAGGTGATTTGCTCCTTGGCGTATTGACACTTATCTGGGTTGATGACAAGACCGAATTCACGGAGGCGCTCTAGGACCTGACGTAAGTGGCGCTTATGTTCGGCGTGGTCTTTGGAGGCGATGAGAATATCATCAAGATAAGCATGGCAGCAATTAAGACCACGTAAAGCCGTGTCGATATATCGCTGGAATGTCTGTGCGGCATTCCTGAGGCCGAAAGTCATCACTTTGAACTCGAAGAGTCCGAAAGGTGTAATGACTGCGGTCTTGGGGATGTCTTCAGGTGCCACCGGAATTTGGTGGTATGCCCTGGTGAGATCCAGGGTAGTGAAGACATTGCACCCTCGCAACTTGTACGAAAAATCGTAGAGGTGTGCAATTGGGTATCTGTCCGGGACAGTTGCTGCGTTCAACAGCCTGTAATCGCCACATGGGCGCCACTCACCAGAACGTTTCTTCACTAAGTGGAGTGGGCTTGCCCAGGGACTGTCCGACGGTTGGCAGATACCTAGTTCGATCATATGCTCGAACTCCGCGCGCGCCGCACGTAATTTTTCCGGAGCCAGTCGACGTGGACGCTGGCTCACCGGGGGACCACGTGTTTCTATATGATGAAACACCGTGGCTTTATGTCGGCGTTGGTTAGGTAGAGGAATTGTTGTACTCACAAATTCCTGTACCATAACCTGGAATGGGTCTGTGCACTCTGTGGCCCCTGAAGTTGCCGCTGGTGATGCCGTCATGGGCAAGGGGGGTGCGGTTGGAGCCACAAGTCTGTTATGGGTCGAATCGACCAACAGATTATGTGCACCTAATAGGTCGGAACCTATCAGGGGTTCATTTACGTCCGCAATGACGAAACGCCAAGTGATCGGACGACAAAGACCCAAGTGAAGTGTCAGCTTTTTACGTCCGTACGTAAGTATCGGCGTATTATTTGCAGCTGACAATTTAAGTGCGGCTGGCACGCGGTTGCGCGGAGCAAACGATCGCGGGAGGACTGAAATATCGGCGCCGGTATCGACAGTAAAAGCGATATTCAGTTTTGAATCCCGGATGGTTAGGCGACTTATCGTATGTGTGCCGGCCGATTGCGCGAGGGTGTCGGTCGGCAAAATTAGTTTAAAGAGCGCCTCTGGTTGGTGGAAGGTTGCGTCCAACCACAAGGCGCTTTGCAATTGAATGCGCGATCACCATATCGTTGGTGATTGGCGCACCAAGGCAGAGTAACGGCATTGTCGGGGATATTCTGCGTATTGCTATTGCCATTACGGGGAGGTCGAGCCGGAGCTCGCTGGGAGTTGGCCCGGTGAGGGCCATTTTGAGAGGAATTGGCCCTCTGTGGGGCGTTTTGAGGCATATAGGCCCTCTGAGGGGCAGTTTGGTAGGAATTCTGCCGATTGAGAGGACGGCTCGGCATGGCTCGGTTCTGGGCGCTTCGAGGATTGTTCCTCACCTCCGCGCGCAATTGCGTTATCTCGCGGAGGAGTGAGGTTTGGAGCGCCCGAAGGTCAGCAGGGGTTAATTGTGTGGGCGAATTTCTTTGGTTAAGGTTGGGGCCTGCCTCTGGATTCCCCTGAGGGAAATTGGTTGAGGCGGGCCTTCTATGAGGTAATTGGGTTTGAGGAGGATGGGGAGTTGGGACCAATTGATGGGCTGAGAAAGGCAGACGAGGGTGCCGTGCAGGCCGGGCAGCGTGTTGAGAAACCGCCGCTACTTGGTACGCAGGAGGCTCAGAATACTGATCTGAGCTTTCCATGATTGCGTCCGCAATTTTGGATAAATAGCCCAAACTCTGATTGGGTTGGGCTATAAGTGCCGAACGGGCATGCTGGGGAAGACACCTCAAAAAGTGAGGCTTTATTAGGTCGTCCCCAATCCTGGTCCCCGCTATAGAGCGTAAATGGGTCAGGAAAAGAGATGGTCTCATCCCAGAAAGGTTGGTTACAGCGGCTAAACGTTGTTGCCGCACACTTCCAGGCTCGTCCAAAGCGTCGAGCAGAGCCTCACGCATGTTGCCATACGGGTTGCGGCCGGCCGACCTTATTATGTGGGCAACATGCGGTCGCTGAGTGCGGTCAAGCACTCCCAACAGCTCGACTGCACGAAGTTGTTCGTCGTGCAAGGCTGAGGCCTGGAAGATGCGGTCTGCCACTGCAAACCAAAGGTCTGGGTCCTCCTCATCGAAGGGGGGAAGCCCTATATTAGCAGGACGAGTCCCATTCCCGAGGCTGGAAGCATCGTGGAATTCTTGGGGCTCTGGGTGCCTATGGGCTTGTCTGGAAGTACCGGCACTAGTTGTGGGCATTAAAATGCCGGAATTTACCAAAGGGCCGGTACTAGAGGCGTTAGGAGCAGTCGAGGGTGTGTCTGTGGAAGTAGGCTGGGGTCGGTTCACGACGCTGGGGGCAACGGGTGGTGCCAGGGGAGTAGCTTGTCCGGGCAAGTCTAAGTCAGCATTGACTTGCTCAGCGGGGAAATCGACGCTGGAGGCGTCGTGGAATTCGAGAGGCTCGGATTGTTCCTGAGCCTTTTTGGCCATGGTGTTTCGCGTGTTGACCATTATAGGCTGTATGACGCGAAACTGAAATTAAGGTGTAAGAGGACGCGGAGAAATGGGAGAGATCGCCAAAGAAAAGTCGTGTAATGCGGGTTGTAATTGGGGATATTACCGTGGTTTATCTCTTAATGAGATTTCGATTTAAAAACTTAGTAAACTCCCCTAGTTGGAGTTCGTGGTTAGGAAAAGATGCCAATGATATTAAAAAAGGTCACGGGGAGTCGAGAGTAGTCGAGTGGAGTAGTTAACGAGGACAGGCGGAACTATAGTGTTGCCTTACTTAATTTCAAACTGAAGAAAACGTTAATTTAATGATTAAAACGGGATTGAATTGGAAAATATTTAAGTTACTTTCGCGCGTGTGTGTCTCGAAGTGTTGAGAAACGTTAAAGTCACCTTGTGTGTGCTGCAGATATATCTTACTTATTTTATTAAAGTTTAGAACGCCAGTTATAGTATGACAATTAATTACAAATTTCGTTATTTGCGGCCTTTTTAACAATATGAAATTTATTCTATGTGAATTATTTTATTTTTGTATTTTTGGGCGGTTTCTTTTTGAACAGCTGTGTATGCTAAATTTACAAAGTTTGGTATAGTTATATGTAAATATCGAACGTCTATTTAGTTCGGGGCCTTGCTTATAAGACGGCTTGTCACTATTTTCTTTAGATGAATTATACGCAAAATTCACCTCTAACAAAGTTCTGCAATTTGGAACTTGGTGTAGGTTATAAATTCGGTTGAGGGTGGTTAGCTTGTAAAGATTGTTAAAGCTAACGACTGGTGATTTGACATTAAAAAAATATATCTAATTGCCGATCCGTGAATAATGTGGTCACACTAAATGGTTAGGGATTACGAGTATAATTCCGGCATCTTCAGTACAAAAACGTTCACGTGTTCTTGATTTATGTTCGGATTAAAAGGAATAAAATACAGGAAATAAATTTCAGTTAATACTAATGTTTTTTTCTTAGTGAAGACTGTAGAAAGTTAACGTGAAATCAGCTATTGCAAACAGTTGATTAATTGTGTAAAAGTATTTAAATTTAATACCAAACTGTCGTGAACTACTTCTATTTCCTTTTTAATAACTGTATCTATTAAGAAATCACAATATTTGATTGGGGTGCTACACCAACTAAGATTTGTGTTACATTAAATTCAAACGTCTCTTAAAAATACCTATCTATTCTACACAGTTTGCGTTAAATTGACAGTGTTGCACAAATAGTTCGGTTTACAATTTCGTTCACAAGTTTTTGTTCTGAAATCTTACGACTAATAATATATGAGAAAAAAAAACTTTTTATTAAATGATCAAATTAACGTGTAATATGGCAGAATTCCAAAAAAATTACATAAAAGGTATGTAGCAAAATTTTTGTCCTCTATAGTCTCTCTTTAATACCAATCACCAATTATTAATTTTAAATTTTAATTTATATTGGCGGCTCAGAAGGAGCTTACCAAAAGGGAAAATACTAAATTGAAAAAAGATAAAAATTAATACAAAGAAAGAAAAACCTGTGTCCTATTGTGTCTCCGTGGCTGGTGTTCGATGCTACAGGTGACGTTGATAAACACGGCAGCGTTGGGGTTGCTGCAATCCTTACTGGTTCCGTAGCACAGGTCACTTTCACCGTTTGCTGTCACTGGTACTGTTTTTGCCTTACCTGCTCACTGTTCATAGGCACAACACTCAAAAGTTACGTCGAGGCGCGTGTCCACTTTTAAAAACTCGATAGAGCAAGGTTGTCGCGTCACCGAGATTTTACTAATTTCGGGGTGGTTAGAGTCACAGGTGGTTAGAAAGGTGGCGTGTTCTTCACCCTTAGGTCACCAATGTGGGGTGTGTTGGCGGGCTAGGCACCAAGCACGGGTGCGGATTCAGCCAACACCCATTTATAGTTCTCCAAAAAAATTGAAAACAACCGCACAAAGTTCTTCGAAGGAGGAAAATAAAAACACACGTGTTGTAGTTTCTTGAATGTTCTCTTATTATTATATGGTGATGGTAATTAATTTTCACAATTTCCTTTTGTTGTTATAAAAGCAAAATATAATAGGCGCACTAAAAGACGAAAGGCCACTGAATGGTTTTAATTGACTGATCACATTAAAAGTAACTTAAACGACGAAGCAAGATTAGAAATCACAGAAAACTAATGATTAAACTGCCGACGTGAATAACATATCACGACTCAAATTGATGATTACATTAAAAGTAACTTAAACGATAAAGCAGGATCAGAAGTAATAGTAAACTAGTAATTAAACTGTCGACGTGAATAAAATATCACAACTCGCCACACACAAGTTAACTCCAAGGACCAAGGCTGACTAATTGGAAATCATCCAAGAAAAGGGAACCTCAAAGAAACTGAAAAAAAAGGCGGAGTTACACGATTAACTCGAGGTAGTTAATCGTGATTGGACCGGGTGAGATAGGCATACATTATACATGTGTGCGTATGCTTTGCATACGATCGTCCGGCGACCGTGGACGGAGGGCAACATCGCTAGTGCATTTTCCAAGAATGTCAACACTAGCATCTGGGGTGCGAAAGACCCAAACCGAAGATTTGGTCATCCTAATGGGAGGGCATAAATCATCATTTCGGTTGCCGATGATTAAACATTGCAACGAACATAGGGTGCAGCCATTGCCAGATGTTGAAAGTAAACATTTTCTGGCTGCATCTTGATCGTTGCTTGATTGCGGTCTCTGAACGTGGGGACCGATAATTGGAAGCCAGCGATTGCTGGTAATCAGGGAAATGTTTGGTTTGCGTCAGCAGAAACCTTGTCGGCGGTAGCAAACCAATAGGAGCAAATAGCCGCATGCGAGAAGTGCCATGGGCAAACAAATAAACGAGTCAACAAGGAACTCTTTGTTGATGTTGTTTCCATAGCATAAGGCTATGGAAACAAGCTGCCCTGGCAGAACGTATGCCTAAAGATAGGATTTCGAATGCCACGGCAATGTGATGATTTTGCCGTGGACTTATGCTTTTTATTTAGGAGATAATATGTATGCCCGGGGGTGGATTTTCGATGCCACGGCAAGGTGATAAGCTTTGCCGTGGGCTTAATGTTTTTCAGGAAATGATGTACGCCTCGGGGGTGAATTTTCGATGCCACGGTAAGGTGATAAGCTTTGCCGTGGGCTTAATGTTTTGTTAGGAAATGATGTACGCCTCGGGGGTGAATTTTCGATGCCACGGCAAGGTGATAAGCTTTGCCGTGGGCTTAATGTTTTTTAGGAGTGGTGTTGGAGAAAAAGGGGTTTGGAAGGAAAACCCCTACAGAATAGGTAAGCTGCCTAACAGAAATTCAAAACAGTTATCCGATTGGGTAACCGTATTAATTCCAGCGATTTGGCTGGGGGTAAATGCCGTGGCAAGGTTACGCAACCTTGCTGAAGTTCGACCGAGAGGTAAGTCGTTCGCCTGGAAAAGTGGGGATCGAGCGATGCATGGCTCTTCGGGCCCTGAAAAGCCCCACAGTATCATTGAAGGGTTCTACCGCCGAAGTCCTGCAAACAGTTCCGGAAATTGAACGTGGAAACTATGATGCGGTAATGGCAGCGATTGAACGGCGATATGGTAGCGACCATAGGAAACAAATGTTCCAGGAGCTCATGAATCGTTACCAAAAAGCTAACGAGCCGTTACAAGAATATGCAACGAAGATAGAGCGGCGCGCGCATTTGGCCAATGCAGACGCACCAGCAGAAGTAATTGAATTACTCAAAACGTTCATGAATGGAATACGAGATGCGGATACCAAGCGCGCAGTCTATTCCATGCCAAAGAATACATTTGCCGAAACAGTGTCAATTGCTCTCACGCAGGAAACAGCAAGCCTTCTGAGCAAACAAATGCACAAAGTCCATCGGTTGGAAGTCGAGCCAAAAGAATCTCTGGAGAAAACCATGAGGGATTTCATCCAGGCTATTTCCCAAATAATGCCAACCTCACACAAAGGCTCTGGAGCAAAGTGTTACAGCTGTGGAAAAACTGGACACTTCGCACGAAATTGTAATGCGTCTCGTAGGAAAAACGGAGACACACCGAAAAGCAGCGCTGAAAGTGGAAATGGCGCTTCTGTAAAAAGGCAATCGTTAAACTAAAACGGACCAGCTCAAAGGGGTGTGAGCTGATCCCCGCAAGGAACTGCCCCACTGTCACCGTTTCACGAATACATCGTAAAAACAATAACGAAACCGTAAACGGGACCGTAAATGGACGATCGCTTATCTTAACTCTGGACACGGGCGCAACACATTCCATCATTAGATCAGACCTGGCAGGAGATAACGTTGAGCCGCTGAGTGGTTGCAAGCTACGAACAGCTACAGGAGAGGAAGCTGTAGTTTCCGGAAAATTGGAGTGTAAGGTCCAAGTTGGAACGCTGGAAGTAATTCACACCTTCCTAGTGGCTGGAATAACGGACGAAGTAATAATCGGCGTGGACTTTATGCTAGCCCATGGTCTAGATCTGAAGAAAAGAATGCTGACGTGTCAGAACATGGAGATACCCCTAAGCACTGGGTATGAACGGCCCCAGATCATGAATGTAAGCGTAAGTCATCGCCAGTAGATGCCACCAAAGTCCGAAGCAGTTCTGTGGACATGTGTGGAGGGAGACTGTGTAGAAGACAAGTTGTGGGTAGTAGAGCCATCAGAAAGCACTGCGAATATATTGGTTGGACGGACCTTGGTGCAAACGGAAAAGAATAAGCGGATCCCAGTTCGACTGATGAACGAGTTCAGGTCACCGATCACTCTTAACAAAGGAGAATTAGTAGGACAATGCCAAGCTGCGG
Source organism: Microdon myrmicae (assembly GCA_963931805.1). Classification (NCBI taxonomy): domain Eukaryota; kingdom Metazoa; phylum Arthropoda; class Insecta; order Diptera; family Syrphidae; genus Microdon; species Microdon myrmicae. The sequence continues at coordinate 40,909,437 of OZ007498.1, read as the reverse complement.
AGGCTGTGGTTAATTGTGACAATCCTCCCCAGGAATGCGAAAACAAGGTTCTCAAAGAGGGCGCGAAAACTCCTGCTGTCATGGATACCTGGTTGAACGAGGTGAGCGGGCCAGAAAGGACAAAAGCGAAACGGTTACTGGAAAAGTATAGCTCCATATTCGCCAACGATGGGTATAAATTTGGAAGAACTGCCATCGTGCAACATCGAATAGATACCGGAGATGCAAGACCGATTCGGCAAGCTCCACGGAGAGTCCCACTGGTGAAAAGAGAAGAAGCGGAACAGATAATTGACGAAATGCAGAAATGTGGAATCATTGAACCATCAACAAGCCCATGGAGTTCACCGGTCGTGCTAGTGAAAAAGAAATATGGAAACACCCGGTTTTGCGTCGACTACCGGAAGCTGAACGATGTCACTAAAAAAGACAGCTACCCACTGCCACGAATAGACGACACCTTGGACACATTATCCGGTGCGAAATGGTTTTCAACGTTGGATTTACAAAGTGGGTATTGGCAAGTGGAGATCGAGAAAGGCGACCGCGAGAAAACTGCTTTTAGCATCGGAGACGGATTGTTGCAATTCTCTGTTATGCCATTCAGATTATGCAACGCTCCAGCAACTTTTGAGCGGTTAATGGAACACGTGCTAAAAGGGCTTCATTGGAAAACGTGTTTGGTGTATATGGATGACATCAGTGTTATGGGTAATAGTTTCGACGACCACATGAAAAATTTAGACCAAGTCCTTCAACGAATTGCTTCTGCCAAATTACGGTTGAACCCGAAGAAATGTAATTTGTTTAAAACCGAAGTAACGTATTTGGGACACAAAATCACTATTGGAGGAATTCAGACATATGAAGGCAAAATAAAATCGGTAAGAGATTGGCCGCGACCCAAAAATGTTCATGAAGTGCCAAGTTTGCTTGGGCTCTGTACGTATTACCGAAAATTGCAAATTTGTGTGGAAAGCGGAGGAAGAAAATGCCTTTCAGCAGCTGAAGAAATTACTTTGTACAGCTCCAATGTTGGCCTATCCAGTTCCTGGCGAAAAGTTCATTCTGGACACAGACACTAGTGCCCATGGAATAGCAGGTGTACTCTCACAGATCATCGATGGTCAAAAAAAAGTAATTGGGTACTATAGCAGAGTCCTTGGAAAGCCGGAAAGAAACTACTGCGTCACAAGGCGAGAACCCTTGACAGTCGTAGAATGCGTAAAACATGTTCACAAATACCTATATGGCCAGCACTTCCTTCTGAGGACAGATCATGCAGCACTCAGATGGTTACTCCAGTTTAAAAATCCGGAGGGGCAGATTGCGCGATGGATGGAAAGGTTGCAGAATTACTATTGCGAAATCCAACATCGGAAAGGTGGACAACATGGAAATGCCCATGCACTATCGCGCGCCCATGTGCATTGGAGTGTAACCATTGGTCTAAGGCTGAGAGATGCGACGGTATAGTCGACATCCGATTAACAAATCTGCAACCTGGTGATGAATGGGAATCCAGCGCTTTAAGGAAAAGCCAACTGGAGGATACAGACTTGACTAAGGTCATTAGAGCGAAGGAAATGGGTAAAAGACCAACCAAGGAAGAAATGGCATCAGAGAGTCCATTGGCCAATGCGTATTGGGTGCAATGCAAAGCCTTAAATTGATAAACGGAGTGCTGCACCGTTCATGGGAAAGCAATGATGGAAAACACATCGACGATTTGATTGTCCTACCAAGGTCTAGAATAACAGCCGTGTTGGAAGAGTTCCACAACAAACCAAGTGGAGGACATTTGGGTGTTGCGAAAACCCTGGAGAAGACTAAACAACGGTTTTACTGGGAGAATTGTCGAGAATCTATTGCCGAATGGATTAAAAACTGCGCGCAGTGTATGGCAGCTAAGGGTCCGAAAGCTAGAAGCAGAGGAAGACTGCAGCAGTAAAACACAGGAGCGTCATTCGAACGCGTTGCAATGGATGTAGCTGGCCCATTTCCCACTAGTGACTCCGGGAACAAATATGTGTTGGTGATTATGGACTATTTCAGTAAGTGGCCAGAAGTATACGCTATACCAAATCAGGAGGCTAAAACTGTGGCCGAAGCTTTTGTGCAGAATTGGGTCACGCGATTTGGTATACCAATCGAGTTGCATTCAGATCAAGGGAGGAACTTTGAGTCCGCTATATTTCGAGAAATGTGCTCACTGTTGGGTATCAAGAAGACTCGAACAACGGCTTTACACCCACAATCGGATGGCGTGGTAGAAAGGTTTAACCGCACATTAGAGGAACATCTGCGAAAAGTAGTAGACAAACGTCAGCGCGATTGGGACAAGCACATTCAAATGTTTTTGTTAGCTTACCGATCAGCAGTTCATGACACTGTGGGTAACATCATATATATGTTCCTCGAATACAACAGTCAATCACGAATGAATGAGCGAAACGCCGCCACGTTCGTCCACAACCGAGAAGGATGAAAAGTACGATCACCAGGGAAAGGAGATAAAACACTCGGAAGCTGCGGGACAAAAATAATGAAACACTCCGGATTAATATTAAGTTGAACTGGTTTTATTTTATTTAATTCTAGTTTTATTTATGAACGGAGAACTTGACAGAAAATATAGCACAAGTAATAAGCCTTGTACCTTGTAAATTATTTAATATATGTAAATTTTAACCGACTTCAACTTTTCATCATCATCATCGGCACTACAATCGGGAACCGGTCTTGGCCTTATTTACCAAGTCCTGAGGCTTGTTAAATTTTCCATAATGATTTATTTTGTCTGGGCAAGGTCATTAGTCTTGCGCCAGAGGCTCCCCGACGGGGAATCGAACCCCGGTGTCCCGGGTGACAGGCGGGTATACTAACCACTATACTATCGAGGAGCCCGACTTCAACTTTTAAACCGATTTAAATTCCTTATGCTTAATCCGCACTGTTAATTCAATTTATTAGAACACGACACTCGCCACGACTCGTAGAATATTTTAATTACGCTTCTCCGCTTCCGGCGGAGAGCGGGAGTGCTGCGCGTGCGACCAGCGTGGTCGTCGGGTGGAAGAAAACTCACCGATATCGTCTCCAATAAGGATATCGTTTTTACCTACCACCAGGGAAACGTAAAGTCTCTCTTGGTGGTATAGGAAACCAGATCTTGTAATAAAGGTCATGGTGGTATGTGTGGGATCGTTCAGATCGATGCTATTCACACGTGCAGTGGAACAACGAAACAGGCAGGCGGCAAAGACGATAGGGAAAAATGACCAAATGCGCCGTTGGTAATGCGGGTCATTGTTTACACGATGCCTCGTCGCTATTTTCGACGTTGGGAGAAAAAGGTGCTAAAAGCAAATTGGATGTTTATGGCATCTCTGGCTGCAGTAGAAACCGGGTTCATATTTGCATTAGGAAATGCTGAAGAATTTGGTTTCGGCGTCTATAGAGCTAATTATATGCAGTTGCTTGCGTTGTTTATTGATAAGACAAACAAAAAAGGTTGCCAGGCAATGTGTATGAAAAGGTACATGCAGCGGCTGGGAAAATAGACGGCGCAATATTTATGGTCCCTGTCATGACGGTTACAATGAATGCAATCCGAATTATTTTGTTTACAGGATTTTGTCTGGTACCGAATTGGTTTAGAATACCAAATAAGCAAAGAAAGAAATCTTACGGAAATTGTATGCGAAGGGATGCATGAAAAGGTAAATTTTCATTATAGGGATTTTCAGATTATAGATGGTGATCTATATAATGCGTGAAACCTTTACAGGTATTAATACTGTTGCATTAGCAAACTTAAGGGAGTTGGGTAGAAGTTATGGGGGTTTATTCAGGTAAGTAGACCGTAGGGTTTGGCGGAACCGCTACAACACTACCGGCCAGTCACCTGCGAGGATTATTTTTGGTACAGCATTGAGACTCCCATCAGATCTAAAATTTGGAAGAAACAACGAACTTACTGAAACTGGAGGCAGCTACTGGGAAATGCTTCAGGCCGAAATGGACGACATACACCAACACGTGAGGCAGCGAACACAGCTGATGAGCAATAAAATGAAGGATCAATATGACCGAGCTATGAATTCTGAAGGATTTCAGGAAGGCGACTTGGTGTTGCTGTACAACCCGCAACGGAAAAAGGGTATGTCTCCAAAACTGCAGACATCGTGGGAAGGGCCATACAAAGTCTTAAAACGACTTAACGATGTTGTGTATCGCATACAATCCTACACGCAGAGACGAGGTAAAATAAAAGTCGTCCATTTGGAGAGACTAGCCTCGTATGGATCAAAGAATTTGGTGTCTGATCGGGATGATCAGACTTAAGTGGAGGGCAGTGTGACGAATTTACGAACATGAAGCACGTTATCTAGTGCGAGATAGACGACATAGAGAAACAAGCAAACTGACAGCGGAATAATAAGTGTCAGTGAAGAGTCAAGAAGAAGAGAACTGACAGCGAACACGAGGATCGATGTCAAGGGAAGTATAAATAACACGTGTAGAATGATAAGTAAAAATAAAGTAAATCCATTAAACCCGGAAGAACGAGCTTTTGCAGTTTGATTTAAATTATTTCGCGGTCCAGAGACCTAGGGAGCCGCTAAACATAAAGCCGAAAATCCGTAACAATATTATACAGCACCAACAGTTCTGGTGGTTGAATGGCAAATAAAGACCTGAATACCAACGTCGGTAGAATAACTGTATCATCAGCTTACACAGACTTAGGTTTTCTAGAATTAGGGTAGTATAAGTTAAATAAAATTTAAAAAAATGTATATACGTACAGTTATTTTAATTTTTCTTTGTTACAAATATGACACACTACACAATAGTCATGTAATGTTTAGCTTAGGGCGTCTGCGTGGGACCAGTAAATTATAATATAAAATGTTTGAGCTAGAATTTAAGCACTTTTTGTCCAGCCTCATATTTAGAATCTAAGAACATAAAACGAAAATAAAAAATGTTGCAAAAAACAAAAAAATATAAAGTGACCATTTCTTGGGAGTTAAGATAAATAGGTTGCGACGAAATTATTTTTATTTTCATTATTTGATAGTTTTACACTTAGGCGTTTGGTGTTCTTATCGTGTGCCTCAATTAGGGGACATTTGGGCGGTAGATACGGTTGACATAACCCCTGCGATAGAACGCTACTCGAACGAGACTAATATATTTCCTTTAATTTTCAGGGATTGCGAATCGTGTCCATCCATCAGGAGTAATGAACAGTTCCCAAAAATGGTAAACCTAGGTAGATTGCTAAAGATACTACGGTACACTGAACCGACGGTATCCTTCGGCTAAACGGGTAGAGAACTTGGATGAGCGAATTCTTTGCTCAAGGTAGGGATTCCTCAACAGCATCCCCTAGGAGAATCGATGGAAGATCCCACTAATTAACAGTCATCAGTATTTGAGAGGAAGTTTAATTTCCTATTGCATACGAAGCCAGGTCGCGAATAGAGTTAAGGGGAGGTTCTCATCTGATAGTCTCAAAAAAAGTCAATTTCTTGAAATTTTTTTTCTCATAGAAGGAAATAATTAAAGAACTCAAACTTGTCAATCGTTTAATATGTTCTAAAGTGCAAAAAAAAACTTTTTTTATTAAAAAATATAGTGACAATAATTGCTGACACGGCTTGTAACGTGACCATCCCAAAAAAGGGTCCCTTACCGCTGGCGACTCCAGTACGAGGGTTGCCTCTTATGTTTCGGGATTTGGCAACCCTAGTGTTGCAATCCGACAATTTACAGCTCTGTCGTAAAGTTGGACATTTTTGAGGTTATACGCACTCAGAACGTTTTGACATACGAGCGCGATTTGTGTTGTTTACAGTAACTTAAAAGATTCATCTCGGCCCAAAAACGGAATTAAATCGTCAACATTTTCGTGCGATTTTTTTTTACAACTTTCGGCGTGGATTAACTCAGCAACAGTGCATGGATGAACTTAGTTCAATTTTTGGTGATGAAGCTCCATCAAGGACCAGTGTTTATCGATGGTATGGTGAATTCAATCGTGGTCGTAGTTCACTCCAAGATGAATTTCGTGAAGGTCGTCCAAAATCAGTTGTTGTTCCGAAAACCATTGATGCTGTGCGCGAACTGATATTGGAAGATCGTCATGTGACCTATCGTGAGATTGAGACAACCTTAGGCGTTAGTGGGACCAGCATACATTCAATATTGCATAAACATTTGACTGTCAAAAAAATTTGTTCGCGTTGGATCCCACACAATTTGTCAATCGCCCAAAAAAAGGCTCGTGTCAATTGGTCGAAAGAAATGCTCAAAAAATACGGTCGCGGTGCTTCGAAACACGTCTATTACGTCGTGACAGGTGATGAATCGTGGATTTACGCTGGGTGTTTCAAGATGAGCCAAATCCAACAAAAGTTGTTCGCGCACGAAGCACTTCCAAGCAATTGGTCGCCTGTTTTTTCGGAAAAACTGGACATGTCGCAACCGTACCACTAGAACAACGCAGAACAGTCAATTCTGAGTGGTACACAACCATTTGTTTGCAGTTGTCTTCCAAGAAATCAGGAAAACCAACCGCCGAAGACGGATCACTCTTCACCACGACAATGCGAGCTCTCACACATCGGCTGCGACAACTGCATTTTTGAGCACCCAAAACATCGATTTGATGGGTCATCCGCCGTATAGTCCTGACTTGGCACCGAATGACTTCTTTCTATTCCCGTACGTAAAAAACAAAACTGAGAGGTCAACGTTTTTCGACACCTGAAGAAGCGGTTGCTGCATTCAGAATGCATGTGTTGGAGATACCTCAATCAGAGTGGCAAAAGTGCTTCGACAATTGGTTCAAACGCATGCAAAAGTGTATAGATCTTCATGGGGAATATTTTGGAAAACAATAAAGTGATTTTCGATGATCAATATTTGTTTTTGTTCTCTAATCCCGAAATATAAAAGGCAACCCTCGTACCAGCAAAAATTATCAAAAATCAATAATCGAAAAATGTTCATAAACTGTATGAGAGTAGTTATGAGTGTAGTCATGAGTCATACATGGAAGTCGAAATTTAACAAAATGGCGGATATTTGAATTTTTAAATACGGTTTTTCACAATTTTTTCTTTGTTTAAAGTACTGTAAAAATTTTTGCATATATCACCTTGATTGTAGTAGGGGCCCCAATGACACAAATCTACTTTAAAACAAAAAAAGAGAAAACGCGATCTGTCCTCGGTTTTTGAGAAATCTTGGCCAACAGTTTGAAAAACACGATTTTTCAGGAAACGCGTTTAAAGATTTTTCTGTGTTAAAATAATATACTATGTATAGAGTCGTACTCTCGAATTGTTTCGGAGTCATAGCATACATGCGACATCTGGTGGTACTTTTGGTACTGTACTTAGCATAGTATGGATATAAAGACGTTCAATTTCAATTTTCGACTAAAAAGGTGGATCTCGTTTTTATTCCATAACTTAAAAAAAATTATATTCACACAAACGGTCTTCTACACATGATTTACAACAACAAAAATTAAAAAAAAACATCGCTTTTTGGTCGGTCCTGATGAGAGCTTCCCCTAGACGATAGAGGTTGCTGGAGTAAGAAGTTGAGGCGAGAAGGGGAAATGATGCGCTTCCTTGAAAATATTGTAGCGAGCTTAGGGTTTGCTGGATTAATTATTTTTAATAAATAAGAGCCGTTAAATCGGTTTTGAATAAATATACCACTTTATTATTCCGTTAATAACAACCGTACACGTAACGATTTCTTGACTTATCCCTTCCGTACTTATCGCGTCTTTGACAGCTTACTTCTCGCTTGCCTCACTTTCTACTTATTACCCATCCATGATCTGTGTGCCACGTATTTATACCGTTACCTCTAATTCTGATTCGGTGTTTCGTTTCCGTCCGCTCCATAGCATTGAATGTTCTATTGTTCATAGTCTCCAGTTTACCAGTACTTTATAGAATATTCTAGTACTTTGTTTCGGACTTTCTAGAATATTCTAGTACTGATTGTCATATGCGTCACAATATATTTGATTGGTCCATATTAGGATCCAAGCAATTCTGACACCGAAACGAGAAGCAGTCAAGGTCTATTTGAAGAAGGGAAGAATCAAGTCGAGAAATGACGATTTTGAAATATGTAATGTTATCAGCGTACAGAGAGATGCATGGACGATTGATAATCACATCATTGTTATTTATAAGGGGTGGAAGCGAACATACAGGACAAAGCCACTGATGGCTTTCAACCCGGGAAAGGCAATGACGATCCTTCACATCACCATCGGCACTACAACCTGGAACCGGTCTTGGCCTTATTTAGCAAGTCCTGAGGCTTGTTAAATTTTCCATAATGATTTGTTTTTTCCGGGCAAGGTCATTAGTCTTGCGCCAGAGGCTCCCCGACGAGGAAACGAACCCCGGTCTCCCGCGTGACAGGCGGGTATACTAACCAGTATACTATTGAGGAGCTAATGACGATCCTTGTCCCTGTTTAATTCAAGTTGGCACGCAGTCTTCTCGTAACAACCCTGGATAGCTACTTTGTCACCCGCCAAGTAGTGAACCAATGCATGCAGCGACATCCTGAGAAATGTTGGCCCAAGGCTAATAACCTTGCCCGAAAAAACAAATTATTATGGATAATTTAACAAGCCTCGGATATGGACCGGATACACAAGGACGACCAATGAAACGAAAATGGCTAAACGATTTGATAATTTTCTTACGGAACGTCTGCTCACTATACAGAGCTCAAGCTGCACAGCAGCTAGCCGATGCCCAGTCCGCATATAAAGCTGACATAACAGCATTACATTATTCAAAGAAACAAGTATGACATTTTTTATAGCTGTCATGCAAAACACCATGTGCTCGGGGTAGGCTTTATAGTCACCCAAAAACTGAATCCTGCCATTTAATTTTTCATTTTTCCCAAACTTTTTTTATGTCCGTGTTTTTCTTAGATAAATAATATGCTAGACAGAAAATGCTTAAATTCTAGCTTAATTATCTTATATTATAACTTACTGGTCCTATTGAAGCCTGCCATTATCGGCTTTAATGCAATAAACGAAAGGCTATGCACTCTTCGCGTGCGAGGCAAGTTTAAATACATAAGCCTCATAAACGGACATACAGAGGAGTCCCCTGATGACGAAAAAGAACAATTCTACGAGCACGTCGAACATGCCTTCAATGCCTGCCAAGATACGATGTGAAAATCGTTCTTGGTGATTTGAATGTCAAAATAGGTCGAGAGCCGGTTCTCAGGTACTACGCAGATTCCCATAATTTGCATGAGAACACTAATGGCAATGGACTACGAGTCATCGAACGGGCAGCATCGAAAAACTTGGTCGTTGCGAGTACCAGCTTTCCCCGTAAAGACATCCACAGCCACCTGAGTATCACCTGATGGAGTCACTCGCAAACAATCTGACCACGTGTTGACAGATCGCTGCCAGTCCTCGAGCCTGATGACGGCACGAACGTACCGAGGTGCCAACGTCGACTCGGATCACTATCTTATTGGCATAGTTTTCAGAGCTCGGATTGCGTTACGGAGACGTATTGCACCCGCGGATCAGGTTCGGATCAACACGGCTGACTTACGCAATGAGAACACCAGTAACACCTTTGATCTGCGTTAAGACTTACCCTCGAAGACCTCGATAGGGTGAGAGTAAGTCCTGGGGCCAGAATGCAGGGCGTTGAAAAGAAATGGACACGCCTTAAGAATACTGTCATTAGTACTGCCAACTCCATCTTAGGCAGTAGTCGTAGAGATCAGAGCGGCTGGTTTGATATGAGTGCAAGCTAGCGACTGAACTTAAGAATACTGCATACCGGGGAATGCAGCAGACTCATGGGACGCGGGTACGCGAGAAGAAATTTCAGAGATCTGACAAAACACTACAGGGAAAAGAAAAGCGCCTAGGTGCGGGGTCAGCATCGGGAACGGAAGTTCTATCAAATAATCCGCAGTACGACGCGGTACACACCACGCTGCACTTACAGAAACGATAAGTAGGGTAATCTGATCACCGATCCTGAAGGCATTCTGGGGCGATGGGAAGTACACTTCAATGAATTGCTAAATGGTCAGCTCACAGAAGAATTGGAGGCTCCACCGATGCAAGATCAAGACCAAATGCTGCCGCCACCAAACATTGAAGAAACATGAAAAGCCATAAGACAGCTCAAAACACATAAAGCCCCCGGAGCTAATAGCATACCAGCTTCGCTGATCAAACAAGGAAGGACAGCGTTACATCATACAATTCATGAGATCGTGGCACACATATGGGAGCAAAAGGAGGTGTCGGAAGATTGGCGTCGTGGAATAATTTGCCCCATACATAAGAAGAGAGATATCACAGTGTGCAGCAGCTATAGGAGTATAACATTGCCGTACCTCCCATCCTCTATCCTGCAAGATGAGATAGCCCCATATGCAAAATCATCATTGGTCAATATCAGTGTGGCTCCATGCCAGGCGAATCAGCGATTTATCAGATATTCACCCTTAGGCGGGCGATAGAAAAATATCTGGAATTTAAGATTCCATTATATAATCTATTTATAGACTTTAAGCCCACCTACGACAGCATAGCCAGAGTAGAACTATATAATGCCATGAGAGAGTTCGGCATTCCGAACAAGTTGATACGGCTTTTATATGTTGCCCATGACCGACGTAACTAGTCAAGTAAAATTAGCGGGATTGCTGTCCTAACCAATAAACATATTTAATGGACTCTGATAAGGGGACGGTCTGGCCTGCCTCCTCTTCAACCTGGCGTTGGGAAAACAACCCGTGACTCTGGAATTACAACTAAAAGGACTATTGTCACCAAGTCCTGCCAGATACGTGCTTACGCAGATGACATCGACATCATTAGATCCGATTCGGCTGTACATGACTCCGTCACTCAGATCGAGCAGGCGGCACAGAAACTGGGACTGCACATTAATGAGGGAAAAATTAAGTACATGGTGGCAACTTCTGCGAAGAGAAGACCTAACGTTGTTCAAACTATCAGGGTAGTGGAGCACGAATTTGAGGTAGTGCAATCCTTTAACTACCTTGGGTCAATAGTATAAACTGATAACAAGAAGGAAGAAGAAATACGCAAACGGGTGATAAAATCCAACAAAGCCTACTATGGTCTATCAAGGGTTTTTAAATCCCGAAATTTATCCAGAACATCCAAGATGCTACTGTACAAGACCATGGTCTTACCAGTACTCATGTATGGATCCGAGACTTGGTTGCTCAATAAAAGGGTGAGGTGTCAAATTTGACTTCGGCAGCACTGGGAATATTTAATTCTTCCTTGGGGATATTCACGGCACTGTTTGTCGCTTTATTAATTGGTTATAATTTATGTATATTCAACAGAGGGTTGGGATCGAGGGTTTAACTTCGTAAGGACTGTTTTTGCACCCGCGCAGAGACTTTGCTCTAATAAAGGTGTGTGCACTTCCGTGGTTACGACTCGACTGACTAAAATGGGCAAGAATCCATTCATGGTGCCGCGGCAGTGGAGTCATCGCCAAGTAAAACTCACTGCGACTTACTAAGAATTTGAAAAGGGTTGCTATGTGTGCATAGAGGATTTAGTTCCAGAGAATTATTGCCGTACAGGCTGAATTGGATTCCTCTGTTGCTATGTATACGGAGAAATCGGTTTCGGGGACATAACCGAGTATGAGCATGAATTGTCGGTTAGACAAAGGGACATGGGTCTCGGTCGTTGCGATGGTTGTTTCGTGGAAATGCAACGCATCGTGCTGGTGGCTTACTAGTAAAGAGAACTGGTATTATTCCAGATGGTTTAGGTAGGACGGGAGCCGAAATGGTTTTCGGGGAAGCTAAATGTTGGAGACGCTACAACCATGAGTTGTACGCAATCTACCTTGAAGCTCATATTGTAAGAAAAATCAAGCTCGGTAGACTCCGGTAGGCGGGACACCTAGCTCGAATGAGCGAAGTGGAGCCTGACCGCAAAGTCCTTTGTGGCAGGATGTATGGAAGGAGACAGCGCGGCAGACCTTGTCTGCAATGGAGGGATGGCGTAGACCAGGACGCCCAGAGCCTGGGAGTGCTAAACTGGATGACATCGGCTCGAAATCGGGACCGGTGGAGAGATTTGTTAAATAAGGCCAAGACCGGATCCCGGTTGTAGTGCCGATGATGATGATGAAATGTTGCTTGGTCACAAGCGAGGGATTTGGTTTAAGCAGGAAGTGAGCCGTGATGACTTTCGGGGGAAATTGATGCTGCTTGGTTGCAAGCGGGAAATATAGTTTAAGTAAAAAATTATTATTATTATTATTATTTATTACAATGCAAGTAAATTACATGGTAACTTAAAACTAATAGCACTAGCGACTAAGGCTTTCGGCTAGAATATAAATATTAAATATTGTTTACACTAGATTTTGTAACTTAACTAAGGTTAGTAGTTTGTAGAGCTTATCGATATTAGATGATGATGGTTGGGATATGATGTTGAGGATGTCGTCGTTGTAATGTTGGCGAACGAGGTCTTTTACCCCTGCACATTCAAATAGTATGTGTTTGGAGGATAGGTTGGAGTTGGATGTACAGATGTGGCAGGTAGGTGGATTACTCCTGTTGATGAGATGTTGGTTGGTGATAAATGTGTGCCCAAGGCGCAGCCGGAGGAAGCACCTGATTTTATGTTTTGCGGCTGTTGGTGGATATGTGATGGGTTCTCTTCTGGGGTTTACTACTGCATACATATGCCTGTAGTCTGCCCAGTCCTTTTGTTCTAAGTTGTGGAGCTCACTATTTAAGTATCTATGTAAGTCCTTGCTGTTTTCAACGAAAAAGGTTATTAGGGGTTCCTTGATGGCCAGTTTTGCAGCAGCATCTGCTGCTTCGTTGCCTGCTATCCCACTATGGCTTGGCACCCAGAGAAGCTTTATTTTGTTTTGTTTATAGAACAAACTATGCTGGATCAAGTGAATGATTCGGTTTCTATTGTTTGGGTTCCTTATTGCTTGGATGGTTGATAGGCTGTCTGTACAAATAAGTGTCTTGTCCTTTTTTACTAACTTAATTGCTTCCAGTACAGCGGTTGCTTCGGACGAAAATATGGAACAGAATTCGGGTATAAGTCCCTTTCTGATTACTATTTTTGCGCTGTTGACTATCGCAAATGACGTGCCGTCCTCTGTTTTGGATCCGTCGGTGAAAAGTAGGTTCCATTGGCGGTGTTCGTTTTTGATATGTTGATAATGTTGTTGGTATTCTAGGTGGTTTGTTCTAGTTTTTGGGAGTAGGCTTAAATCGGTGTTGAATATCTTAGGTGATAATAACCATGGGGGGTGAATTGTCCTTGCCTTTTGTGGTTTAATGTTTATTCGGAATTGGTGCGCAAGTAATATTGCCTGTCCTAGGGCCGACAAGTGCCTTTGTGGCCGTTTCCTCCTAAGGATGTGTTTAATATCCTTCACTATGGGTGTCTCCGGTGTGGCGGTAAGTTTGACAACTAGCTTGGCTGAATGGTACTTCATTCGATTTTCAATCGTCGGGAGTCCACTTTCTGCTAGAATGTTTGTTATTGGGGTGGTTCTGAATGCACCTGTACTTATTCGGGCTGCTGCGTGATAGGGGGATTTCACTAGTTGTAGGTTAGTTTTGCTGCATTTCCCGTATATTGGTAGGCCGTAATCTATTTTCGATAATATAATTGCTCTGGTGATGTTTGTTAGTGTATTAGTATGAACAAAACTCCTTTTTGATCCTAAGTATTTAATTATATTTAACCTTATATTTAAGTTTTTCTTAAGAGCTAGACATTGATTTTTGAAGTTATATTTACTGTCAAGTTGTAGACCTAGAATTTTTAGTGTATTAACATTGCTGATGGTGGAATTTTCAAAGTTAACTGTTAACAATTTATTACAACTGTGTTTTTTACATATGTGTAATATTTTGGTTTTCTTGTTTGAGATTTTGGCTCCGGAATAATGACCCCACATTCTAATATCTGAGAGAATATTTTCAAAAGTTTGACTGATAAGTTCTAAATTGTTGACATTACTGAATACAATGAGATCATCTGCGTAGATACAATATTTTACAACTTTATATTTTGCCAGTATAATACTTAGATCTTCAAACGCTATTTTGAATAAAACTACTGAGAGTGGTGATCCTTGGGGGATACCGGTTTCTAGATTGTGTACCCCGGAACAAACGCCGTTGGATTTTACCCTGAATTTCCTATTAGACAGGAAAGATCTGATAAAATTGAACATATTACCTCCTATTTCCCATTTTTGAAGTTTGTTCAGTATGACGTGGGGGCCGATGCGGTCAAAGGCCTTTTCGAAATCTATTGTTAGAATGGATGTATGCTTTTTGCAGGAAAGTGCAGAAGAAATGTAGTTATCAAGGTGAAGGAGGGCATCCATTGTACCTCGACTTTTTTTAAATCCAACTTGCTGCATACTTATAAGGGTATATTTCTCTAAATACCAGTTGAGCCTTTGTGCGATAATTTTTTCTAACAATTTGCCTAAGCAGGGGAGGAGGGAAATAGGGCGGTAGCCATTGATTGTGTCGGTTTCCCCATCGGACTTTAAAATAGGTATGACAGTGGATGTTTTCCATGTTTGTGGTATGACGCCTGATTTATAAATGTGGTTAAATAGATCTAGCAGACGCTGTTTCATGATCGGAGGGCTGTTTTTGACCATAGCATAATCTATTCTGTCGAAGCCCGGGGTTTTTCCTTTTGCAGAATGCAGACTGGATTCAAATTCGATTCCCGTTATGGGACTTTCTATGGCATTGAGATAGGTGTTCCCTAGGGTGGTTATTCGCATTGGGTGTTCCTGCATTTGTTTTTTTGCTGCGTGGAAGTTTGGATGAAAATTAAACTTTATATTTGCCCAGGATTCGGCTAGATGTTCGGCTATTTTTTGAGGACATGTAAGTATGTTAGTGCCGGTATTTATTGCCGTAATGCCAGGGGGATTATAATTGCCTGTGAGCGTTTTTATATCAGACCATATCTTTTTTGGGGTGGAATTGGGTGTTAATTTTGCCGTGAAGGATTGAAATGATTTGGCCTTTTCAATTTTGGCAGTTCTCCGAAATTGGGCGTTAAGCCTTTTATATGTTATTAGACGCTGGTCCGTTGGATGTTTCTTGAAGATTTTCCAAGCTGCTTGTTTTTCGGTCCGTAATCTTGCCAGTTCGGTATTCCACCATGGGACAACGGTTTTATGGAACCTTCTTGTTGTCTGCGGAATGGACATGTTGGCGGCCGCTCTAGTCATTTTTGTAATAATACCTGCTTCTTGGTTAATATTTTTTTTTGCGCTATGGGAGCTAAGGAATTGTGTGGTTAAGGTTTGAAATTTATCCCAATTGGCTCGGTCAGATTGGAACTTGGGGAGGAGTTTGATCTTTTTCTTATTGCCGTTGCCAGTCGAGACAGAGATTTTAATCGGAAAGTGATCGCTTCCATGCAGATTGTCTAATATTTCCCAGTTAGTTATGGGAGAAAGTTGGGCTGATATTATGGAAAGGTCTACGTTTGTAAAGGTTTTGTGTGTGGAAAAGTGGGTTGGCTTACCGTTATTCAGTATTGCCAAGTGGGATTGTAGCAAAAATTGTTCAACGATTTTACCTCTTTTGTTTGTTGTTCGTGATCCCCATATTGTACTCCATGCATTGAAATCCCCCACTAGGAGGATTGGTGTGTGCATGTTTTGAGTTATGTTATTCAGATCCGCTAGATTGAATGGTTGGTTGGGTGGGATGTAAATTGAGATAACAGCTAAACTGAATTTCCCTGTAAGTTCGATTGCGGTAACCGAGAAAGGAGAAGTAATGTTGAGGTGTCTATGGTTAAGGGCCCTACGTATTAGTATACCGGACCCTTGTTTAGAGGAGTTGTTTCATGTGAGGTTGTTGAAGTAGGCTTTGTATTCCCGAGGCACTTTAGCATTTGAGGACTGGGGTAAGTGAGTTTCTTGCAATGCTATGATCGCTGGTTTTAGTTCCTTTATAAGGATCTGTAGTTCGTGATAGTTATTGTGGAACCCATTCAGGTTCCACTGAAGCATTAAAAGATCGTTTGGGTTGTTGTTAGTGTTTGTTGTGGTGTTCAAAGTGGGGGAGTCAATATAACGGTGATTGGTTATCTGACTCCGCGCCACACAGCTCGTTTCACTCAGTTGTCCAATCCGCTCGGATTGGTTTGAGTGAAAGTCGCCCTGTGCCGCGGAGTCAATGTGTTGGTGACAGAGATTAGGATCATATCTTTTCATGATCAGGTAAAGGGAAATTTTCCGTTGAGTCTAAACGGGATTTTTGCATTTCTGCTGGAGTGTGTTTCGGTTTGTTTGTGTGTGTTTGAGTTTGTATGGGAGAAGCGTTTCGTGTTTTGTTTTTAATTGTGTTTTGTTGTACGATAGGGTGTTTTCTCTTTTCTATTTCCTTTAAGGTTGCATAGGAGGTGGAGGGAAATATATGTGTTTCTTTGGTAGCAGTTTTGTTTACGGGCATTGGGACTTGTATGTGTTTTGTTGGGACTGAATTGGCACCAGTTGATGTTTTTAATGCGGAAGCGGTTTTCTTTATTTGTTCCGAATAGAGATCATTATTTGTTGTTTGGATGGGATTTTGTTCTCTGTATATGCGTTTAGCATCGGATAGGGATGTTTTATTTTTTGTTTGTATTATTAAAATTTGTTGGTATTGCATATATTTTGGGCATGTAGAGGAAGATGCCGGGTGGGGGCCGTGACAGTTTGCACAGATTGTTCTTATGCATTCAGTTTCAGGGTGGGGTGGAAGATTGCATGTATTGCATGCCGTTGTATTTTTGCACCATTTTGCCGTGTGGCCTAGTAATTGGCATTGTCGGCAACGCATAGGCCTCGGAATGTATTCCTTGACCTTGGTGTTGTACCAGCCGATTTCAATTGTTGTTGGTGGTTGAAGACGGTCAAATGAAAATAGCATTAGGCCCGTGGGCTTCCTTTCTCCATTCATCATTTTGGTGAATTTAAATACATCAACAATGCCTTGGGAATTCATTTCTGATAATATATCAGGTTCTGGGACGTTTATAAGACAGGGGGCGTAAACGATTCCTTTAGAGATGTTTAGTTTGGGGTGTAGTCTTATGTCGACCGGACAGATTGATTCGAATCGTTTGGATTGGATGAATCTATCTGCTGTATCTTGGTCTTTGACTAGAATTAGTATGGAGCCATCCCTAAGCAGGGTTATTCTTTCGTACTGTGTACTAATAGAATCAATTATTCTCTTCAGAACAAAGACGTTAACAGATGTTAGTGGCCTTGAAGCATCGGTTGGGTGAATTTGAATGAACCGAGGTGTTTTTAAAATTGCTTTGTTCGGCAAAGCAGGGAAATCGAAAGACAATGGGCTGCCGGATTGTCTTTTCTTTTTTGTTGGCACGTTGGTTGCAGAGCCTGAGAGTGAGCATTCTCCCAGTTCTAGGAACCTGTTGCCGGTATGCTGGCTTGGCCCTAGGGCCATATTTTGGGTTTCTTACCTGATGTGTCTTTGTTGTGTTTTGTTTGTAAATTCTTAGGAGTTTTATCTGTTGTCAAAAATTTCTCTTGAAATACTTTTACTTTTTAAATAGGTAGTCACTTCACTTTTTAACTGGCGCACTATTCAAAACTGGTGTTCACTGTAAGAGAGTTCGCGGCTGACTGAAGTAAAAAAAAAAAAAAAAAAAAAAAAAAAAAAAAATTAACCGAAGTGGTTTTTGGGGAAAATGTATGCGGTTTGATATAGGTGAGGGAGATGATTTATATTCTGTTGTAGGTTTTGGAAATGCGTTTTATTACAGGCTGGGAAATGGATTCTGGCCGTATTGTAAGTGTAATCTTTGCATGTTTGCGAATGTGTGCTATTGCAAGTTTGAGTTATCGTGGCGTGCTGTTAGCGGTCGAAGTTAGGTAGGAATTGTGGGTTGGTTCTCCGTGTGATATACAGAAGCCCCACACCCTCTCACGACTGGTCTGGTATATTCTACAACCCCATTTACAAGGGATGACAATTTAACAATTGTGCCCCATTCTATTTCAAGCCAAAATAGTTTGATGATTTCTTTACACTAACTCGCGCACAAAAGGCCATTTTTGAGAACCCTTAAATGTCAGAGCACATTGTGAATTAAGATATAAATTTTAGTCTCCACAGATTATCGCAGTTTTAAATAAAACCATTCATGTATTTAACATTTTTATTCCCACACATTTTGATGTTGTACCTACACATTTCCATGCTAATACTTCAACCACTTTCATGACACAGAGTCAGCAATCGAACATACGCAGAACCGCGTGCTTGCACCAACTACTCCACAACTGCACTATAAAGACTGGCAAAGAGTATAAATTGTTAATGAAAACCCCTTATCCATCCGAAAAATATACCTAGACGATGGAAGCGAATGAACTTTGAATGAAATAAAGAAGGCATATACATATAACATTAAAAGGATCAACAAAATCTTAAAATATGTTACAGATCGGTATCATCAATGAAAAACTTATAGTCAAACGATGCTCACAGCACCAACACTCGCAGTCATCCTCAGAAACATCCAACAGGTTGCTATTTGAGATGCATTCGATTTCGAGCTATTTATATCAAGACGTTGGCCATATTTGGCCTAGTAGCGACCAGAATGAGTTCATTTCCATTGGCGAGCGCAGGCGAAAATAATCCTACGTGGACTGTTGCGCTCGATAAAAATAAACTCCCAATGTGGTACTCATGCGAGCTGCGGATATGCGTTGTATAATAGATTTTTTTAAATATTTTTTTTATAGATTCAAAAAGCCTACAATCAATAAAATATTTTAATATCTAGCGGATAAAAAATGTGCCAATGCTCCACCTACAGTAAAATATTTTCCCTCTGAACACAACTGAAAATGATACTCTAAGAGACCTAGAACTAATTGTCTTGCGTTCTGTTTACTTAGGAATCACTTTTGGGCCAGAGACCATCAGTACGCCTCACTTATTTTTTTACAATAGGTTTTTTTTTAATTTTTTTTTAAATGGTTTTTTTTGTTGGTTTTTTTTAAAATAAAACGAAAATGTTACACGTCACAGAAGTGTGATGCGAGGACGACATCAAGAAAAACTTATAGTAGCCGGCAGATTTCCGTGATATAGCCCGGTCCACAACACACAAGAGGGAACAAGACATACGCCAGAAACCATCGTCATCATTGAGCGACATACTCGTACACCGCCGAAATTCTTAGTTGCGTTTGGAACGTCAAACTGTTCAGTCGGAAATTAAAAAAAAACCAAGTAATAATAACAACAATACATAAATAAAAACCCACGAATACGCATAAATAAAAAAACCAAAACATTTAACGAACATCCTTAAAAATAATATTAATAGTCGGTATTTTCAAAACAATATAGTGCGACAATGTAAGGTTGAAAACCTTCAAATGGCATGTCAAACGTTACTCGAACATGTACGGTGTTAAAAAATTAATTCCAAACAAAACCGAAATAAATAATACAAGAAAATAAAACATTTGCAAAAAGGAAACTTAAAACTTTGCCTTCAATCGGTCAGTTTTCCGAAAAAGGAAATTTTCGCACATAAAAACAACGACACGTTGATCGAGAATTTAGGAATCGAATTTCAAAAGAGAGCAGATTCCCATGTTCTTTAAAAAGTTTTCCTTTCGAGATTTTTTTTAAAAATACTTTTTGAAACACCACTAGCCGGTCGTTTACAGTGTTTTTTTTTTTTCATTCTTTTCTGTGACTAAGATATGAAAACTGTTAAATGAGATCGTCGATAATGTTGCCGGAGTTTCTCCTCAGCGGTAAATACAAAGAAACTTTTTTTTAAAATTAATTCTCTATTGTTTTTACAAAGTTTCAAATCGTAAATAAGAGAAACACCAAAGAGGTGTATCTCTTAAATTAGAAACTTGAAAATTTAAGTTTAGAATACATCAATTAGTATCACGTGTGCTTTGGTGAGCTATAAAGCAAAAAAGAAGTGATAAAATTTTATGTTTTTAAAGGTTTAGTGACTGTGCAGTGCGATTGAAGGATTTCCTGCATTCTGACGGTCTTTGAAGGATATATAGCATGGAATAATGTTTCATTCTCAGAATTTAAATTTCACAATATATAGGTGTAATATAAACTCCTACTAGACTTGAATATGAAAATGTTGAGTGTAATATTGGTTCATTATTATTACGTTTTCAGAAATATGGTGATTTTTCACAAATTAAAATTCTGCTGGTGACAATCTATCAGTTACTTCCTCATATTGTCAGATCCAATTCCTTAGTCAAGATAACATTTATTGCTCCTACCTAGCCTGGCTATCTTCTCT
Organism: Microdon myrmicae; assembly: GCA_963931805.1. Lineage (NCBI taxonomy): Eukaryota > Metazoa > Arthropoda > Insecta > Diptera > Syrphidae > Microdon > Microdon myrmicae. The sequence continues at coordinate 40,888,994 of OZ007498.1, read as the reverse complement.
GTATTCCCATTCAAACTCCATTTCGTACTCGTTTCCAAGCTCGAACGAGGAATAGAAAAATATAATTAACTACAGGGCTCGTCTTTCGCCCGCTCATCCCCGGGCTTTTAGTTTAGTACCTCTTTTTTCTTACTCCTATTTATTTTTATTAATCTGCATTCAAATTTTAAAACTTTTAAGCAAAAATCCATTTAATTAATGCTTGCAGTGTATTTGCGCACATCAGTTTCGATTGCTTCCATAGTTTCGCAATATGTTTTACAATTTAGAGTTTGCTGGTACAAATGACAAGTGTCTCAATGGTACTTTGCTCGAATTCTGTTGCAGACAATACAGTTTTTTGTCGCCCGGAGAAAATTTATTTGTAGAATACAGAGATTACTTAAACTACAACACATCATTAAAAGTTTTGCGGTTAAATTCCCTCCGATATCATCGCATTCTTGGAAATACTTGACTTTTCCGACATAGAGAATAAGTCAAAATTGGCTGGTGTCGAACCGAAACTTTTCATTAGTTACCCGTTAATATTGGTAAATCGAATGTGTTTGATCTCTGCCGACCGAGGAATTTCGTCGGGGAAGCGTTGTGTTCTGAAACACTGAGAAAAGTTACGAAATGAAATGAAAAGAATACCTGCAGCAATTCCACGCCAATCCTCAATTGGAGCCGCAACTCTCCTCAAATAATCCTTATCCAAAACGAAGAAATAACAATTTCGGGTTGTTTGAAATAATTAAAATCATCTTTATTTCGCTGATGGCTTTGATTTATTTTGATTGAATTACTGCGAACTGTGTCGCTTCAAGGTTTACGAAGAAGTTTTTGATATTGGTTGCTTGACAACCATATTCGATTATGTCAACTAGGTGCTGACATTTGTTATCGTGTTGCCAAGGGCAGCATTCCCTTGCGACTTAGCTGGTTGCATCCAGTGAATCCGCAACAGAGTGCTTAGGTACTATTACTATTTATTGGCATGTAGGAACCGGAAGTTCATGACCTTACCGACTCGACTCCGCCATCGTCCCCTGTCTTGTGCACTTTCCTTCCACACTCGACCATCCCATCCCATCACCTCAGGGTCAAACCTAACCTCCCATCTCCACCGCGGCCGTCCTGTCGGTCTCTTTCCCGTTGGTCTGTAGCGGTTCGTTAATACATTCCCAAAAAAACGCCCATCCTCTTAAATTAACAACCTTCCTCTTTCCATGCAAACCCATAGTACTTACCTGCAATTAGGGGCAACGTAAGCTCCCCTGCAGCATCATACCTGAAAGCAAAAAATACCCGACGGCATCCGCACATTCTGAATTTCCCTGGTTCATATTCCATGAACCAGTTCATCTCCTATCGGCTCAGCCTGTCGTCAATTAGGATAAACAAACGCTGGCCAGCGAATTGCTGACATGGCTGTAGCCGATATTCTTTCCATAGTCACAATTGTATATCGCGCCTATACCCTTAGGTCCGCGACAGTTGCGACAATTCCCCGTTATCGGCTATCAACCGATCATGAATTTGGGCATGGATATGATCATTGTTTAGGCAATCTTACCCATGCCATGCCTATGATGACCGCCTGAAATCTAAAGTAAACATACAGTATCTCACTGTGTTCGTTACTTACCCGCATATTAATTCAAACATATAACCATCCAGCCTGACCCTTTGCCGCCGTCGACGAGGTTTCTGCTGACTTATGTCAACAAAGTGCACCGGAGCAATACGGCTAGATTGGATATTGCCTACATCGGTGTTTCCAAGGAATCTTAGGCAAATACCATGACGACCCCTTTGTATCATAGGCACATCATTTACATCATGTGTCCCACCATTTGATTTGTGAAATATCGTTTTTGTTTACTTTGAAACAAAAATCTATTTCGATCCCTGGCATACATCATCAACGATGTATGGGTACATCGCCGCAGCCCCCGATCATCGTACGTCTGTGTAATCAGGTGTCCGCAGATCATCGTCCTCATCGCAGGGCATCGTACTTGTCCTATACGGACACATAGAATCCTCCCCTATCGATGCAATTCGCGGCCATTGAATCTGAAGGATGTGAGTTGCATCGCTGAGTCAGATTTTAACCGTCCAACAATACAGAGGTGTCGCGGTCGTTGCGTCTCGTAGTCTTTTTCCACCCAATGAATGAAGTCGAATTGTAGCAGTGTCAAGTCGGAATCGAGTTGCGTTCGCTGAGGAAGTTAATTTTTACCTTTAGTGCCAAGCCTAAACTTTCGTTTTCGTGTACAGGACAAGTGAATTAACAAAGCACCACGTGCGGAGAAACAATTAATTAATTCATATTGACGTGCCGGTATAGACTAAAGTTATTTCAACACCGTGTCCGGATAAAATTTATATTCTTAATAGCCACAATTGTTTCAATAAGAAGTTTAACAACCTTTATTCAACAACATAGTACTCGTAAAAGTCAATCAGTGAACAATAAATGAATTTCCAGTTACCATTACTGTGTATTATTTTCATGTTCCGTGGGTGAACGATCTTCTGAGAATAATTTCGTCGGAACAACGTCGGGGTGTTTAGTTAACCTAGTCTCATACGTAGACACCACGCCTTAATACCCCACAGGTCTACCGTCAAGAATTCCACGCACGGTCCTATCGTTGCCCATTCTTGCCACATGTCCGGCCCATCTTAATCTTCGCGACTTGAATACTCTCACTATTGTAGGTTTGCTATATAGTTCTTCCAATTCGTGGTTGTGGAGTTTTCTCCATTGTCCTGCCTCCTCATCATATTTACCCCTTAGAACTTTATTCTCGAATACGCTGAATGTGTTTCCTTCCCATTTTGTGAGAGCCCATGTTTCGCATCCATATAGGACAATCGGCATGATTATGGTTCTATAGACACGGAGCTTTATGTTACTTGATAGCAGTTTGGATTTGAGCAGTTTACTGACTGCGTGCCAACTAGCGTTGCCGGAATGCAGTCTTTTGTTAATTTCCTTCGACATTTCGTTACTGGCCGTCAGTATTCTACCCAGATATTTAAATTCTTTAACTTTTTCAAATATCTTGCCCCCAACGTTTATATGTGTTCCCTGAGGTCCACCTGTTCTCGCGTAATCATGTATTTTGTTTTGTCTTCATTTATTTCTAGGCACACCTCTTCTGTCGCTTGCATGACGATTTCATGACGGCGATGTCATCCGCATATGCAAGCACTTTTGTGACCCCGTTCAGGGGTGATCCGGCCATGTTGTCGTCTTGTATCTTTCTGACGACATACTCGAGGACAAGGTTAAAGAGAAATGGCGAGAGGCCATCGCCCTGTTTTATTTAATCCGTCCCGGATTTCAAATGGTACTGAGAGTTGGTTTTCTATTCAAACTCGCCGTTTGTTTTCGTTCATGCAAATTTGAGTGAGGGCGGCATATTTTTTCGGGATTCCCAGCTCAACTACAATATGGTAGTCTTTACCTTGCGACTGAGTCGTAGGCTTTTTTGAAGTCAACGAACAGTTGGTGAACCATCTCTCCATATTCCCACTTCTTATCCAGTAATTGCCTTACTGTGAACATTTGGTCGCCCGTTGACCGGTTCCTACGGAATCGGCACTGGTAGTCTCCCAGTATTTCTTCTACGTACGGTGTGATTCTCGACAGTATGACATTTGTTAGTTATTTGTATGTGGTTGGGAGGTCTCATATTCCTCTGTAGTTTTCGCAGTCAGATCTGCCGCCTTTGTAGAAAATGGAGACGACTATAGAGGTTTTGCATTCTTCCGGAATGACTTCCTTATCCCATATTGTTTTGATGAGTTGGTGCATCTTTCGAGCGGTTGCCTCTCCTCCATGCTTCACAAGCTCTGCCTGTATGCGGTCGACTCTGGGAGCCTTGTTGTTTTTCAATCGATTTATCTACAACTTCGTCGAAAGAGGGCTCTGGGATCTGGGGCTCGGCTATATGTACGTCTGGTGCGTTTATTTGTGGTTGATGGGTGCGCACATTGAGCAGGTTTTCAAAGTACTGCTTCCATCTTGTCACGCTATTTTTTGTTTCTGTCAGCAGACACCCGTTTGTGTCTCGAATTATTTTGACTCTCTCTTGGTGTCCATTTCGAATTGAATTTATGCCGGCATACATACCTCTGCTGTTCTTTGCTCTGGAATTTTCGCGTTTTCCGTTTGAAGAGCCTCATTGTCTCTTTCCGAATTGTCGTGGATCTTTCTGCGTTGACTTCATCATATCTTTGTAAGTAGATCATTCTGAGGCGTTTACGTTCTTCGATCTTCGCCCTGCACTCATCCTCAAACCAATGCTTAATTAAGGTAACATTAATTGTTCCTACCTAGCCTTGTTATGTTCCATTCAATCTCCACCTCGTACTCGTGGTAAGCAGTAAAGTACGAAATAGAAAAAATAATGTTTATGGAGGAGAAGACCGAAAAAGAAGCCTTACAGAGATCTTTGATTGGAGAAATCCAACAACTATTATACGTCCGAAACCAAGCCAACTATTTAAAAAGATGTTCTTCCTTTTTTACAGACTTCTCTCAGGAACGACGAACCTACATTGCTGAGCCCGCATGTTATTAGATACCTATTGAAGTTGTTTTTGAACGTAATGAAATGAGTTTTGGTGTACAGATCGTGTTGAGAGATGAATTGCAAGTTGGTTGGATCCATCCGATTGTCTTGTGGAGAGCGAATATGCCAAATTCCTTGAAATGATATCATGAATCGCTGAGAAACAGTCTTCACTGTAATATCTGTAAAATACTGGCCGTGGCGTTGATGTTAAGGCTGGGTTTTTAATTAAGCGGATTCCTCGTCTCTGAATTCTCTCATAGGTACGGTTAGAGGAAGACCTTCAAACATGGAACAGTATTCGAATGTTGGTCAAATTTGGGATTTGTAGAAGAGAAGAAGATTAGACGGACTAAAATAATTTTAAGCTCTAAAGACATAACTCAGTTTGTTGAATAGGACTTGGCGATATTCGACACGTGTTCACGTCATGTTAAGTTCCCACTGATCGTGACACCGACAAATCCGTGCTTTTTTTTATATTTAATGACCTCCTGGCCGTCTATCATAAGCTTTTTTTTTAATATACTTCTCTCGGGAGAAGCGAGCCTATAGCGCCGACACCGCGCCCCGAGATGCCACCAAATAATCGGTGCAGTTCTTCTTGGCCAGTTTCAGGTTATAACGCTCCGGAATCATTCGCGCGGGAAGGGAGTTCCATAGCTTCCCCCCTCTGTAACGGAACAAGTTCTGATGAAGAGATGAACCTCAAATTGGTGCGATCAGTCGGATTGTCTTGTGGAGCGAATCGCGCGAAACAATACCACAAATCTCCGAAGAACAGTATCCGTGATAATATCTGTAAAAAAAAGAGCTCAACTACTCGCCTTCGATGTGATAGCGACTGTAATCCCGTGTCCCAACCAGACGCATCGCTCGTCGCTCTATGCTCTCAAGTAGGTCGAGGGTATGTTTAGAAGCAGAGCTCCAAACATGGGAGCAATATTGGAGCGGATGTCTAATCTGAGGTTTATACAGGAGAAAAGGTTGGGGCGCAGTAAAATATATCTTGACCTTAAAAAGATAACTCAGTTTTCCTGAGGAAGACCTGGCGATGTTCGACACATGTTTATGTCACGATACATTCTCACATACCGTGACGCCGAGCAATTTCAAGCCTTCCTCAGATTCGAGGGCCTGGTGATTCATCATCAGCTGTGGAACCGATGATCCACTTTTCTTTGTAAATGTTGTATATTGTGTCTTCGTTGTATTGAAGACGAGATTGGCCTTTCCCCAGTGCAGGACCTTATCCAAATCCCGATTCAGAGATTCGGTCTGGCTGCATCTCAGCTGGTGCGACGTTGAATCACTAATCGGCCGGTCACTCGAAAAGGGGAAAGAGCCGTACTACCATCCGCAAAACACTCTATTATCCGTTGACTCCAACAAATCATTTATGTGAAGCAAAAACAAGGTTGGAGCCAAAATGTAATCTTGAGGCACCACGGAATTAACCAGATACAGATTCGAACACCCGCGGTCTACAACAACCCGGATCGATTGATTTTCGAGGAACCTCTTCGTCCAGTCGTAAAGTTGCTGGGAAAGTCTGTATGAACGAAGTTTGCTCAGCAATGCCCCGTGCCAGACGCAGTCAAAAGCCTTCGAGGTATCCAATTGGAGATATCACCATGCCCCTGAATCGCAAAAGTCCATATATCGGTTATAAGGAACGAAAGGTCTCCCGTGGACCGCCTGCCACGGACACCGTATTAACAATCATTCAGAAGTCCGTTGCACTCTCAATACTTAATTAACTCGTCATAGATGACCTTTCCTATCACCTTAGATTACACAGTCAGTAATGCCATCGGGCGGAAATTTTGTGAGAGACACTGTTTCCCCTCTCTGGGATTGGCTGAACTCGAGCGATTTTCCAGCAGATAGGAAATATCCTCCGTGCATAAGATAAGCGAAAAAGTCTGCCGATAAGCGGCGATAGTTCTTAAGGACTACTGTTGGTATTCCGCCCAGGCCGATTGCCTTCCTACAGTCCAGTTCACGTAGAATGTGTTGAATAGTACGCGGACGAAACGTCACATCCCGCGTCGAAGACCATACCGGCGCGATCACAGTTGGCTCCAAAAGACCGGAATCGAGGTTTGAATTCGTGGAAAATAAATTCACGAACACAGCTTTATCTTCTGAACTTGTGACTAATGTCCCGCTGCCCATCACTAACGGGGGGAAAGAGCAGGAAGTGAAGTTACTGCTGACAGCCCTTGCCATTGACCAAAAGAGACGCGAACCAGTTCGACTTTCAAGGAGTTTATTGATCACTTTGTCACTATAAGCCTTCTTTGTGGTATTAATCGCCCGGTTGCACGCGTTTCTGATTCTAATAAAACTCGTTCTGTTAACATCGCTAGGATTGGAGCGCCTTTGCTTAAAGGCTCTCTTTTTTTTGCCGCTGCAATCTGCTCGCGTTTGTTATCAAGCCAGGGCTTCTCAGATGAACTTGGTTTGATGGAATGGGGAATGTAGATTTCCATCCCGAGAAGTATAATGTCGGCGACCGACTCTGCGTATGCGTTAAGATCGGAGTCTCCAAAGCACACCTCCGGGCACGAAAAGGATGCGAAGAAATCTCGCAAATCGTTCCAGTTATCAGCCGCATATCTCCATACATGGTGAAGCTGCTTAAGTCGGCTATTCGCCTGAAATGCAAGTGGTTGTGCGACAGATACTAAGCACTGATCTGAGTTTCCCAGTGGCGCAGTAATCACCACAGCATACATGCTCGGTTCGGATGCCAAAAACAGATCCAGGGTGTTTGCGTAATCACCTCGGGCATCCAGCACTCGTTCCTCCACGAGTTGAGTCCAATCGTGGCTAACAGTGAACATCTCCTCCGGCCTCAGAGCCTCGTCGGTTCTGTTAGAATGCGCCAACGTTCAAGAATTGAGTACATTAAAATCGCCAAAGACGACAATTTCAGAAGCCGAGTGATTGATCTGTATTCAGTCGACGATACGTGAAAGATGTTCGAAAAATGTCGCTGGTCGATCGTCATTCAAAGAGCGGTAAATACCACAAAGAATTCCTCAGCACGACCCTCAACCGCATGATGTGCATGTTATTGGGTTCCACCACCCCCATCCTCTGGCAAGCCAGATCGAGCCGCCCGAAGACGCAGTCTCGGCCCTTAGGACGGAATCTCGAGTGTGAGTCGTATCCTGAGCAACGAAGATATGTCGAATCAATTGACGAATCCACCTAGGTCTCGGTTAAAATAGGGGGATGACCTCTCACCATGTCTTTTTAACCTTGTTCTCGAGCATGTTATCAGAACGGTACAAGACGGCAACATGGCCGGATCATCCCTGAACGGGGTCACACAAGTGCTCGCATATGCGGATGACATCGCCGCTCTAAGCGATAATCTAGGAACTGTAAGTAGAAACTGTGAAATCATCATGCATGCGGCAGAAGACGTGGGCCTAGAAATAAATGAAGACAAAACAAAATACATGATTACGGCGAGAGCACGTGGACCTCGGGGAACACATATAAACGTCAGAGGCAAGATATTTGAAAAAGTTAAAGAATTTAAATATCTAGGAACGATATTGACGGCCAGTAACGAAATGTCGAAGGAAATTAACAAAAGACTGCATTCCGGCAACGCTAGTTGGCACGCAGTCAGTAAACTGCTCAAATCCAAACTGCTAACACGTAACATAAAGCTCCGTGTCTACAGAACCATAATCATGCCGATTGCTCTATACGGATGCGAAACATGGGCTCTCACAAAACGGGAAGAAAACAAATTCCGCGTATCCGAGAATAAAGTTCTAAGGGGTATCTTTGGCGGCAAATATGACGAGGAGGCAGGACAATGGAGGAAACTCCATTACCACGAATTGGAAGAGCTATAACGCAAACCTACAATGGTGAGAGTAATCAGGTCGCGAAGATTAAGATGGGCCGGACATGTGGCAAGGATGGGCAACGATAGGACCGTGCGCAGAATTATTGACGGTAGATCAACGAGAAAGAGACCAGCAGGACGGCCGCGACGGAGATGGGAGGACAATGTTAGGTTTGACCTTGAGGAGATCGGATCGGATGGTCAAGCGTGGAAGGAGAGTGCATGAATGCGGTGAGGTCATGAACTACCGCGTTCCTACAGGCCAATAAATAGTAATAGGGAGGTGAGAAACAGATCCAGTGTGTTGGCGGAATAATCATCTATGAATGGTACCCGTGTATTTCTTCGGGTGGGAGGTGAGAAACAGGTCCAGCATGTTGACGGAATGACCATCTATGCCTGGTACCCGTGTTGTCTCATTGACGACTTGAGTTAAACTATTTGAATCAACAAAGAGCTGGACATATTAACCTTCAGGTGTTGTGTGTCCGAAGTGACGAAGCCAGTGAGATTTACGCATATTGGAATGACCCGCAATAACTATTACAGTGTGCGAATATATGGTCAAGATCCTATCAATAAAATCAGAGAGAACATCTAATTGGTTAAGGATGCGCTTTCATCCAAGTTTGGGCTTCTGTAAATAACGCACAAATGTATGATATGCTTACGAACGTACAGTTTTGGCCACGAGAATTTATTGTGACAGAAGCTGATAAGCAATATCATTTTGTGTGTATGCGGCTAGACCGCGATGTGAAAAGATCAATGGCACTAAGTTATAACCAGGCAAACTGAAATCGGAGATATCTGTATTAGTTGTTACCTGGGTTTCGCTAAGTGCAAGAATAGTTGGTTTCTAGTTAAAAACATGGCCAGAGACAGAGGAGAAATTGCATCTCAAGTAGCGAATGTTGCAAAGATCAACGCTAAATTCCCGTTTCATTGAAATGGCCCTATACAGAAAACCAATACCGCCTCGGGAAAGGATGCAAGTGAGGACCAGCGATAGATAAACGAAAGCAGCCAGTACCGGTATTATGCCCTTGTGCGAGGGTTGCCTCTTATGTTTCGGGATTTGGCAACCCTAGCGTTGCAATCCGGCAATTGACAGCTCTGTCGTAAAGTTGGACATTTTTGAGGTTATACGCACTCAGAACGTTTTGACATACGAGCGCTATTTGTGTTGTTTACAGTAACGTAAAAGATTCATCTCGGCCTAAAAATGGAATTAAATCGTCAACATTTTCGTGCGATTATTTTTTACAACTTTCGGCGTGGATTAACTCAGCAACAGTGCATGGATGAACTTAATTCAATTTTTGGCGATGAAACTCCATCAAGGACCAGTGTTTATCGATGGTATGGTGAATTCAATCGTGGTCGTAATTCACTCCAAGATGAATTTCGTGAAGGTCGTCCAAAATCAGTTGTTGTTCCGAAAACCATTGATGCTGTGCGCGAACTGATATTGGAAGATGGTCATGTGACCTATCGTGAGATTGAGACAACCTTAGGCGTTAGTGGGACCAGCATACATTCAATATTGCATAAACATTTGACTGTCAAAAAAATTTGTTCGCGCCGGATCCCACACAATTTGTCAATCACCCAAAAAAAGGCTCGTGTCAATTGGTCGAATGAAATGCTCAAAAAATACGGTCGCGGTGCTTCGAAACACGTCTATGACATCGTGACAGGTGATGAATCGTGGATTTACGCGTATGAGCCCGAAAGTAAACAGCAGTCGACTGTCTGGGTGTTTCAAGATGAGCCAAATCCAACAAAAGTTGTTCGCGCACGAAGCACTTCCAAGCAAATGGTCGCCTGTTTTTTCGGAAAAACTGGACATGTCGCAACCGTACCACTAGAACAACGCAGAACAGTCAATTCTGAGTGGTACACAACCAATTGTTTGCCAGTTGTCTTCCAAGAAATCAGGAAAACCAACCGCCGAAGACGGATCCCTCTTCACCACGACAATGCGCGCTCTCACACATCGGCTGCGACAACTGCATTTTTGAGCACCCAAAACATCGATTTTATGGGTCATCCGCCGTATAGTCCTGACTTGGCACCGAATTTATTCCCGTACGTAAAAAGCAAACTGAGAGGTCAACGTTTTCGACACCTGAAGAAGCGGTTGCTGCATTCAGAATGCATGTGTTGGAGATACCTCAATCAGGGTGGCAAAAGTACTTCGACAATTGGTTCAAACGCATGCAAAAGTGTATAGATCTTCATGGGGAACATTTTGAAAAACAATAAAGTGATTTTCGATGACCAATATTTGTTTTGCTTATTAACCTATGTTTTGCTTATTGACGAACCCATTGAGCCAAAAATGACCTTCGTCACTGAAGATGATTTTGCGATGAAATTCATCATCTTGGGGCATATTTTCCAGAGCCCAATCGGAGAACGTACGTCGCTTCAAATGTCCATCGGCTTCAATTCTTGAGTCAGCTTGATCTTGTATGGGTATAAACCAAGATCTTTACGCAAAATTCGCCATAAAGTGGTCTGGGCGATGCCCAATTCTTGAGAACGCCGTGGAATTGACTGATTTGGATTGTTTGCTACGGACGCCTGAACGGCAGCGATATTTTCGACACTTCGACCAACCCGTTGTCTCACTGGCACGGCAACATCACACAACGAATATGTAGACTCAAATTTTTCCAGTAAACTTGTTATTGCCTGTGTTGATGAATCATCTCAGAGTTCGCAATAAGCGATGTCAAGGTCTCTTTGCTTTAGTCAACGGTGTAATAACAAAAAAGGTAGCGCGTCGAAAGCAAGCTTCCCAGCACTAGTATCCTTTGATTTGAGTCAAACTTCCGGTATTTGTCTGGGGTTATATTGTTATCTTTATTTTAACTATTTTTGGTTTGAATATTCGAGGTGGTATGCGACCAGGGGTTCGGCCTCTGAACTTTAACTGATCTCGAAATTCAAATTCACCGCCCTTTTATACATTTTCTAGTTGAGAATTGTCAACTAATTTTTGTCGAAATTCCCAGAAGCACACATAACGACTTAGTGCGTTTCAATTTGAGTTGTGTTCTGGGAATTTGTTAGAGGCTTTAGTTGGATGGGTTCTAGGAAGGGAAATCATGAAATGCATTTTGAATTTAGCATTTCATGATGTCAAGGTTTTTAGGAATTGAGTCAATGTATGATGAATTAACTTTTGGTTAAATTCGTTGTACATGTGACTCAATATGGGATTTGAATATGAAGCAATGGAAGATTTGGGATCTGGGTTTGTTATGTGGAATTGAATCAATGAGCGATAAATTAACTTTGGGTTAATTTATTGCTCATATGATTCAATATGAAATTAGGCAATTTTGGATTTGATAATATTGGGGATTTGGATGGGAGTAGCGATTTAGGATCGCTACACATGTCTACTAGCGCGAGAATTACGACCGAAAATTGGAGTTAACACTCTTAAAGTTGCGGTCACCGACTCCAAATGTCGGTAGTAAATGTTTATAACTTGCAGACGTTGTTCGTTCGTGTATTTAACCATGATAAAAATGTTGAGTTTACTGAATAAATTGACAGTGACAGTTCGATGATTAGTGAAGGGGTGCGTTCACAAATTAAATTCAAAGTTGTCAAGTCCCTATTGGAAAACCCGATATAAGCAATGGTACTTTCTCGGTTGATGATGTTCCGTGGAGTTGATTGAACAGTACTATTTTCTCTGGGGCGGTGTTGTATATCAAACTGTTTCGCTGCTGGGCAATTTGTGTCACACCGCTTCAAGTCCATGGATTGCGTTTCGTGCTTCTTTTTCCTTTTTAGTGTTAATTGCTGGTGTCTCTCTTGGTGCTGCGCAAAGTGATATTTTCATCTTGTTCTTGTCTTTATTTAATTTGGTATTCACAGTCGTCAAAATGATTTCCCCCCCATAGAAAGATACAGGCACGCGGTTGTCAATTTAATTCAAGGTTGTTTTATTAATACAAAGCAGTATACAATTTTGTTCATTAATTAAATACACAAATATAAATCCACCTTTTTTTTATTCATGTAATTTAATTTAAAGACTTTTACTTGGACACATTTGCAATAAAATTGTTTCAATTTAGTTCTGTATTATTATTACCATGCACATAAGAATTAAGAAAGTTCAGTTTTGTTTGTTTTGTTTTCTTTACAATTAAATGCACGCTAACTCAACTGCATGTGTTTTTTTATTAATGTTTCTTATTAAAATTGACAATTGACGAACAATAAATCCTGCCGACTTCGCGCACTCGAAAACATTCGGCCAACCCGAAAATATATTTTGAAGTTGGCTTCAAAACTCTCTTTTCTTCTATTTGACATTTATTATATTATACATCAATCCGCTTTAAAGCAATCGCATTCACTCAATCTCGTACTGACTTTCTCACACCAATTGAACGCACCGTGGGGGATTTTTTTACTCGAGGTAATCATCTATCGACGAGAAGTTTTTTACTATCTCTGCCCATTCGCGCCCGTTTTATATCGATCGCTCATTCCCGATCGCACACTCATCCTCAACTTCCCATTTTCCCGCCCACCAAATGCGAATAAACGCTCGCGAACGTACTCAGCCGTCAATTAACACAGAGAAAATGGGAAAATTGCAAAGAAGAGCAGCTTGTATTGGTGGTGGATTTAGTTTCGCTTGCAACAAAGGGCGAAACGAAAGGGTGACCACGTGACCTCGTTTAAAGGCTTGGGTAATTCTCGGAATGCAGAACTACATGCGCATTCTGAGAAGTGTTGAAAAATATAGTGACGCATACTTTTCACCGGATAGAAACTATTCCAAACCGGATTGGCTGTACTTTTAATTCTTAAGCGGAATATCGGCTTGGGATCCACGTTTGTATTGAAATGTGATGACGTAATTTACCTTGGATAAACAATTGCCCACAAAGCCTTAAACATTTCTTGGGATTTCCAGACTTAGTAATTACTATGGGTTTCTTATGTTATAATATTTTCCTGGTCAACGGTGCTAATGATATTTTTGTATACGTCATGGCATTGTTGTCCAGCGAATATAATTATGGGCGCCGCCTGTTGCTCCGTTTGGAGGATATCTCCTTAAATAGGATCATAGCAAACGGTGCCGCCATAGAGTTTTGTTCTCAGACGTACGTCTGGATCTTATGATTTTATTTTTTAGCGGTGTCGCTAACGAACTTTACTCAGCGGATTGATTGATTTAACATTAATCAATCTGAAGGGGATTCACATTATGTGATCCGAAATTTAATGGGGCTTGGCCCGGTATGAATGTACGAGTGGGCGGTTTTGGTATGTAACAATTCTCTCAGCCCGTCGATTCTGTTAGAATGTTATAACGAGTTGGAATAGTGCACGTTAAAGTCGCCAGGAACAAAAAGCTCAGAAACTGAATGGTTGATTTGTATCTAGTTGACGGTACGTGAAAAATATTTGAAAAGCGTCACTGATCGACCGTCATCCCGGGACCGATCGAGACAACACAGAAATTTGACCGAACGATTTTTATCCAAACCTAAACCTAAGTTATTGAATTATAATGCCTCTTCCCATTGGCAAGCTAACGTTAAGTCGCAGACTACACCCCCCAACCAAAATCTCGAATGTAAATCTTGTGCTGGGCAACGAAGATATCTTGAGTTAGTTAACAAGTCAACCTGGCTTTCGGTTAAGCATTTACATTCGTATCGCAGAAGCCGATGTCTCTGATGTAACAAAATGTCGTTAGTACAGAAACGTTAGTTTTAGTGTTTTAGTGTTTTACCAGCGGACCCGATTACACGAAGACGAGATATTCACATTTCAGTTTGTCCAAATATTTGCATGATATTCCCCCTGAAATACACAAATGGGAAACTAGTTTGCATCCGAAATTGTTTGTCAGGAGGTATCACCATATCTTATCTCAACTTCTGTCTGGGCCATCTGCAATGTCCGGAACGTGTTGAAAATGTCTCCCAACAACATCACGGAACGTACAGCGTGATGCGATGGTATCTCACCTTGAGTCCTCGTTCCCATCTATACCAACTTTTTTCGGACCGGTTAATCAGTCAAGCTTCGAAAGATGGCTGGGGATTTCTCCCGACCATTTCGCGGAGCCTATAGCTTGATGTGCTGATGTTTCACGAGGTGGCAGGGCGTTGGGGCTCCAACTACCGCTCGGCATTTAATTGCCTTTTACGACAAGCTGGCATACCTGTGATTATATTCTGAGGCCCTACTCACGGGGCATTACATCATCATCATCACCATCAGCGGCACTACAACCGGGATCTGGTCTTGGCCTTATTTAACAAATCTCTCCACCGGTCCCGATTTCGAGCCGACGTCATCCAGTTTGGCACTACCAGGCTCTGGGCGTCCTGGTCTACGCCATCCCTTCATCGCAGACAAGGTCTGCCGCGCTGTCTCCTTCCATACATCCTGCCATAAAGGACTTTCCAGGCAGGCTCCTCTTCGCTCATTCGAGCTAGGTGTCCCGCCCACCGGAGTCTACCGGGCTTGATTTTTCTTACAACATTACCTTCAAGGTAGATTGCGTACAACTCGTGGTTGTAGCGTCTCCGGAATCGTCCTTCCTCACATACGGGGCCAACAATTCTCCTGAAGACCTTCCTCTCGAACGCGGCTAAGCGTTCAGAGTACCTTTTTTGAGCACCCAGGTCTCGGATCCATATATGAGTACTGGTAAGACCATGGTCTTGTACAGTAGTAGCTTGGATGTTCTGGATAAATTTCAGAATTTAAAGAACCATAGTAGGGTTTGTTTGATTTGATCAGCCGTTCGCGTATTTCTTCTTCCATATTGTTATCGGCTGATGCTATTGACTCAAGGTAGTTAAAGGATTGCACTACTTCAAATTCGTGCTCTACTACCCTGATAGTTTCACCAACGTTAGGCCTTCTCTTCGCAGAAGTTGCCACCATGTACTTAGTTTCCCCTCATTAATGTGCAGTCCCAGTTTTTGTGCCGCCTGCTCGATCTGCGTAAAGGAGTCCTGTACAGCCGATTCGG
Organism: Microdon myrmicae; assembly: GCA_963931805.1. Classification (NCBI taxonomy): domain Eukaryota; kingdom Metazoa; phylum Arthropoda; class Insecta; order Diptera; family Syrphidae; genus Microdon; species Microdon myrmicae. The sequence goes on along the minus strand of OZ007498.1, from coordinate 40,873,513 downwards.
TTCTACCGATGATGTCGACGTCATCTGCGTAGGCAAGTATCTGGCAGGACTTTGTGATAATAGTCCCTCTAGTTGTGACGCCAGAGTCACGGATTGCTTTTTCCAATGCCAGGTTGAAGAGGAGGCAGACCAGACCGTCCCCTTATCAGAGTCCATTAAATATGTTTATTGGTTAGGACAGCAATCCCGTTATTTTTACTTGACTAGTTACGTTGGTCATGGTCAACCTACTAAGTCGTATCAATTTGTTTGGAATGCCGAACTCTCTCATGGCATTATATAGTTCTACTCTGGCTATGCTGTCGTAGGTGGCCTTAAAGTCTATAAATAGATGATATAATGGAATCTTAAATTCCTGACATTTTTCCATCGCCTGCCTAAGGGTGAATATCTGATCAATCGCTGATTCGCCTGGGATGAAGCTACACTGATATTGACCAATGACGGAGTAGGCGGTACTCGGAAATGTTATACCCCTGTAGTTGCTGCACAGTGTGATATCTCCCTTCTTATGTATGGGGCCATATTATTCCGCGGTGCCAATCTTCCGGCATCTTCTCTTGCTCCCATACGTGCACCACAATCTCATGAATTGTGTGAGGTAACGCTGTCCCTCCTTGTTTGATCAGCTCAGCCGGTATGCCATCAGCTCCGGGGGCTTTATTTGATTTGAGCTGTCTTATGGGTTTTATTGTTTCCTCAATGTTTGGTGGCGGCAGCATTTGGTCTTGATCTTGCATTGGTGGAGCCTCCAATTCTTCTGTGAGCTGACCAATTAGCAATTCATTGGAGTGCACTTCCCATCGCTCCAGAATGCTTTCAGGATCGGTGATCAGATTACCCTCTTTATCCTTGCAGTAAGTGCAGCGTGGTGTGTACCGCGTCATCCTGCGGATTATTTGGTAGAACTTCCGTGCCTGGTGCGGATCTCGCTCCCTACTTTTCTGTTTCAGAGACTACATTTTTTTTCCAGGCATTTTTCTTTTGTCTGTGAAGCCTTTTTTCAGATCTTCTGAGCTCTTTATATTCCTTCTGGCGTACTCGCGCCCCGTGAGACTGCTACATCGCCCGGTATGCAGCATTCTTAAGTTCAGTTGCTAGTTTGCACTCATCATCAAACCAGTCGCTCCGATCTCTACGACCACTGCCTAAGATGGAGTTGTCAGTACTAATGACAGTATTCTTAAGTCGTGTCCATTTTTCTTCTACGCCCGCCATTCTGGCCCCAGGACTTACTTTCCCTCCGTCGAGCTCTTCGGGCACAGGGCATTACACCGGTCCTATAATCGTTGCATTATGGTTTTTTCTAAGTCCGAGAAACGAACATGAATTTTGTTCTTATTTTGATGTATATTTAAATTCCACATCTATTGGAAAGAGAATTGCATATAATCAATGTCCAAATCATAAAGCAATATGAAAATAACTGTTTTTACGGTTGTATTATATGAATAAGGTTTACATAAAATATATACTTACTTTATAAAATCTTTAAACTATGCAACTAATCTTAATATTTTTTTTATTTTTTTACTTGTAGTCGGCAATAGCATGCAGGATATTTCCCGCGATGATATCAATCTCCTGAATGGAGCTGAAACTTCATGCGAAAAGGAAATGTGTTCTTCAGTACTACGCCCATCAGTTGTGACACCCCTACTACTGAAAATACCGTCCACACAATCCGTAACCGATATTTCCTCTGCTAACCCAATTAAACTAGAAGACGACACCACTGATTCTTATCCTTCATGGCATCATATAAGTGATCAGCCGATAGAAATGGGTTCGAGTAAGTTACTACTTCAAGGATCCGATGATCCTCTTATATCACGGGGTGCAAATGCTGTTGATGACGATCAACCATCTGAATTTACTGCAATAATTGATTCAGTCGGAATAAATCGCTCTTGTGATAATCCAAAAAGTCAGCTAAAAGCAAAACTACAAAATTCCACTAAGAAATCAATAACACCCAAACCCAAAAAGAAAGGTACAACGAAACTTCGTTTCCATCATCAAGCTCTACCTGCAGAATACTTAAGTCATTACGAAGCCACCCAGGGACAACATATTCCTAAGGCGACGCAAATGCATCGAGACGAAACTTCAAAATTAACTGGAGAAAAGTCAACAGTAAAAAATTCTCATGAAAACGTTCGGAATTGGTTGCAAAAAATCGCCGAGATTCAAAATCAATCTTCACCAGTTAAAGAAAGCAAAGACTACTCCGACAGTGAAGAGGTTACTAATTTCGATATACAAAATTCCGATGAGAATGCCAACTTTCAGAAGACACCGAAACGAACGATAAATTATCTTGACTTGCCGTATATGGGCGAAATGACCTTAGACAATTCAAAACCCCGACGTGGTCGAAAACCGAAAAAGGCTGATATATGTCATTTGATTTATAAAAACTACGGAACGATACTACCTGGAACACCAGTATCAGCAATAGATAGCAAAACACTAGAAAGTAATCCCTCGAATTTATTAAAGCCAGAAGAACCACTAAATCTTTGCCTAAGGGATCATGCAGACTCTTACTCTATGTCAAGCAATGACGAAGACGTTTCAGAGACTCAAACAAATTCCAATTGTCCAACACCAGTAGCATCACCATTAGATGCATTCACTGACTCCATCCTAGCAGCCAATTTGAAATTATCCCTTCCCTCAGTGACGGCGGCAGAGGCTTCCTCATCAGAACAAACTAAACACCGCCCTAATTGGACAGATAAAGCAATCAACTCTAATCTCCTGTTGCACCCTCTAAATATATACTACCAAAAACTCATCGAATCGGGAAGCTTTTCAACCGCAAACATTGAGACAATTAACCATAACAATCAATTAGCTTTAAAAATTCCAATTCCAACGAATCTTCTGTCATTGGCAAAAACAGAACGACCTACGTCAACACCCGAATACCCAGAACAACTACCAACTCCAAGTTCTGTGAAATCTGAAAATTCAATGACAACAACGACAAGTCACACAACTCATCAACTTCCTCAAAAACGCAAACGTTCAGCTATTTTCATTCCTCCAATGCCAGCAGAAAATACCTCGAATCCAGCTACAGAAGTTAGCATATGCAAGTTCAAGTTCACAGGAGGTGCCAATCCGTCATTGCAGGAGAAGAAGATGCTTTCAGTTGATTCCGATGGAAATTATCGTTACTACAGTGGCACAGGAGACAAATCTATGCGCAGCTATGAATTCTTCCCCCGAGAAAGTTTACAACAATCAGGAGCAATACCTGGCATGAATTGTGCGGGCGTTTTTCTAAACGCCACTGGGGAGAAAGTTACCATTGACATTCCTCCGCCATCAGCTGGTCTTAGCAATGAGCTCTTGCAAATTCCAGATTCACTAACCAATAATGTACCTCCTCCATCCGTATCCAGATCACCATCTACAACGTCTGCATCTTCACCATTTCCCTCTCCAATTCGATTGAGAAACAGTGACACGACCAACACTCGTATCCATCATCAACTACATCATCACCATCATCATCATAGTAGTAAAAAAAAGAAATCTCGTCGTGCAGTTCAGAGAGAGAAACTCGAAAAGACTTTTAAAGAAAAGGGATTCCTAATTCAAACACAACAATTAGAATCGGCAGAGGGCGCCACTTACTGTAAATTTAGACAACTAAAAAAATTCACTAGATACCTCTTCCGCAATTGGAAGGACTACCTACCGCCGGGAGAAATTCAACATGCAAACGCAGCTGCTGTTGCTGCAGCCGCAGCAGCGGCGGCTCTGAATAATCACCGTCAGCTCACAACACCACCACCTCCGCCTCCTACATCAGTAATTGGAAGTATTCTAGCTGAAAGTTACACAAACCACCAGCGAAATAAAGATGCTAAGGAGATCCCTGAAAATCAGAGTTCTTAAATAAAGGTCCACCATGTCAACGAAATCAGGAGTACTGTGTGCGCGTTCGCTTGCTGTGCATATACATAACATGCTTGTATTTTTAGCCGGGTTAGAAGTGAAGGTACTTTCAAAAGTCAGCAAATGCCTTATCCTCGTGGTAGTTTGTAGTTCAATTTTTATTTTACAATAGATGGAATTTCTCCTTTAAAATTCTTTAAAAATTACATTAAACCATAAAGGAATAATCTACAGGGTCAAACACCGTTCCCGAGTAAAAGTATGCAAGTGACATAAAGTCAGGTTTTAATATTTTTCAGGGAAAAAGTTCAGTACACAGATTGAAAGAGAAAGTCTCGCGACACATTTAAAATTAGGACGAGGATTATGGTCGCGGAGAAGTATTTATACAGGTTTTTTCAAATAAATGTCATTCGACTGAAGAACGACGTGGTATGTGAAAATACAAATTTGATATTAATATTTGAAAGAAATAGGGACAGATATTGCATGGAATTGTTAATAGTGACATTTAACGAACCTCCTCTAATACCTGCGCTGGATATTTGTCTTCTTTCTATTCTGTTTTAAACGAATTACTCGCGCTAATATGCATTGGAAAATACATTACAAAACTAAACACGGTTAAAAAAAATTGTTATAAGCGGACGATTTCCTCTACATATTAGATAGTAATAATTCCTCTTATATTGTTTCCAAACGCTGGGTAACCTGAAAATATCAGATCTCCTAATGTTTTAAAGAACATACCATGGTCATCCCTCTTCTTTCAAAAATATTCATTTTGTCCTCTTAGATATCTGAGTTTATGACTAACTCGCCATGGAACTAGGACTTCATTATATAGGCCTTTGGATTTGTCTCCACTCTATTGTTCATCATATATGTTTTCTTTTTCCTATGAGCATTTGTGTTATCACCAACAGTCTCGCTCGCTATATGAAATTCTCTCTCTACGGTAACAACATCGTAGCCGGTACCCAGACAATGACTGTGCCGATTGTTCTCCTTATCGTTTCCCAATTATCCGATTCCGATCCTTTTGGATGCCAGAAGGAATCTAGGTGTCGAAGCATTACTCCGTTTTTATTTTGATATCTATGATTTTACATTGAATATAAATATACCAAATTCAAACACGCAAACAGTGTAATGCCCGCATTTCCTCGTATCTTTTTGCAGATTCCGTATTTACACTCACTCTCTGTTACATGAATCTTAACCACCACAGGAAGGCTTGTATAAGTCTTCTTTTTTTTACCATCTCGTTAACCGAACAAAGCACACTTCTAATACCTTCCTTGCTGTGTGGTACTCGTTCCTACTCATATAGCCTCTACGTCACTACCTGCCGAAACAGTCACTTTCTCTGTACTAACCTTTGCTCCTTGGTAATGAATCTCCGTGCTAGGAAAACAATATAACCATACATTGGAAGAATTCATCTTCGCTATAACCTCAGGAAAACAATATAACCATACATTGGAATAATTGATCTTCGCTATAACCTCTTGGTATACACAATAACATACAGAGAACAACAGCAAAAACCGACACCATCGAATTTTTTAAGAAATTCTAAATGACAACATGACACATCTCTGTTGTTGTTTTCTTTCGTTTTCGAAGTTAATTCCTGAATATTCATAAGCTGTATAGAAACCACGAGTGGCACCGTTCAAAAAAAGAATGGTGGCATAAAATTATCCGATAGCTTTGAAATGTAAGGACGCAATAATTTTGAGGCATCGCAGATCCTCTGTAAGTCGGGCTTCACTATGTTTTATCAATCTACTTTAATTGGTCTTCGCTATAACCTCTTGGATTTTAAAAGAGAAAAAGCACGGGTGGCGCAACAACAATCGCTTTATGAGAATTTTTATTGCACTCTTATCGGTCGGTTTCTGTTGTAGGATCTCGGAATCCGGTCATCTGCGTTCCAGACAATGTAAAGATAACATCTTCCCATCGCAGAGGTTCATTCATGGCCACAAAAAAAGACCCCAAAAACATAGACTTTGCTTTTTTAGTGTCTCTTGGGATTCTCATTTCCTATCCTGCTGAGTTTCTTTTGTGTATGCGCGTGGGGGAGAAATGGGCTCGCTGCAATGTTCCCTCTCTTGCTTCTTCTTCTCTAATTCCTGTTCGAGAGGAATTGCTTCCAGTCACCGATTTGCCTTCAATTCCGATTTTCACACCAATTCCTCTTCTTCGTATGGTTGACTTTTTTTTCTTTTTCTTTAGACGCTCCTGCATAGCAACGACCTTACTCATATTTTACTTATTATCTCTGAGCTCCTCTTTTGCTTCCTTCACAGATTTTGCAAATTGCGTCTTCTTGGTCTTCATTTCCGAATGAAAATCATCTTCAGAGCTCCTGGTACACGGTAGTTTGTAATTTAACATCAATGCCACTGTCATCATCATCATCATCGGCACTACAACCGGGAACCGGTCTTGGCCTTATTTAGCAAGTCCTGAGGGTTGTTAAATTTTCCATAACGATTTGTTTTTTTCGGGCAAGGTAATTTGTCTTGCGCCACAATGGTATTGTCACCCATAAGCAAGGTGAATCCCGACTTCTTGATTCCCTTCTTATTCTACGTTTCGATACTTTCTTATCTTCTAACACTCTTGTGGTTTAGATGAAATATTCACAATGTGGTATAAAAATATTCACTCTAATTATTAATCTTAATGTGGTATAAGAGAATATTCACAATGTGGTATAAAAGCATCTACTTTATTTATTCATCTTAGAACTAACTATTCATTTGCTGACAAGCAGTCACGAATCACAAATTGCCCATCTAACGAACTGTGTTCACATTTTCGAAAGTGAACTGCTGTGATTGACTGTGAATTATAGGACCAACCAAAATACAATTTGTCTCCATTGTCATGTGGGATTGTGAATTATAATTTTGTCTCAAATTCACCCCCGTCATTGCCACCACACTCTTTTGTCCAGATCTTGCACTGATTTGTCTCTGATTTCGACGTGGCGCCGGACCAGAGCTTCCGTTCCGTTTCCTGTGGGTGGATTTCTCTGGAAAACGGCTTTGCACCCATGGAGGACTCAACTCAAACGTGTGACCGCAGTCATTGGTGTACTTTACCTTCGTTTGGTCTTCTTACCACTCAAGTCCCCAGTGATCTATCCGTATGATTAGTCTGGGATCTTTCACAGATTACTCGGTTTTACATCTACTGTGTCTTCTATCGTCTTCTTACTGGTTCCTCCTTTACTTCCCGTCTGGAGAGCTTTAAATTGTCATTTGTCCTTACTTTAATGAATGTTTTATCTCTTCTGTGGGCCTCTTTTGTCTTAGCTTGGAGCTATGGTGGGGAACAGAAAAGAAAAAAGAAAATCTCAGCAAAATTATCAACGCTGTATAGCAAACCATTAACATAGCAATCACGGTTATTATGTAAAAATTCAGACATCGTCGCGTGGCTGCGGTCGAGATCTAATGTGTCGATGCTTTGATTCTAACGTTTTTCACTTCTGGCATGAACGGCTATATTTGGTGATGCTAACAAAACCTGTTCACAACAAAACCCTATTCCACACTGTTAACGCCACTTCCTCGCTTCGTCGCTCTGTACAAAACACTCATAACATAGCTACTGGAGAGAAAGAGTAATTTTCTTTTCAAAGAAATTATCTCAGCACCTTATAACTTTTAAAACGAACACGAAAAGCAACAACAATCTTCGCAGTAATTCTTTTTTTTACAATTACGATCCGACATATTGTAAAATAAGTATAGCACTAAGAACTAATTAAAAAAATTGGGAAAGCAAGAACCAACTACAATCTCAAATCAGTGGGCGCAGCTAACTCAGCAACATACTGAGAACAACAGCAGAAACCGGCGCCATCGAATTTTCTAAGAGATTCTAAATAACTAAACGACACATCTCTGTTCTTGTTTTCTCTCATTTTCGAAGTTAGTTCCTAAATGTTCACAAGCTGTATAGAAACCACGAGTGGCACCGTTCAAAAGAAGAACTCTCAAATTTCACGGTGGCATAAAATTATCCGATAGCTTTGAAATTTAACGACGACGTCATTTTGAGCCGTCACAGATCCTTTGTGAGTCGGGCTTCACTATGATTTATCAATGTACTTTTTCCATAACAATCGCTTTCGGCCTGTCTCTCACATCAATTTTCCTGGAGAGAAACAATAAGGTCTTCATCCGGCAGAGCTAATACACGGGTCGATCTCTTCGGTCCACATACAGTGGCACCATCTACAGGTAGGTCTCTCCGCTGCCCGCGATGCTCATCGAGGTGATGACTTCTTAGTTCTGCCCAATAATAAAAAATTGTTTTTTTTTATTTTTTCACTTCTTTCGGGAGAGGCGAACCTATAGCATCGAGCGGGCGCCCGAGATGCCACCAAATAACTGTTGCAGGTTGTAACGCTCCGAGAACACCCGAGCGGGGAGATAATTTCACACCTTTCCCGCTCTGTAACGGAACGATTTCTGTTGCAGGGATGTTTGCGCCGTTGGTAGATGAACCTCAAATTGGTGCGATCTGTCGGAGTGTCTTGTGGAGCGCATATAAACAAAATAGCGCGGAACAATACCATTAATCTCCTGTGAACTGTACCCGTGAAAATAGCTGTCAAACAGACGGTCAGCTACGCGCCTTCTATCTGATAGCGACTGTAGTCCCATCGTCAGGGCCGTGTCCCCGATCAGTCGGATCGGTCGTCTGTGTATGTTCTCATGTGGGTCGAGGGTATGTTTAGGAGCACAGCTCCAAACATGAGAGCAATATTCGTGCGTATGTCTAATCAGAGATTTATACAGGAGAAAAGGTTGTGGAGCAGTAAAATATATCTTGCCCTTAAAAAGATAACTGAGTTTTCCTGAGGCAGACCTGGCGATGTGCGACATGTGTTTATGCCACGATACATTCTCACATACCGTGACGCCGAGCCATTTCAAGCCTTCCCCAGATTCGTGGGCCTGGCCATTCATCATCAGCTGTGGAACCGATGATCCACTTATCTTTGTGAATCTTGTATTTGTACTGTGTCTTTGTTCCATTGAAGTCGGCAAGAGTGGCCTTTCCCCACCACAGTACTTTATCCTAATCCCGTTTTAGAGAGTCGGTACAATGGTGCGACGTATCGGCCGATCACTCGAAAAAGAGGAAACAAGCGTACTATCATCCGCAAAACTGAACACCCGGTTATCCGTTGACTCCACCATATGATTTATGTGAATCACAAACAAGGTTGGAGCCAAAATAGAACCTTGAGGCACTCCGGCATTAACAGGATATAGATCCGAAGATTCGCCGTCCACAACCCCCCAGATCGATCGATCCTCACGGTAACTCCCCGTCCAGTCACAAAGCCGCAGGAAGTCCGTATGAACAAAGCTTGCTCAGCAACACCCCGTGCCAGACGCAGTCAAAAGCCTTGGATATATTTAATACGGACGCCATTGGTTCACCATTTTTTTTCAATCGCTGATGTGTAGATATCAGTCGCAAGGCTCAAAAGGACTATCATGGACCGCCTGCTCTGAAATACGTATTGACGATCATTCAGAAGTCCGTTGCACTCCAAATACTTAATTAACTCGACATTGATGGCCTTTTCTATCACCTTGGATAACATAGACAGCAATGCTATCAGCCGGTAATTTTGTGGGAGACACCTTTTCTCCTTCTTTAAGATTGGCTGAACTCGAATCACCTCCCAGCAAGTAGGAAATGTCCTCCGTGCATAAGATAAGCGATAGAGCCTTCCAAGAACCGGACACAGTTCTGACCCACAGTTCTTAAGGACTACTGTTGGTATTCCGTTGGGGCCGGTTACTTTCCTACAGTCCAGTTCACGTAGAATGCGTTGAATAATACGCGGGAGAAACGTCACATCCCGCATCGAAGAACATACCGGCACTATCACAGTTGGCTCCAAAAGACCGGTATCGATGTTTGAATTCGCGGAAAATAAATTCGGGACCACATTAGCTTTATCTTCTAACTTTGTGGCTAATGTGTCACTGCCAGTCACTAACGGAGGAAAAGAGGGGGAAGCGAATTTACTGCTGATAGACCAGAAGGGACGCGAACCAGTTGGGCACTGAAGCAGTTTATTGGTCACTTTGTCACTATAAGCCTTCTGCTTGTCACTATAACTCCTTCTGTTAACATCGGTGGGATTGGAGCGCCATTGTTTAAAAGATCTATTTTTTTACCGCTGTAATTTGCTCGCATTTCTTATCAAACTAGGGTTTATCAAATGAATTTCGTTTGATGGAATGCGGAATATAAATCTCCATCCTGAGAAGAATAATCTCTGTGACCGACTTCGCACATGCGTTAGCATCGGAGTTTTTGAAGCAAACCTCCGAGCAGGGAAAGGATGCGAAGAAATCTCACAAATCGTCCCAGTTAGCAACCCCATACCTCCATGCATGGCGAAGCTGCTTAGATCGGTTATTCATTTGAAATGCCAGTGGCTGCGAAACCAATACCAAGCAGTGATCTGAGTTTCTCAGTGGCCCAGCAAATTCCACGGTATAAACGCTCGGCTCGGATGTCAAAAACAGGATGTTCGTATCACCTCGGGTATCCGGTACTTACGTAGGTTCCTGCACGAGTTAAATCAAATTGTGGCTAACAGCGAACATGGCCGCTAGCCTCACAGCCTCGTCGGTTCTGTTAGAATGTACCAAGCAGCAGGAGTTGTGTACATTAAAATCTCCAAGGACGACAATTTCAGAAGTCGAGTGGTTGATTTTTATCCAGTGGACGATGCTTGAAAGATGTTCGAAAAGTATCGGCGGACGGTCGCTCTTCGGGGAGAGGTAAAGACAACAAAGAAATTTAACAGAATTTCTCAGCATGGCCGTCAACCACATGATGCCCAAGTTATTGGGTTCTAACGCCTCACAACGAACAAAACATAATTAGTAGTATATCTAAATTACTATTCAGCTGCGGTTTAGATATTTTGGATGGATCTGTGCTTTGATATGAATCTTCGGTTCTATATTGTTATCGGTTGATCTATAATTGCCCATCAAAATTCTTGTGTTATGTCCAAATTATGTGTGGCGTCGGTTAGCTGCTAAGCTCAATAGAGACAAAACAGGTTCCATTCGACAATTTGTAATCCTTTAAGCTGTTTTCTTTGTCGTGCTCGTTTTGTGTTTCCACTGGATAGACGAGACTTCTAGCAGGTTCATAATAATATGTTTTTATATATGGATATATTAACCTTCGCATCAACCGAACGTGTTTTTGTTATTTTTTTTTTAAATCATCATCATCATCGGCAACACAACCGGGATCCGGTCTTGGCCTTATTTAGCAAGTCTCGAGGATTGTTACATTTTCCATAATAATTTATTTTTACGGGCAAGGTTATAAGTCTTTAAAATCATCATCATCATCATCATCGGCACTACAACCTGGAACCGGTCTTGGCCTTATTTAGCAAGTGCTGAGGCTTGTTAAATTTTCCATAATGATTTGTTTTTTTTCGGGCAAGGTCATTAGTCTTGCGCCAGAGGCTCCCCGACGAGGAATCGAACCCCGGTCTCCCGCGTGACAGGCGGGTATACTAACCAGTATACTACTGAGGAGCTAAGTCTTTAAAATACACCAGCAAAAAAGGGGTTGTTTCATGACCTTAAATGTCATGCACATTGCAAGTGGATGAAAACTAGGACTTACTGATTAATTATATACTTCGGCGAGCTTCGGTTTTGCAATTTCGCCGCCATTTCACGGTCGCCACAAAATGCAGAGAACGCTGGAACTCTGCTTTCCAGGAAATACATTTCACATCACACTTAAATAAATATTGTTTTTATTTAATTAGCAAACTTTCAGTATTTCACTTCCGACGCGAAAAGTCACAAGCAAGCAAGCGCATGAGTACACTGTAAAAAAAGTTATGTTTGCTTTTAATATAAAAAATCTATTTTACTTCTTTACCAAACTTTGGGAATATTATTGACTGATTTGTAAATAAGTTATGTATAAAATGAATAAAACTGCCAAAGATGTATATTTAACGTTAATATTGTCATTTTTTTTTAATTCATAATAGATAACATAAAGTGAATAAGTTAAATGAAAACGCATCTAGTCTATAGCTGTAAACACATCATAGAAAATTTCATAAAAAAATGAATATATTTCTTTATTAACAAATTTTATATTTTATATTAGATTACATAAATGTAATTCACTTAAAATTACATAATGTTTTTACTTTTAACTCTAAAAAAAAAAATTATAATAATATTCAAATATAAGCAGATGAATCTTTGTCAATCAATACGTTGATTTATGGGTGTATTTTATAATTATAAATAATTAAATACATTTAATAAAGTGATTAATGTTAAATAAAAACTAGGTCAAAACAAGAAAAATATATTGTTGTTATAATAAGTATATTCAAATGCCGAACATAAGGTGCTGATTTATCTATATCATATTTTTATTTATATTTTAATGGTTTTTTTTTGTTTTGTTATAAATTTTTCTAATTCAATTATATTTTTAATACTGTTTTCTTATCAACTAATTTATTTATAATTTTGTTTTGATCAAAAATTATATAAGATGTTATCCTTTATAGTTTTGAAACAAATTAAAATTCATTTATCGTATAGATAACTTCATGTGTATACATATAAACAATAAGTGTAACATATCAACGTTAAAGTTTTCTTAAATTGGAAATATATAAATTTTGATTAAAAAGGTTTTTTTATCATTTCTGAATCACATTGGTTTCTTATTTAATTAATTGGAGTTGAGGAAAAATTCCCTGCCATCAAATTCATTTTGATTTTAATTGAAACAGTATATATTAATATATTTATAAATTGAATACAATTCAGACTTTCATTTAATGACTCGTGGGAATCTGGTTAGTTAGTTAGTGTGTTGAAAAATGTTTGTTAGGAGTTTTACACAATGATGTATTATACTAAGTGTGTGGTTATCGAGATATGGGCAATGGTGTGTAAGTTCAATTGACATAGATCATTGAAGAGGTAGAACAGTTGAGATGTATGCAGAATAACAGAGATTAAAATGATGCCAAGAGCTTGCTTTCTTTCTGCTCACGCTATCTATCAGTGCATTTTTAATAACGATTGGGAACAAAATAGTATTGAAGCGTTTTCCTGTTAACTCAAGTAAAATTCCAACAAGCAATGAAGTTTAAAATTGTTTTTAAACGGTTGTAATTCTATTTGGAATCTTGAGATACCCGATTTTTTTTTTCTTATTTGAATTTGATAGTGAGTAAAAGAAAAAAGAAGGCCGAATTACAGAAGAGTTCTCCATGGCTATGTACGCAACAGGAAACGATTTTATTACGAGTTCAACCCAAAAATTAAAAATGAAATAAAATAAAAATAATGACTCAGTAGATAAGAGAACAGAAATAAACCTCAAGTTCCTGTACCAAAGAACAGTCTCTAAGGAAAGGCAAGAATGTTTTTAAAACATTTGGCCCAAAAATGTATAAAGCGACTGTAGGTCTAACTATAACCTACAAATGTGAACCACGGAAGGTAGAATTACCTTCTCTAGAAAAGATGATTCAAAAGAAAAATATATCTATAAAAATAAATTTTAGAAAAGCAAAATGTCAGTACTTGTATGTCCACTTTAGCTTTGATCAATCTCCAGTTACAAAAGTATTCAGCTAAATTTGGATTGCTTTTTACATGAATCACACGCACACAAATTTTGAGATACTCTTTAACGCCAAAACTCAGTACAAACGGAAGGATAAGGCACGGGGGGGGGGGGATATGGGATATTTATATGAAAATTTCATTGAAACGGAGTTTGGTATAAAGGGGAATGTTAGCATTGAGTCTGCGCTTTGATACCCTATTTTTTTTTCTCAACCGAGTCCATGAGCCAAGCTTGAAAAGGTTGTCAAGGATTTTACCGAACCATTTTACCGAACTTATATGTTAATGGAGTAGAATTGGAGCTTAACCTGCCGTTCAGTGTCGGACTGCTACGACACCAAAAGTCGTCAATAGAACTCACATATGCACGAGCAAACGCATGAGAAAACATACTCAATACACAAATCTTAACAACAGTCAAATAAAAAGTGAATAAAAAGGTTTATATTACCTCCCCTTTAGCCCACGCGGATGTCATCAACAAGATGTGAATCTTAAGTTTTGAGCATTGTAATGATCGATTGTTAATAATTGACTGCATTTACCTCAGTGTTCTTTTATTAGGTTGGGGAAAACAAATTCGGTATCGTTCCACTTGGTTGGTTTTAATCACAACTTTGGAACTCTGGCACAACTTTGGAACTTTGAAACTGTGGGACTTCATATTTTTATTTGAGAGATTGCTGATCAGTCGGTTATTCGTGATAATTCGATGCGTCGTGTTAACATTAAACGTACCAAGCAGGGTCAAATGACCCCTTTCAAAATTCACTAAAAATCATACATTCATTGTTATTTCTTTCTGTTAAATGAAACGCGAGCCCACTATGCAGTGCTAGAAGATAGAACCTACAGCTTCCGACTAAATCATGTCTTTCTGATGAATTACCCTTTTCTTTCTTTCGGTACTGAAATCTTGTGTTTACCATATCCCCCTCATGAATTTCAATGTTTATATTATATTGAAATAAAGTTCCTTTAAACAACTATGCCTGTGTATTATCCGATTCACAAAACGTTACAAGCCAACAGCCCGCATTCTGTTGCTCATTAGTAGATTTTCAGCCATTTGTTGTTTGTCGATTGCCGGAATAATGATTCATCCCTCATGATCCGCCCACCGAGAATCGTTCAAAGATCTAACCACAAGTGCGTTGTCAGCATGCACAGGGGTGAGTTTCGTTCGAGAGAATAAGATTTTCGATTGAGAATGTGGAGTCAACCGCATTTTGAACAAGAATCATTACGCACTTGTGCTCACAGTTCGAGAGTTAATTTTCATTTAATCTCCAAACTTCTAAACAGGCGACAGTAAAGTTTGTTATAATTAGATGGCTTAACTTAACCGCCGGGATAGAGAGTTTCGTCACAGGACTAAATAGCTATGTGGTACTAGTGTTCAGTAATCGGTGACCGGAGTGATCGGTGTCGGTAGAGTGGTGATATTATATAAGAACGGTGCCAGAGGACGATTAATCCCATTAGCCGCTCTTGCCCCAAACGAGGTTCGGGCAGCATTTCTCAGGTAGGTCAAAATTGCACTCATTTCTTACGTTGGCGGTTTCAGCGAGGACCGACTCCAGAATCTACACCGCATCGGTATGTCTCTCTGGCCCGGATGCCGAGGACTCATATCACCCCTTCCTGCGGTAGTGCCCGATGTCTGTAGAAATTATTTGCTTTAAGGAAGAAAAGAAGCTACGGGAGTGCGCAAAGCATTTTTATGATGTGAGGCGATATTTGGTTTTAAAACCCAGTAAAAGCTAATATTCACAATCTCTTCTGTCTTAACGATGCCGCAAACAATGTGCTTATATTCGGGTCTGGTTTCCTTAACAGCAAGCGAAAAAGAATTTTTTAGTTGAGACGTTCAGTTTCGTATGGAAGAGCGTTATACCAGGTTGTGGTATGTGGATGGTTCTGGTTATCGCAAGATGACCAGAAACCAGAGACAAGATTAAGGACACATCTATCCTTGTCTCGCTAAAGTCGGCCACTCGCCATCCCATTTTTTTTTATTTTTTTATTCGTGGCAGTCAGTCCCCTTATCGAGGAGTACTTGCTGCGATTACCATACAAGTACGCCAAAGCACTCAGAATAGCGAGAATCTACTTGTACGGGAGTCGTGCGTTCTTGACTCTACTCTTCTTCGATCTCTTAGTATCGCCACAATTTCTTCTTCAGAACAAAACTGAAGAAAGCAACCTTCCCAACAACATTTCCCTCTATAATAGAGGATTTCGGGACTCATCCGATAGGGTCTATTCCACTACACACACGCACGCACAGTATAAGACGGTACAAACATACACACACACCGAACAAAGCGCAGATTATCAGCAAGGACGTAATCTGCGCTTACGACCGCACTCAAGACCTACTAGTCTTGTATGATTTCTGTCCCACCATCCCTCCATCCAAGTGGTAAGAGACCTTTGAACTAACCCTATAGACACTATCCTTAGATACCTACCCCCGCTTTTTATTTTTTAGATATCTTGAGATTGAGCCCAACATTCTCATGGATGTGGGTGATTCTGGTTGTCGCAAGATGAAGGACACATTTGTCCTTGCCTCGATTAAATCAGCCTGCCACCACACCCTTTTTATTTTTGTTTTGATTCGGGGCATCTCCCGGTTGGCGCCCAACGTTTAGGGGCATCAATAAATTCATTTAAATCAATATTAAATTTAAATTATATTATAATAAAGATTAGTTGACTTCCAGCGGCCAAAGCTGCGACCAAAGGCCAGTTCATTGCAAAATTGTAAAAACCATAAATAATAATAATAAAGACCACGCGTTGTATACCCCGTTGTTTCTCTATCACGGTTCACTCCGATCTTTCTGACTGTGCGTAATTACGGTGTGGTAGATTGCGTATATTCATGAATGTTTTAACGACTCCTGTATATTGGAGATCAACTGTCCTTTGGGGGACACCTCAGGCCGCTCGTTGTCAGACCGACAAGGCGCGGATGCCAAGGGCGAAATAACCATACAGGTCGCATGGCGGATTAACCTCGACCTGCTCAGCCCAACAGGAGAGACACCAACTTCCTCAGCACATTTGGAAACCGGACTGACTCCAACCACTTAAGCCGGTAGGATCCAACCGGTCTCTAGCAGCCAACCCAGCTCCTAGCTACTTAAGGAAAGGCCTAAGATAAAAAAATAATAATCCTATAGCCCTTACATTACAACCCGTGCAGCCCGCGACTGCAAGTCGCATACAATTGATCCTTATGAAAGTCCACAGAAAGACCCGGGATTTGTCGACCTTGACCTTGACCCCGGACTCATATGACTTATACAATACAGCTAAGCAAGGTTTGTAGTTCTTATAGTGTGAAAACTTATAGCGCTGAGTCGGCCCCCTGAGATGCTAAATTTTTTCTCGGCCGGGTCCATCAGCCAAGCTCCGAAAGATGGCAAGGGATTTCTTCCTACCATTTCACGGAGCCTATAGCTTGATGGGGTGGTATTTTACCGAGCGGCTGGACTTTGGGACCCTAGTTACCACTCAGTAATTGTGCCGAACTGCACAAAATAGCAAGAGTTTTCAGTTGAACCTAGGTTTGCACAATCAAACGCTAGACACAACCTCCTTACCAACTCAGCCATTGAGGGGGAGATGAGATAGTGTGTTAAAGAGTATAAATGTCTGAGAACAATTATGTCCTCTAATAACAAAATATTAAAGGAAATCAACCAAGGGTGCATTCCGGGAACGCTAGTTGGTACTTAGTTAGCAAACTGCTAAAATTGAAACTGATATCACATATTGTAAAGCTCCGTATTTATAAAACAATATTCAGACCGATTGTTTTATGTGAATGCGAGAAATGGGGGCTTACAAAACAAGAAGAGAACAAATTCCCAGTATCCGAGAATAAAGTTTTAAGGAGTATCTTTGGCGCTAATATAATGAGCACATGGGACAATGGAGAAAACTAAATAATCGTGAATTGGAAGAGCTATGCCTCAAACCGACAATAGTGAAAATCGTCAGGTCGTGAAAATTAAGATGGACCAGACATGTACCAAGAATGGGGAACGAAAGAACAGTCCGTGGATTTCTTGACGGAAGACCAACGGGAAGGAGAAGATTGTTTAGTGCATTAATATTAAATGTGAAAACATAATAACGTGCCGTGGTTTTAGTGACGATCGTCGGTTGGAACAATAAAACAAATTGATTATCGGTGACCTGTTCATCGGCAAAATACGTGATGGTCAAGCTGGTCGTAATTCTTCTTCTATTAGTGATATTCGTTGGCATAGGCACTTTATCCAATGCAGATTTCGTGGTAATTATTACCATGAGACGTCAACGCCAATTGCAACAACAATTCGAAATCAATCGACCGATGGCTCATCGGACAGCGTCTGCAGTGGCTCCGATGACAACCAGGGATTCTTTAAGAATCCGTAGCAGTTTGCAAGGATAGCGAAGAAGTAGTGATTCCTGCCGACGTTAAAATCACTAAAAGATATTACCGAAACCTCAACACATCAGACCACTGCCGCGTGTACGAAATTGATTGTTATTATCAAGTACACTCAACTGATATGGAATTGCTATGGTATACAGCTCTGATGCTTAAAATGTTTTTTTGTTTTTTTGTTTATTATTCTTCACTATTGGTTGCGTGTGCATCTGTTAGAAACGCCACAAACGTATTCTATTTACGAAGATAACGATCATAAATTAGTAATGTTTATCACTCACCGAGTCGATCTGTCAAACTTTAATTTAACATATATATTTACGAAGTATCCATTCTTTCTTGGCGTCACCTTTTCTCGGCTTTGAAAACTATCGATGTGAGAGTAACAATTTATATCGAACAGTCTCAAGTCAAGTTCCTGAGAAATCTTGTTCTAAATGTGTGAGATTGCAGTACTACTTTTGGGAAATTTCATCATCAAAAAAACCTCAATATTACCAGCTATTCTCGATACCATTACTGATGTCGTCACATTTTCTTTTATTTGCATTTTGTTGCGTATATAACTATACAGTAAAGTTAATTTTGTTCGTATTTCATTTAACCAAAACTCCGTCATTCCGCCGGTAGTTGTGCCAGTGTGGCGTTTCTAACAGATACACACACAATACAGAAGCAAATAGTGAAGAACACCGAAAATCGAATAAGAAAATGCATCAGAGCCGTATACCATAGCGATAACATAACAATTCCACATCAGTTGAATGTACTTGAGTTTAGAAATCGAATTCGTACACCCGGCATACCGGGCAATGTAGCAGTCTCATAAGACGAGGTACGCGAGGAGAAATACAAAGAGCTCAGAAGATCTGAAAAAAGGCTTCACAGACAAAAGTAGAGAGAGAGGTCCGCACCCGGCGCGGAAGTTCTACCAAACAATCCACAGTCTGACGCGGTACACACCACGCTGCATTTACTGCAGCGATTAAGAGGGTAATCTGATCACCGATCCTGAAGGCATTCTGGCGCGATGGCAAGTGCACTTCAATGAATTGCTATATGTTCAGCTCACAGAAGCATTGGAGGCTCCACCCATCCAAGATCAAGACCAAATGCTGCCGCCACCAAATATTGAGGAAACATTAAAAGCCATAAGACAGCTCAAATCAAATAAAGCCCCCGGAGGTGATGGCATACCCCCTGAGCTGATCAAACAACGAGGGGCAGCGTTACATCATGCAATTCATGAGATCGTGGTGCACGTATGGGAGCAAGGGGAGATGTCGGAAGATTAGCGTCGTGGAATAATTTGCCCCATACATAAGAAGGGAGATATCACAGTGTGCAGCAACTATAGGGGTATAACATTGCCGAGTACCGCCTATAAGATACTCTCCACTATCCTACAAGATCGGATAGCCCCATACGCTAAAGTCATCATTGGTCAATATCGGTGTGGCTTCATCCCAGGCAAATCAGCGATTGATCAGATATTCACCCTAGGGCAGACGATGGAAAAATGTGTGGAATTTAAGATCCCATTATATCTTCTATTTATAGACTTTAAGGCCGCGTACGACAGCATAGCCAGGGTAAATACTATATAATGCCATGAAAGACTTCAGCATTCCAAACAAATTGATAGGACTTAGTAGGTTGACCATGACCAATGTAACTAGTCAAGCAAAAATAGGGGGATTGGTGTCCAAACCAATAAACATATTTAATGGACTCTGATAAAGGGACGGTCTGGCCTGCCTCCTCTTCAACCTGGCATTGAAAAAAGCATTCCGCCACTCTGAAATTACAACTAAAAGGACTATAGCGTTTGCGACGATAGTGAAGAACGTGTGATTCAAACAGATGCTATGACGGTTAGAATCACTAAAAATTGAGCCAATGCTCAACACATTAGGCCACTCCCGCGTGTACGAATTCGATTCTAAACTCAAGTACACTTAACTGATGTGGAATTGCTTAGGTTATTGCTTGGTATACGGCTGATGCCTTTTGCTTATTCGATTTTCGTTCGGTGTTGTTCTTCACTAGTTCATTGTGTACTGTATGTGTATCTGTTAGAAACGCCACAAGACTATTGTCACCAAGTCAAGCCAGATACTTGCCTACGCAGATGACATCGACATCATTACATCCGATTCGGCTGTACATAACTCACTCCTTCATCCAGATCGAGCAGGCGGCACAAAAACTGGGACTATATTAATGAGAGAAAAACTAAATACATGGTGGCAACTTCTGCAAAGAAAAGATCTAACGTTGATCAAACTATCAGGGTAGCGGGGCACGAATTTGAAGTAGTGCAATCCTTTAACTAGCTTGGGTCAATAGTAGCAGCCGATAACAATATGGAAGATGAAATATGCGAACGGCTGATCAAATCTAACAAAGCCTACTATGGTCTATCAAGGCTCTTTAAATCCCGAAATTTATCCAGAACATCCAAGCTACTACTGTACAAGACCATAGTCTTTCCAGTACTCATGTATGGATCCGAGATCTGGGTCCTCAATAAAAGGCAATCTGAACTCTTAGCCGCGTTCGAGGGGTCATCTATACCCCAAAAATGAATTTCATCAAACATGTGACCCACATTCTTCAAAGGGGCCTCGGTCGGTCTAAGTAACGGCACAACATCTTGAAGTGGAGCAACAAAGTTGACACCAAAGTTAAGCTTCTCAGCTATAAGCAGCTAATCCGTTCTGGAATATCGCACGCCTTTCCCATATGGTCCTGCATATCTTCGGCCCAAATGGAAAGACCGAGTTTTCGAAAGAAAACTCCTCAGAAGATGCACCAACCACTCTAGAAGGCCTGATGGTCGCCATTACCCGAACTCTCACCTATACGAAGGTGCCTACATTATCCCTATCGACGAGTATTTGCTACAATTAGCATACAAGTACATTGAAAGCATTCAGAACAGCGAGAACCTACTTGTACGGGAGTATTGCGTTCTTGACCCTTCTCTCTTTTGATCTCTTCGGGTCCGACCACCACAATTTTTTTTTCAGTACAAAACTGAAGAAAGCACCCTTCCCAACAACATTCTCCTCGATAATAGAGGATTCGTGAACCCGTCCCATAGGGTCTACTGCTGACACACTACAAACACGCACGCACAGTACAAGACAGCACAAACACACACAAACACACACACACACACACACACACACACGCGCGCGCACACACACACACACACACACACCGACCAAAGCGCAGATTATCAGACGCCAAAGACGTGATCTGCGTTTATTACCGCACTCAAGACCCACCGGTCTTGTACGATTTCTTTCCTACCATTCCCCCATCCGAGTAGTTAGAGAACAATTGAACTAACCCTGTCCAGACTATCCCTAAATACGTCCTTCCCCTTTCTTTTCAGATATCTTGAGATCGAACCCAACATCCTCATGGATGTGGGTGATTCTGGTTATCGCAAGATGACCAGAAGCCAGAGACAAGATGAAGGACACATTTGTCCTTGTCTCCCTAAAGTCGGCCTCTCGCCACCCATTTTTTTTAGCCGCGTTCGAGAGGAAGGTCTTAAGGAGAATTGTTGGCCCCGTATGTGAGGGAGGACGATCCCGGAGACGCTACAACCATGATCTACCTTAAAGAGATAATGTGTTGACGGAATGTTCGACAGCGTCTGGAACCCACATTAAATTCAATTAAGAAGAAGAAAAAAATGTATATACATATATGTATATATGTATATATATATATATATATATATATATATATATATATATATATATATATATATATATATATATATCCCGCTTGGTAGAAACCTTGACGTGGTGCGGGGGCTTAAACTACAATGAATCATTCAGGCTATGCTGACGGAAGCATACGCTTCCAGTAGGCCCACCCATGTCAGATAGGCTAGCGAGGAGTACCACACAAAGATCTACCACCCCTAATCCAGGGTGTTACGCGTCACCGTGCCCATTGGATGGCTTGCAGCCAGGGGTATACCGGCTGTATTATAACGGCCCCTCTCTGACACCAGGTCGAATCAGAGCAGTAAGCAGACCTTACCATCAAAGAGGGGCTCTGATGTGGCGGACTATTTGAAACCCCAAGACTCGTGGGAACAAAAATGAATAATCAATATACAAAAAAAAATCTCACGAAAAACCCGGTAGGCGTAGGTGTGATGAGCCGACACTACCATAACGGAAGAAATCATCAAGAAAACACCGACTTGGCAAAAAGAAGACGTTAGGAAAAACGGAAAAAGCGGAATATACGCGTCGGCACGTGGAATGTTCGAACGTTATATAAACCAGGTGCGATACAGACGGTCGTAGAAACGAGAAACAATATAAAATGGACATCGTCGCGCTTCAGGAAGTCCGACTCCCACATCAAGTAATCGAAACCAATGGGTTCACATTGGCGTGTGGAGGTACCGACACATATAACCTCGGGACTGGCTTCATCATAAGTAAGAAGATTACGCCCCATGTAAAAGATGTGCAATTTATTAATGACCGAATGTCGGTGCTAAAAATACAGGGACCATGGTACAATTATGTATTTATAAACGTACACGCCCCAACAGAATCTACCGACGAAGAAACGAAGGACACATTCTACGAGACCCTAGAGGAAGTATTCGATGGGATGTCATCATTTGATGTTTAAATACTCCTCGGGGACCTCAATTCGAAAATTGGAAAGGAAGACATCTTCCAACCAACTATAGGTAAAGAGAGCCTACACGACGTTCCAAATGATAATGGAATTCGAATTATCACGTTCGCAGCGTCAAAAGATCTGGTAGTGAAAAGCGCGATGTTCAAGCACAAGCAAATCCATAAAGCCACATGGATATCACCCGATGGCGTAACGCGTAACCAAATAGACCACTTCCTCAGAGACAAAAGACACCACTCGAATATCCTTGACGTAAGATCATATAGAGGAGCAGATTGCTACTCCGATCATCTTCTAGTGATGGGCAAAATCAGGAGTCGCCTCGCAGCAAACCCACATGGGAAATCACGGGAGACGAGCAAAACGTTCGAAAACGAGTAAAAAGTTCGACATTGATAAACTAACAGACCTTCACAAAAGGGCTGAATATCAAGAGGAACTGATGAATAGATTTAGTATCCTAGAGAATGGGAGTAGTGAGGAAGAGGAAACCAATAATCTAGGCACCAATTGGGCATCGATCAGAGACACATTCAAAAAAACAGCTCAAAAGGTATTAGGATTTAAGAAAACTATTAAGTTCAAACCTTGGTTTGACGATGAGTGCAGGGCGAAAATCGAAGAACGTAAACGCCTCAGAGTGACCACTTAGAATGATATGATGAAGTCAACGCAGAAAGATACGCGACTATCCGGAAAGAGACAACGAGACTTTTCAAACGCAAAAAACGCGAATGGGAGAAGACTCGGATCGAAAAAATCTTAGAAAATTCTAGAGCAAAGAACATCAGAGGTATGTATGCCGGCATAAATTCAATTAGAAATGGCTACCGAGGGAGAGCCAAAATAATCCGAGACACAAACGGCTGTCTGGTGACAGAAACAAACAATATCGTGACAAGATGGAAACTGTAATTTGAAAGCGTGCGAACCCATCAACGACAAATAAACGCACCAGACGTACATACAGACGGAGCTCAGATGTCAGTGACCCCTTTTAACGAAATTATAGACGCAGTTAATCGATTGAAAAACAACAAGGCTCCCGGAGTCGACTGCATATCAGCACAGGTTATGAAGTAAACGCAACAGCTCGAAAGATCCACCAACTGATTACAACAATATAGGATAAGGAAGTCACCCGGGAGGAATGGAAAACCTCAATAGTCGTCCCCATCTTCAAAAAATGCGACAGATCTGACTGCGAAAACTACAGAGGAATATCATTGCTCCCAACCACATACAAAATATTAACAAATGTTATACTGGCGAGAATCACACCGTACGCAGAAGAAAGAGTGAGAAACTACCAGTGCGGATTCCATAGGAAACGGTCAACGAGCGACCAAATGTTCACAATAAGACAACTACTGGAAAAGAAGTGGGAATACGGAGAGACGGTTCACCAACTGTTCGTTGACTTCAAAAAAGCCTGCGACTCAGTCGCAAGGCAAAGACTCTACCATATTGTGGTTGAGCTGGGGGTACCGAAAAAATATGCCGCCCTCATTCAAATTTGCATGAACGAAAACAAAGGGCGAGTGGGAATAGAAAACCACCCCTCAGAACCATTTGAAATCTGGGACGGACTAAAACAGGGGAAGGCCTCTCACCATGTCTCTTTAACCTTGTGCTCGAGTATGTCATCAGAAAGGTACAAGACGACAACATGGCCGAGTGCTCGCACATGCGGATGACATCGCCGTTTTGGGCGAATGGAGGAAACTCCACAACCACGAATTGGAAGAGCTATACCGCAAACCTACAGTAGTGAGAGTAATCAAGTCGCGAAGATTAAGATGGGCCGGACAAGTGGCGCGAATGGGCAACGATAGGACCGTGCATAGAATTCTTGACGGTAAACCAACGGGAAAGAGACCGACAGGGCGGCTCAGTCGCGGCAGGATAATGTTAGGTTGGACCTCAAGGAGATCGGATCGGATGATCGGGCGTGAAAGGAGAGCGCACGGGACAGGGCACAATGGCGGAGTCGAGTCATTGAGGTCATGAACTTTCGGGTTCCTACAGGCCAATAAATAATCTAGTAATGTATATATACATATATATATATATATATATATATATATATATATATATATATATATGTAAGTCAATTTTAAGTTAAAAAAAAACAAAATTGACAACGTTTTTTTTTTTGGTTTTCTTATTAAAATAAACATAATTAAAAAACAAACAAAATTCTGTCGTCGAAAGGCAAATTGTACAATAGACATGTAAAGGTTAGCTTAGAGCATCTGCGTAGGACCAGTAGGTTATAACATAAGACAATTAAGCTAGAATTTAAGCATTTTTTGTCTAGCCTGTAATTTAGAATCTAAGAAAAAAACGGAAATAAAAAAGGTTGAAAAAATGATTAAAAAAATTAAGTTCAATTAAGAACTGCTTCAGAAGGGCACGCACACGGGATAAAAAAGCAAAACAAGAATAGCATTGAACCTAGCGTTCCGCAGCTTCTCCTAACTTTACAAGAGTAAACAGTCAGTTTGTGTTCAACCACCATAAGATTAAAACCTCGCCAGTTGAACCGCCGTACTGACAGTCGCATGCATATAGGAACCTCTTTTCCCAACTATAACGGTCGCTCAACTACATATGATTTCCCGTACAAACGCTTAAAGATTTCAGAAACATTTTCCCGCACTTAAAATTTCAAGTCATTATCCTTTGCCCTAGTGTTTTGCTGTTATCGTTCATGATTTATTTGATGAACTCAGAGGAAGATACGATGGGATACGCATGCTTCAAGTGGCACGTATTTAATTTGTCTTTCAACAACACAATGCCGTTTCCGACTTGACATTTTAAGCCTTTTTGGAAAACAAGTTGCTTAAAGGCAAAGATCGCTGTGATTGCTGTGGAAATCATTGTCCACTTATAAAGTCCTGTAGATGTAAGGGCTAGACTGGAAAATTTTAAGATCTGCCTTGATAGAATTAAAGCAAATTGTCAAAATTGTTTAATGTACTAAAGTAGGACATTCGGAACACACACAATTAGGAACATGTACAATAATGTGATAAAGTAGGACATTAGGAACACGATGATGATAGATTCAACGAATGCCTGAACCTTTGAAAAGTATGCACAGTTGGGTGTGTTTTTCTTATTTTGAACAGTGTATAACTTTAAGTATCATCTCGTACTATTCCATTCAGCCAGTTCTAAATTACTCCAAGACATTATTATAGATTTGGTCCCAATACTTAGTATACTTATTGCTACAGGGCGATCTGTCGGTAGCAGAGTATCAGCCAGGAAGGCTCCATCCCGTTTTTCTTATTTTAGACAAGGAAATAAACACATTATGCATCATTCAACTTATAAAAAGTCATAAGTTCAGTTTCAAAAATTCCGTCGCTATCTCTAGAAATTTAATGATCTACTCCAAAGTATTAGTAATATACACATTAGAAACAACTATACTAGCAAACTAATAGTATATAATATAAATAGCTTGGAAACGCATATGTGGAGCAGCAGCGCAAAATAAATATTACTTTATACCATGGTCCCAAAAAAACCTTGAGTTTGCTAAACCAATATTTGCTTGAAAAATACTCAAAACAGTAAATATTTTTCACAGGCACAATAAGATTTATTGTTGATAGAAAAAAAATTAATAAAAACTCGCAAAACATTTGTTGAACAACATCAATTCGCAAACGAACAACGGGTATAAATCTTATAGAGGCACTTAAAATAACTCCTGTTATTTAATTTCATTCCATTTTAATTGAAATTGGTCAAAATAGGTGTTCCAGTAAACCTGGCAACGATAGTCTAATTTGTTCTAGAAGCAAGGCCATTCTCTGGTAAGTTTGGCAACTACTAAAATCAGTTTTTATGAAGTACTTATATTCAATCCCTTCTACCATAATTCTTTTTGGCAAAGATAACTAACCTTAAACATAAGAAGTTAAGCTGATTTAAATATCATATATTATAAATAGTTTGCCTTTAAATTGCAAATTTTATAAAAACGTTTTTAAGTCTCTACTCCTATTATGTAAATTCAGTATTCTTATTGTTTCCTTATAAAAAGTCCTATAGCATAAAAACGTATTTCCGATTCGATTTTTAAAATTTAAAGAAAAAAAAAGAGAAGCCTTAACAAATATTTACCCCTTCCGTTGAAGAAACTTGTTGCAAATCGGGGTTCCTTATGGAAGAACTATTTTCTGTTCCTTTTTTACTTTTACACAGCATGCCGTCAGTGGGACTTCTTGGTGAAGATGGTGAGCTTCTAGCCTGTGGGAAGACTGGGTCGCACAAAGTTCTTTTGGTGACTAAATGTTTCGAAGGTATAAAAAATTTAAGGCGTATTGTTTGATATGTTGGCATTCCCTTCGGAGCGGTTGCTAACTATCGGAGTTGTCTGAGGCGTTGTGGCAGTCATCGGGCAAACATAGTCTGTCCATTCGATTTCAGAACCCTTTGTGCTCTTCCTTCTCTTCAGTGAAAACTGTGATTTCTTCAAGGGTTTAATTTTTGAAACTATGGTCAGGGGCTGATAACCAGGAACAGCTTCAGCATTTCGTTTCTCTTGAATCGTGTCTCGGCCTAAGAGCTCTTTGAAATGAGTAGCCAAATGACGACGTAGGAGTGTTTTGCTTGGTGGTATACTTAACAGATCTGCTAGCAGTTCAGCTGTAAAACGTGGTTCGTACAACATTAAAGCACCATGTACGCCGGCGCCACGTAAATTAGGAGCATATTCTGAGAGATCGGCAACTTTCAACCATTCCATCACACGATACGCTGTCCAAAGAGCAACGGGTTCGTTGCTGTTGCCTTCATCTGATTTTGAGCGACGTATAAGACACTCGGATTCCCATTTTCTTTCACGCATACACTGTATAGCACAACGAAGCGATGCAATATGTAAACAAGACGTCACATGCATATGAACTAAATCCTCCATTGTAAGGCGGTGCAGCATGCGTCCATCGACTTTCGCCAATAAAAAAACATCTTTGTACTGCGGAAGTCCAATGTCATCCAGCCAACGCATAACCCATGAAACATCTAAACGGCCAGCTTTCAATGCAAGATCGTCCTCTTCCTTCCCGGTAAGTTCAGCAACAGCCAAAATGATTTTTTTTCGGTGGAGAGGTGATTTTAAATTTAATTCCTTTTCAATATCTATCGGTGAGGCTTCGAAAAATCGAATACTTGTGTTTGATTTCAACCATTTCCTGGAACGAAAAAACGGAATACATTTTCGAATAACAACTGCAGATAAAACACATATGGAGTTTACTAAGTAAATCGGCCTTTTCTTCAATTCAATTCAATTTTTATTTGGTAGATAATTACATTTATGGTATATTTTACAACTAGTACTTAAGAGATTTAGGAAAGCAATTCCTTTACAACTATAATCTTAAATCTATATAACGACAATAGCACAATTTTAATGAATAACAAATAATAAATTAAGGGAAAACTACAATAAAAAACCCTTATTTGAATCTTAAGACTAATATTGCACGAGCTTCCGGTTATTTTATATAGTAATGACCTCGATATAATTTTCATAGACAGAGTACATATGTAGTGATTTAGGATAACGCAAGACGGGAAACGAGAACATTGTCAGAGAAAGAACCATTGACGAAGAAGCTTTGATTGATTTTGTCAATAAGGAGCTCTACCGGTTTAAGGTTAGCGTTTTCATGTAGTTCATGTGTCGAATAATGCCATGGCAAATTCAGCAACATTTTCAATATTTTATTTTGACACCTTTGCAATTTTATTTTGTGTGTGCGAGCACAATTACACCATACAGGGGCCCCGTACAGGAGTATAGCTTGAAAAATGGTTTTAAATATTATAATTTTATTTTCGAGGCTAAGCTTTGACTTTCTACGCACTAATGGATACATAACTCTTACGACTTTGTTTATTTTGTCAATTGTGGTAGTGATGTGTTTTTGAAAGATAAGTTTTTTATCTAGAATAATACCTAGATATCTACAGTCTTCGGACCAATCAATATCAACTGCACACATATTGAGTTTAGTGCCATTTGGTAGGTAGCAGTGTTTCCTACATCTCGAAAACCAGACAGCTTGTGTTTTATTACCATTTATTTTTATTTTCCGGGCTCCTCGATAGTATAGTGGTTAGTATATCCGCCTGTCACCCGGGAGACCGGGGTTCGATTCCCCGTCGGGGAGCCCCTGGCGCAAGACTAATGACCTTGCCCAGACAAAATAAATCATTATGGAAAATTTAACAAGCCTCAGGACTTGCTAAATAAGGCCAAGACCAGTTCCCGGTTGTAGTGCCGATGATGATGATGATTTTTATTTTCCATTTCCTGTAATATACTGCTAGCTTGTCAAGAGCTGCTTGCAAAAAGTTGTAGACATTAGCGAATAAGGCACCCGAAGAGAAAATGGCCGTATCATCGGCAAACATAGCTACCTGAATGTTTTCACCTAGACATGGTAAATCTGCGACAAACAATGTAAATAATATGGGACCAAGGACCGAGCCCTGGGGTACACCATGGTGGATTTGGTGAGTAGAGGATATGTCGGTTCCTAAACTCACAACATATTTTCTCGAACGAAGAAAGCTCTGGATAATTTTGATAAGCGCTATTGGCAGCTTAAGTTTTAGTAGCTTATAAATCAAGGCATCGTGTCATACCGTATCAAAAGCTTTTTCGATGTCTAGAAGAACCAGTCCCGTTGACTCCTTGTCGATGAATTTACCAGCTATGTGGTTTTTAATGCGCAAGACTTGGTGGATTGTGCTGTGACCACTACGGAAACCAAACTGAAAGTTTGGTAAGATGTTATTGTCTTCCACAAAACGATCAATCCTTTCCTTAATGATTTTTTCTAAGAGCTTACTTAGACAGCTAAGTAGACTAATAGGTCTGTAGCTTTCGGGGCTGTTCTTCGGTTTGCCGGGTTTCGGGATAGGTATTACTTTTGCTGTTTTCCAACAGTCCGGAAAATAACAATTCTTAAGACAAGCGTTGAAAATGAACGTTAAATAGTTACTTGCAGCAGGTGGAAGTGTTTTGATTAATTTGTTGTTAATATTATCGAGACCCGCAGCCTTTTTTGATTTCGATTTTTTTATCAATTCTTTAACTTTGCTGATATTAGTTGCGTAAGTACTTTCAGCTGGTGTTTGAGAAAGTACATGGATAGTGTTAGCAACTTCAGCTTCAGTATACGCGTCGCTTAGATGCATAGATATGGAGTGGTTCTTACTAAACGTGTTAGCAAGTAGGTTCGATTTCTCCACTGAAGAAATAAACAACTTGTCGAGAACTTTAAACGGAGGAATACTTGACCCTCTCTTTTTCATTTTTGATATTTTCCAGAACGGTTTGCTTGCTTTGTCAAGAGAGGAAAGGTGTTTATTCCAACACTTGTTCCTATATGTTGAGATTTCGTTTTTAATGATATTATTTAAGACTTTAACATTAACTAGAAAACAATCGATTCTATAACGTAGCCATTTTCTTCTTTCAGAGTTTCGTAGCCTAATCAGATGTAAGATATTTTCAGGAAGCGGTGCCTTATCAACTGGAGCAGTGGAACATTTAGGTATCGCAAGATCGGCCGCTCTATTGATAACAGAAACAAAATTGTTACATAGGATATCAATGTGCTCGCTGCAGGTTATAGAATTTAGGCTGGTATCACCTAGAACCAAGTTCGTCTATATATATGATTTATAACAATTCCAGTTGGCGGCGGAATATTTGTGGTATAAACTGGTACGATTTACAACTACTGTATGATTCACTGTGAGGCTGATCGGAAGGTGGTCTGAACTTAACGCATTTAGAGTTAATGGTACTGTGGAGTAATTTGGAATATTAGTGATATATAGATCAAGAGTTGAGGGGTTCTTGTTAGCACTCGCTGGGATATAGGTGGGAAGAAGTGGATAAAGTATGGAAAAACTTGGGCTGGATTCAGCAACATCTAGTAAAATGTTACCCCAGCTGTTTGCCCTAAGACAATTCCACGACTGATGTCTGCAGTTTAGATCACCACCAATAATTACCTTGTTTCGAGTGTTGACTCTATACAATTTTTGCAGATCCCGCTTAAAGTAAGTAGATTTCTCTAGGTTTCTATTTCCTCCAGGGAAATAGACCGAAAAAAGACTCACCTTGGAATTGTGACTTAATGTTACCTCTATACTAATTTCCTCAATTAACTTAAGGCGCAATGAAGGACGCAAGGAATGTTCTATACATTTTTTCACAACAATGGCGACACCTCCACCACTAGCATGTACCCTGTCTAGGCGATAACATATGTAATTTTGATGTGAGAAAGAAATGTCTTGTTTGAGCCAGGTTTCTGAAACAAGTGCAATGTCAATATTAAAATTTATCAAGAAACTAAAAAATTCATGCTTTTTGTTTTTGATGCTTCTCGCATTCCAAGTTATGATGTTAAGAGAGTTTCTTAACATGTTTTCTCCGAGTATATGTACTTAATCGCTAATGAAGTAATGACGTTAAATTGGTGAGCTTTAGTTTGACAAGCACTAAGCTTGGTTACAACTTCATTAAGAAGAGGGTTTATCTCGCTAAATGAGAACAGGTTATCATTAGTTAATGTTTCTGACGGATTTTTCTTCGTGTGTGTCGTATCACTGTTGGAAGGTTGCTGGGTTTGATGGAGGCCTGAAGCCCAGGTGGATGAAGGAAGTGAAGGTTGACGCACAGATCGGGGTAGTGGAGGAAAATTATCAATGGATAATCGGTCGGGCACTGGCTGCTGTTTGTCACTCGGAGGCTGTAGGAAGGTTGTATTTCCTGTACCACGTCCGCGTGGGGATAATTTGCGGCGAATGTCTATGTACTGCTTTCGGCTTATGCATTCTGGATCGGTGGATTTATGTGGCCCACTACAATTTGCACACTTGATGACCTCATTCGTTTTGCAGTCGGATGTTTTATGGTTTCCCGAACAGATTGCACAGAAGCTATTTATGTGACAATGCATCGAGCCGTGACCGTAAAGCTGGCAATTGTGACATTGTGTGACCTTACCTGGATTATGTTTTTTAAAGTCCCAGCGAACGATGGTTTTGAACAAGGTGGAGTAGTTCCGTTTTAGTTCGTTTAATTTAACAGTACCGCGTTGAATATAGACGATGTACAAGTAGTGTTTGTACAGGGCTTTTGTTGACAGATTTAATGTGATGGTTTTAACATCTAGGCACTTAATCCCGAGTGCAATTAACTCATTTTTCACTATATCGTTGCTTATTAAGTCTAGCCCGGATAACACTACCTTTAATGGACGATTTTCCTTACGTGAGTGGGTGAAAAACTCACATTTTAACCGTAAGAGTTCGGTTCTGATTTTATTATATATGTCCATTGTTGTGGCACATATTTTTTGCCCAAGCGAAATGTTTTTGATTAAGTATTTGTCTATCTTAATGTTGCTCAAAATATCACGCACTTGAGCACTAGTTGTTTTTAATACCACAATTGGCGGAACGGTTTCTTTGGGAAGTTCTGCGCACTGTTCGTCATTGGTCGGATCCATTTCAGGAGAGCCTTCCATCAGACTTTGAAGTGGTTGAAAAAAGTTAGTGTTTGAACACATTTTAGATTTTTCTAGAACTATATTGTTCACTTTTGAAAGTTTATCTGGAGGAGTTTGGCCTCCAATAACGGGGTCGTAACGCAACCGTTTGCGCTTTATTTTATTTAACACACGTGGCCCAGGGGCCATAACTTAACGGTTATAACACTTGTTCAAATTTTTGTATGCGGAAAACGAGGCAAAGAAAACAAGGTAATGATAATTAAATTGTGAACATTATTGTGAAAATAACGGTTGATTAAGATAAATAGCACGAGCAAAACTGTGAGACAAGTTGTCTGTTTGAAAGTCAGCCAGGTACTGGGCCTTTTCTTCTATTCTAACAATACTATAGGTTTACAACTCTCTGAGCGAAGGCGGTAACGAACACTCAACAGGGAGTTACAATAAGCTTCAGACAATGTAGACGTAGGCTTGATTGGAAAAGCGGAATGATTTGTCGTTTGAATTGCTTGAATATTCACTGACTTCCATCTATTTGGGAATTATCGAGCTGAATAGGACAGAATTAAGTGTTTCCGCTGTAGTTTAGCCAGCAACACTTCTTCAAAAGCATTTGTGGAATGCTTTCCGGACCAGTCGATTTGATAATGTTTAGCTTCAGTAAGACGTCAATCCGATCCTTGGTATGCTGCTTATATTTAAGTTGAAGGGAAGCTGATATGGTATCGGGCAACATTGAGTTGGCTGCAAAATATGAACCAAGTAGATTTGCTTTCTCTACTGTGCTGATGATTCTTCTCTCATGGAATATAAGCAAAACAATGCAAAGATAGAGTTTTTGACGGTCTTTACGATTGCGCTGAAGATTCTTCTGCCCGTGAGAGAATATAGTATTTTTTTTTGTCTCACTTCCTGGTAATGCACGAATATTGAGCCTTAAAAGTGTGCATTGCTGCAAGTGCCGTTCATCGACCATATATTAACTTTGGGGTTCGCCTTTGACGACAGGAGACAGCACTGAGTTTTTAAGGGACTTAACTCTACTCGGTTAGATAATCCTCATTGATATATCTTGTTGAGGTCGGAATTCAGTGTGTTCGTAATTTGTTACCGTCCCCTTGTTTGGGATCCGTTGTTTGTTGGCCGCACTTTTCGCATCTTCAAATATGTGGTCGTTCCAATTAATCTTTAAAATAATTAATTCATTAAAAAATATTCTATCATCAGCAAACGAGTAGATTGGGTTGTTGGTAATGCACAATAGGTCATTTATAAAGTTGACGAAGAGAGTTGGCGAGAGCACAGAACCTTGAGGAACACCTGCATCAACTTTATGGTGGGCAGATTTGAGACCATCAAGAACTACTTGTATTGAAAGGCCGGAAAGATAATCTCTTATCTATCGGATCAGAGAATTTTCCACTCCAGAGGAATACAATTTTAACAAAAGGGCCAAAGGGCCAAAGACCCAATGCGACAATCTCGTTTTCGCCAAAGTAGTGGATGGAATGACTCCACCTTTCGATAAGGTACGCCATCAAATATCCCGTCCCCGTCTTGGTAGAAACATTGACATTAACACACAAAGATCTGCCACCCCTAAGCCAGGGTGTTTCGCGTCACCGTGGCATTGAATGGTTTGCAGCCAGGGGTATACCGGCTGTATTATAACGGCGCCTCTCTGACACTGGGTCGAATCAGAGCAGTAAGCAGACCTTACCATATCAAAGAGAGGCTCTGACATGGTGGACTATTTGAAACCCCAAGACTCGTGGGAACAAATATGAATAATCAATATACACAAGACAATCCCACGAAAAACGCGGTAGGCGTAGGTATGATGAGCCGACACTACCATAAGGGAAAAAATTATCAAGAAAACACAGACTCGGCAAAAAAAAGACGTAGGGTAAAACGGAAAAAGCGGAAGATACGCGTCGGCACGTGGAATGTTCGAACGTTATACAAATCAGACGCAATACAGACGGTCGTAGAAAACGCGAAACAATATAAAATGGACATCGTCGCGATTTAGGAAGTCCGATTCCCACATCAAGTAATCGAAACCGACGGGTTTACACTGGTGTGTGGAGGTACCGACACACATAACCTCGGAACCGTCTTCATTCTATGCAATAATATTACGCCCTTTGTAAAAGATGTGAGATTTATTAATGGCCAAACGTCGGTGCTAAAAATACAGGGCCCAAGGTACAATTATGTATTTATAAACGTACACGACCCAACAGAATCTACCGACGAAGAAACGAAGACCACCTTCTACGAAACCCTAGAGGAAGTATTTGATGGGATCTCATCATTCTATGTTAAAATCCTCCTTGGGGACCTCAACGCGGAAATTGGGAAGGAAAGTAGTTTCCAACCAACTATATGTAAGAAGAGTCTACACGACGCTTCAAATGATAATGGAATTCCAATTATCACGTTCGCACCGTCAAAAGATCTGGTAGTGAAAAGCACGATGTTCAAGCACAAGCAAATTCATAAAGCCGCATAGATATCACTGGACGGCGTAATATGTATCCAAATAGACCACTTCCTCATACACAAAAGACACCACTGGAACATCTTTGACGTAAGATCATATAGAGGAGCAGATTGCGACTCCGATCATCTTCTAGTGATGGGCAAAATCAGGAGTCGGCTCGTAGCAAACCCACATGGGCAGTCACGAGAGACGAGCAAAGAGTTCGACATTGATAAATTATAAGACCCGCGCAAAAGGGCTGAATATCAAGAGGAATTAACGAATAGATTTAGCATCCTAGAGAATGGGAGTAGTGAGACAGAGGAAGCCAATAATGAGGACACTAAATGATCATCGATCAGAGACACAATCGAACAAACAGCCCGAAAGGCATTAGGATTTAAGAAACCAATTAAGTTCAAACCTTGGTTTGACGATGAGTGCAGGGCGAATATCGAAGAACGTAAACGCCTCAGAGTGATCCACTCAGAAAGATATGATGAAGTCAACGCAGAGAGATACGCGACAATTCGGAAAGCGACAAAGAGACTTTTCAAACGCAAAAAACGGGAATGGGAGAAGACTCGGATCGAAAACTTGAAAACTTTAGAGCAAAGAACATCAGAGGTATGTGTGCCGGCATAAATTCAATTAGAAATGGCTAACGAGGGAGAGCCAAAATAATTCGAGACGCAAACGGCTGTCTGGTCCCAGAAACAAACAATACCATGCCAAAATGGAAGCCGTACTTTGAAAACCTGTTCAATGCGCGCACCCATCAACCACAAATAAACGCGCCAGACATACATACAGCCGGCCGAGCCCCAGATTCCCAGAGCCCTCTTTCAACGATGTTGTAGACGCAATCAATCGGTTGAAAAACAACAGGGCTCCCGGAGCCGACTGCACACCGGCAGAGCTTGTGAAGCATGGAGGAGAGGCAACCGCTCGAAAGATCCACCAACTCATCAAAACAATATGGGATAAGGAACCCATTCCGGAAGAATGGAAAACCTCAATAGTCGTTCCCATTTTCAAAAGATCCGACTGCGAAAACTACAGAGGAATATCATTGCTCCCAACCACATACAACATGTTATACTGGCGAGAATCACACCGTACGCAGAATAAATAATGGGAAACTACCAGTGCGGGTTCCGTAGGAGCCGGTCAACCAGCGACCAAATGTTCACAGTAAGGCAATTGTTGGAAAAGAAGTGGGAATACGGAAAGACGGTTCACCAACTGTTCGTTAACTTTAAAAAAGCCAACGACTCAGTTGCAAGGCAAAGACTTTACCATGTTGGAATTGATCTGGGAGTCCCGAAAAAATATGCCGCCCTCATTCAAATCTGCATGAACGAAAATAAAGGGCGAGTTAGAATAGAAAACCACCTCTCAGAACCATTTGAAATCGCGACGGTCTAAAATAGGGGGATGGCCCTCACCATGTCTTTTTAACCTTGTGTTCGAGTATCTCATCAGAAAGGTACAAGACGACAACATGGCCGGATCATCCCTGAACGGAGTCACACAAGTGCTCGCATATGCGGATGACATCGCCGTTTTGGACGATAATCTAGAAACTGTAAGTAAAAACAGTGAAATCATCATGCAAGCGACAGAAGAAGTGGCCCTAGAAATGACTACAAAACAAAATAAAGGGTGGGCCATAAATTATATATTTACTTTGGGGTTAACCTTTGACGACAAGAGGCGGCACTGAGTTTTTAAGGCATTGGATTTTACTCTGTTAGATAATCCCCAGTGGTATATCTTGTTGAGGTCGGAATTCAATATATTAAGCATAACCTGCTGAGTGGTAATGACGTTCGAAGAGTTTAGTCGGGAATGTTCGAGTATATGAGTATGAGAAACTCAATGTGCAATCATCAGCAAACGAGTGAATTGGGTTTAGGGTAACTGAGAAGAGATCATTTATAAAGATCAGGAAGAGAGGGGTGAGAGTACCGAACCCTGGGAATGCTTGCATTCATTTGATGGGAGGCGGATTTGACACCATCAAGAACCACTTGGATTGAACGGCCGGAAATATAATCTCTTATCCATTGGATCAGGGAATTGTCCACCCCATATGAATGTAAATTTGATTAAAGGGCTGGATTGCAAACTCTGTCGAAGGCTTTTGAAATATCCAGTGCAACAACCTTGCTTTCGCCAAAGTAGTGGTTGGAATGAATCCACTTTTCGGTAAAGTACGCTATCAAATCCCCTGTGGGCCTGTTGCTACGAAAACCATATTCGCGGTTATTCAGGGCATTTGGTTTCAGATATTTTGAAAGTTGACCATTGCTAAGTGATTCCATTACATTCGCGAGAATAGATGTTAGTGCTATGGGTCAGTAAGAAGAAAGGGACAATTCGTCACCCTTTTTGGGAATTGGCCGAATATTCGCTGACTTCCATCTACTTGGGAAACGACCAGTGGAATAAGACAAATGGAAGAGTTTAGCTAGTGAAGAACATCCCTTCAAGAGAATTGAGGAAATACCATCCGAACCAGCGAATTTGTTTGCGTTCACCTACTTGACTGTGCGGGCAACAGTACGCGTTCGAAAGTGAATCTGGCTCATGGTGTGCTGCTTTTGCTCAAGTTGAGATGGAACTGATGTGGTATCCTGCAGCGTCGAATTCGCTGCAAAATGTGCAGCAAATAGGTTCCCTTTCTCGATTGCACTAGTGATTGGTCTGTGATTGACTATAAAATAAAGAATGGATGAGACCGAGTTTTGGATGCTTTTCACGAATGCCCAAAACTTTCTACTACCTGTGGGACAGAGTAGTATATACTGTCTCATTCTCTGGTCATACAAAAACTTACGCGTTGAATATACGCATTGCAGACATTTCCAGCTATCCTGAATCTTTTCCGGTTTTCTTCAGTATTGTTTGATTTATACAATCGGGAGCTCAACTCTGTAGCCTTAATGGCTTCAAGCACCCGGAATCATCATCATCATCGGCACTACAACCGGGAACCGGTCTTGGCCCTATTTAGCAAGTCCTGAGGCTTGTTAAATTTTCCATAATGATTTGTTTTTTTCCGCGCAAAGGTCATTAGTCTTGCGCCAGAGGCTCCCCGATGGGGAATCGACCCCCGGTCTCCCATGTGATAGGCGGGTATACTAACCACTATACTATCGAAGAGCCGCACCCGGAATAGACCCGCATATTTCTCTTGGGTTTGATACTCTGTGTGGAATAAAGGTTCGCATGCCAAGTAGAATCGTGTCTGTCAATGTGTCAGCTATAGAGCCAACATCGTTATTGGGGAAAAATAACGACCAATTTAATCTCCCAAAAATTTCTTTCAGACCTTCCCAGTTGGCTTTCTCGTAGAAACATATTGTTCTTTTGGGAGTTTTCTCGTTAACGTTGCTGTTAGTTGGAGCAAGCTTAGCGGACACGGCGCAGTGGTCTGAAGTGCCCAAGGACGAAGAAACTTCAATTGTGTATTTGTTCGAGTGGGAGGTGAGCAACAGGTCCAGTGTTTTGGCGCGATGACCAAATATATCTGATACCCGTGTTGGCTCATTGCCGAGTTGAGTTGAACTATTTGCATTAGCAAAGAACTGAACATATTAACCTTCAGGTGTTGTATGTCCAGAGTGGCGAAACCTCTAAGAGTTATGCACATTGAAATCACCCGCAATAACGATTTCAATGTACGGATACAGGGTTGTTACATATACACGTAACGCCACCTACACAAGTAACCGCTAAAAACAAAGTTTTAGTAATTTTCAACCAAACGAATTCTTTCGGTGTAGCATCAAAATTAATTTCCTGTTACAACCGACAGAATTCTTCCAGTGTAGCATCTGTGAAACCCTATCACACACCTACCTTTTGCTAAACGCAAATTCTCAACATGCAATAGCCGATGCTGTCATCATCATTGGCACTATAGTCGGGATCCGGTCTTGGCCTTATTTAACAAGTCTGAGACTTGTTAAATTTTCCATAATAATTTGTTTTTCCGGGCAGGGTTATTAGGCTTGCGCCAACCTTTCTCAGGATGTGCCTATGCTATCACTGCATGTAAATTTGCCATTACCATAACTTTAATGGGCATAATTTTACTTTGAGTAACAACTAAATAGCAATTTTACAATTCCCATGTTCCAGCTTTCTGTTCATATCACCTTGAATCGGTTGACACCTGGATCTGTTGCCCGAAATTTTCCCATAGCCTTGGGGTAAGCTGCAGCCAGAGTAGGTGAAAGGTTGCCGTCTCAATGTGAATGGCGACAATATTGCAACGTTGCAATTCCCATCGTCATTGGCATGGCCTGCATCTGGGCTGGCATCGGGTAGCGGTCTCAAGCTGAACGATGCGACCGTGAGAAATGGAATAGTGTTGGGTTAGTTTTGGCACTATAAAAGGGTCTCCACCAAAACTAAAGATTCAGATTGAACTGACTCATGGGTCCATCTACTACAACTGCGGTAGTTAAATTGAAACTAAACTAAGTAAAATCGTAACATTAATATAATATAAATAAAACATAATTTAATAATAAATAAATTCTAAATTTAAAAACCCAAATAGTCGGCATTTTCATTTTGAAGGAGCCAAAAGGCTTAACAACCAGAAACCAACCACTGGGTTAGCATCCAGAAACCAACCATGGGCTAAAAGAGCCGGAGGCCATCCACGGACAGAAGAGCCGGAAGCCACGACTCATGGGCTTAGCAGCAGGAAGGACAGGTAAATGTTGTGTAGGAACATATAACATTTGTTCCCCTCTCGAACATAGAGCAGGGTCAATATCCTATCGACATAATCAGATAGAGCATCGAATTCGATAAAGAATGCGTTCCTATTCAAGTCTGAGCGTCTGTAAAGAAAGCAGAAATGTATGATATGCTTACGAACATGAAGTTGTAGCCAGGCAAAGTTAAATTCTGAGTTGGAGCAGAAACCACATTGTGGCATAAGCTGATGAGCAATATCACCTCATACGTACGTAGCTAAGGCACAATGAGAAGAACAAAGGCACCAAGTTTGAATCAGGCAAATTGAATTCGTAAATGTCGGTATCAGTTATTTGCTGGGTTTCATTTAATGCAACTATAGCGTTTGCAACGATAGTGACGAGCGCGTGTCATTCGAACCGACGCTATCACGGTAAGAATCAGCGAAAATGGAACCAATGCTCAACACATCAAGCCACTGCGCGTGTACGAATTCGATTTCTAATCTCAAGTACACTCAACTTATGTGGAATTGCTATGTTATTGCTTGGTATACGGTTGATGCCTTTTTTATTCGATTATCTTTCGGTGTACTTCACTATTTACTTGTGTTTTGTGTGTGTATCTGTTAGAAACGCCACACTATTCCCTCCTCAGTAACTTTGTTACGATCAACTTCGTGTGCGAATGACGGAGCGAGGGGGCATCGGAGCAGGCGAATGAACCGTTGTTCTGTGCAGAAATCGGGATCATAGTAGTAAAGTCCTGTTTTACTATAGGAAAGTGTATGCTGTGTGTACAGATCACGACGGAGTTGTTGCGTTAAGCAAGGTTAGTGAAGATGGCGAGTTGAACACACGAATGTAACGGGTGAAAAGCGAAGCATTGAACCATCAGGCTATTGGCCCCGTGTACGAATTCGATTTCAAAACTCAAGTACACTCAACTTATGTGGAATCGCTATATTATTGCTTGGTATATGACTGATGCTTTTTCTTATTCGATTTTCTTTTTGGTGTTCATTGTTTGCTTGTATATTGTGTGTGTATCTGTTAGAAACGTCACACAACGATTGCTGGTTTGGAGTTAAAAATTTGAGCAGACACAGAGGACAATCGTTTTCGAAATGTAACATATCATGCCACAAAAAGTATCGATATGTTGAATTCAATGATATCGGCGCAAGGTGAAGAGTACAGAAGGAGGGTATTGCTAAAGGCAATGACTGAATCTCGCTTGAAGAACCATATAAGCAAGTAAAAACTAAATGTATTGCCCTATTCCATATTTTCCGATGGTGCACATCACCCTATCGAATATGAACATGAGAAATAAATTATGTATTGTCATCACATTGCAAAAAAAAAGTGATTTAAATTAAGCAGAATTATAAAAAGGCTTACCTGCAATCGTCTTCATAACATCCAAGGCCCAAATCACACAACCAATTACATATGTCACTGGTAGTCCATTCCGTGTGTGGCTTTGAAGACGGAAGCGTCGACTGTGACCACTCAATTCGTCCACCAGCAGTTGCTCTAGCACCTCCGCGTTTGAACTCATTCTCATCTGATGGTGGAAGCTCCAAATTACCACTATTGCTTCGTCGCAATTTACCAAAAATATTCTTCAACCCTCTGGTTCGGTCTTTCGACTGA
This sequence comes from Microdon myrmicae, assembly GCA_963931805.1. NCBI lineage: Eukaryota > Metazoa > Arthropoda > Insecta > Diptera > Syrphidae > Microdon > Microdon myrmicae. The sequence goes on along the minus strand of OZ007498.1, from coordinate 40,832,330 downwards.
CTCGGTGAAGGTGACGAGTTATGAGAGAAGAAACTTCCATACATATCGTTCGTATCGTCTATCAGTATTTTTTCTGCATCCGCAAATGCAACATTTCGTTTGCTTTGATTTGCATTGTTGTCCACCTGTGAGTTTTGATTTTTGGCATGACTCCGGGGGAGACTGTGAAATTGTGGCTGCACCTGGTGACGTATTAATGCTGGTGGTGTTTTCGGTGTAGTTTGTGAAGAGTTACTAGTTTGCTGCAAATTTCCCATGCTGCCAAAAGGTTGCCTTTTGTTTATATTACCCATCGAAGAACCGCTTGAATTGCTTTTGAGTTCGACGTTCTCTCTTTCCAAAGCAGCACGATGTAATTTAAGTTCACTTAAGGCGGTCATCAGTTCCAACTTTTGTGTTTCTAATGCTGATTGGGACAATACCTATTGGCGAAAGTACAATTAAATTGATTTTCAACCTTTTTGCAACATGAGTTAAGTTAAGCATTTCCTTAAGTCTAAATTAACTACCATGACTTACTTGTCTCTGTAATCGTTCTTCGGCGGCACTCAACTGTTGCGCTTTTTCGACTAGCAATCGTTCAAGTTCCAATATACGGTCACTCTGTTCAGAAACCCGATCAGCCATCGTTTGATATTGCAATGCAAGTGCCTCTTTATCTCTTTGTAGTCTTCGTAAGCGTTCATCTGTATCTTGGCGAGGTAGGTGTGTCTCTAGCCAGTCAATTATAACAGCCGATGTTACCGGATCCGGTGAGGGGGCGTTACAACCGACTTGTTGCAATGCCATCGCCAAAGTTTTCGCAGTTGATAGAACATTAGCTGCCGAAATAAGATTTCGCTCAACATTTGCAATATTAGGTGAACCACTAACATGGTTCAATGTCTGACCGGATATTATACCATCCATCTGTTGCAGAGCGGCTTCTAACATCTTACTTGCCTCCGAAGAATCTGTTGCTTTTCTCGCCCTTGTATTCATTTGTTTTACTTTTCACTGTCCCTTAGCACTCTTTAAGCAATCGCTTTACATAATAATATTTAAGCAGCAACAACTTAGTTCTTATCTAAACAGTGCCACTTTAGGCCTTTCTTTAATTAGCAAATATTTTCACTGATAAAAACTACAAAAACTAAAATATTTGGTAAAATGGAAACAAAAAATAAATACCAAGGCGTGTAAAAACAGAATGTATTGTGGTGCTGTCAATCATGTGACATTTCGGTACAGCGGCTTTCATGAAGAAAAATTATATTTAACATGTTAACTAATTTAATGTTGTTTGAAATTAAACTTTTAACAATTTGTAAATACGGTTAAGTTCCATAAATAATTACAAGGTTTATAAAATATCAATTGTTCAGACAAGCCTTACGATAACGAGGTTTTTAATAATTTATAACCTGGTGCATATGTTAGAGAGCACTAATTAAACTCAGACCAAACTTTATGTAATGTATAGGGTTTTCCAATAGGGACTTGACAACTTTTTTTCGGTAGTAAATTTTTATAATTTGCAGACGTTGTTCGTTTGTGTACTTAATCATGATGAAAATGTTAAGTTTACTGAATAAATTGACAGTAACAGTTCGATGATTAGTGAAAGGGTACGTTCACAAATTAAATTCAAAGTTGTCAAGTCCCCATTGGTAAACCCGATATTTACAATGCTTTCCAGTTCCGTAGGACTGCTTCTTTGAAATGATACAATATAATGCTACCTCGTAGCGAGCCACAACATTATGATCCTTGAAATTTCCACAATAGCCAACAGACCTCCTCGGTAAATGGTGATAGAGCGGCACGGCATCAAGTTTTGTTAAGTTGGCACATCAGCCTGTGAAACATTCGAAGAATTGAAGTGTTTCTCGTGACAACTGATTAAGACGATTAAATGGTTCTCGGCGTCGCTTTCTTCTTCTACTGGAGACAACAGGGAGAATATTCAGCGTCCTCCCTCAAAGTCACAACAACGAAAATCACTGAAATGTGTGCAACGGAAAGGTATATTTCTACACGACTTGTTGAGGAGCTCTCAAGAATGCCTATAACTATTATACGGAGAATTTTGGGCGAGTATTTGAGTAAGGAAATGATTGCGAGCCCCAGCGAATATCGCAGCCAAGGTTTGTTGGGAACAGCGCTTGAATACATGTTTAATTGGAGCATTCAATGCCAAAAGATTATTTGTTTCTAGTTTAGGAACCAAGTAGCGGGGTGCCACCAGCAAATTGTAAATAGGTAAATAAGCCATTCACACAGCCATATCGGTCTAGTTCATCCAAGATCGATCGGTCTTATATGATTTCATAATTACTATCCCCTTATCTTTGTAGTTAGAGACTGAGTGAGTTCAACATTCTCATGGATGTGAGTCACATGACAGTGCCACAATGAACACATTGTGTGGTTCGGCTAAAGAATGACTCTCTATGTTTATTTGTGCGCCTGAAGCCCACTTGCCTCCTCGATGGCATAGTGGTTAGTATACCCGCCTGTCACGCGGGAGACCGGGGCTCGATTCCCCGTCGGGGAGCCTCTGGCGCAAGACTAATGTCCTTGCGCAGAGAAAACAAATCATTATGGAAAATTTAACAAGCCTCAGGACTTGCTAAATAAGGCCAAGACCGGTTCCCGGTTGTAGTGCCGCGGGAAAATGTCTGAGGTGGCGGAACACATTCAGCAAGTTCTGTTGAGCAACGACCGTGATGTTACACACAGAAATACAATACCATATGTCTACACACTTTGCTGCACGCAAATTACCCATACATGCTATATAGCCAATAAATGTATAGACATAAATATATTATTTAAATATAAATCATATAAATATAATCAATAGCCCTTTCATTAACCCTGCGAAAACAATATTTTCATACATTAATTAATGTTAACACCGAAGGTATTCTCTCAGTGTAGCATACAAGAAATTCTTGCTACAACCCATATAATCCTTTCGCTGTAGCATGTGAAACCTTATCACAGGTCTACACATTGCTAAACGCATTCCATACCCCATACTTGAAAATGCGATCTTGCATTTTCCCACATTTTTCCTATCCTTGGAATGCATTCATTTTCATACTCACACCTGAATTGCAATTCTGCAATTCCCAACGAAAAAATCAAATTCACGTCACCGTGAATCGAAATGTTCTCATGGGCTTGGGGAAGAGAATTTTTGCAACGTTGCGATTCTCATCGGTTGGCTTGGCCTTCGACTGCGACTGGCGTCAGGTAGCTGTCTGGAGGACAGCCACGACCGTGGGAATGTATGTGAAGTTTTATGATTTGAATTAGGAGTATAAATAAAGAGTTCCGTTAGGAGAAGAGCAATTAGAATCAGCACATCAAAAGGGGTGCATCAACCCATCAACTGAAAATCAAAATTCGACAGCCGAAGTGTGGCGTTACTAATATAAATTAATTATAATAGAAGAAAGTAAAAATAAACGCATGAACTAAAAATAAGCAAAAGAGTCTTCTTATTATATGAACACCATCGGCCATCTAGAAGTTCCGAAGGAAAAAACGAGATTCCAAAGGAGAAGCGTTCAAACTACGGGCAGAAAAGCCGGAAGCCACAATTTACGGACTCCACGAGTCGGAAGCCTCTGGACAAACTTCCAGCGAAGAGGACGGACCCTACAAAGTCGGAAGCTAATGTACACGGGCTTAACCAAGCCGGAAACCACAAGAGGGACAACCCAAGCAATCTACGGGCGAACAAGCCGGAAGCAGAAGAACACGGGCTAGCCAGCCGGAAGCCGGTAAGTTGTGTTTGAATATTTATATAACAATGATAATACCTAGAAATCAGAACGCGAGTATCAAAACAAAAGAGAAAAAAAACAGGAGTTTAAAGTTACAATGGGAGAGGACAAACAGTAAAATACGAACTTCGTCAAATTCATAACTCGGTGCAGCACCTATAGAATGGGATGACGTCTAAACTCCGGAGCAACGAGCTACATTACTAATTGGGAGAAATTTTTCGCAAGCATGTATAATAGTGAAAGTCGGATAAATTTGCTTTACGGGTCACCAGTGAAATCTATAGGAATTGATGATGAGTATACACATTGCGAGCTGAATGGAAAGACTCAATTATGTGCTGTGGAGAAAATAAAGTTATGCGACGTGTTTTATATTTCCGAATGAGGCGACAGTTTGATTTCTGTGAAGCTGCCAAAAACAGACTGGTAATATTCGATGAAGTAGATGGCAACAAAAACACGCGAATAATGCTAAAATAGAAGATGACGATGGTGCAAGCCTAATGACCTTGCCCAGAAAAAACAAATCATTATGGAAAATTTAACGAGCCTCAGGATTTGCTGACAAAAGACACCACTCGAATATCCTTGACGTAAGAGCATATAGAGGAGCAGATTGCGACTCCGATCATCTTCTAGTGATTGGCAAAATCAGGAGTCGCCTCGCAGCAATCCCACATGGGCAGTCACGGGAGACAAGCAAAAAGTTCGACACTGATAAACTGAAAGACCTACGCAAAAGGGCTGAATATCAAGACGAGCTAACGAATAGATTTAGCATTCTAGAGAATGTGAGCAGTGAGGAAGAGGAAGCTAATAGTGTGAACACTAAATGGACATCGATCAGAGACACAATCAAACTAACAGCCCAAACGGTATTAGGATTTAAGAAAACAATTAAGTCCAAACCTTGGTTTGACGATGAGTGCAGGGCGAAGATCGAAGAACGTAAACGCCTCAGAGTGATCCACTTAGAAAGATATGATGAAGTCAACGCAGAAAGATACGCGACAATTCGGAGAGAGACAATGAGGCTCTTCAAACGCAAAAAACGCGAATGGGAGAAGACTAGGATCGAAAAAATCCTAGAAAATTCTAGGGCAAAGAACATCAGGGGTATGTATGTCGGCATAAATTCAATTAGAAATGGCTACCGAGGAAGAGCCAAAATAATTCGAGACGCAAACGGCTGTCTGGTCACAGAAACAAACAATGTCGTGACAAGATGGAAGCAGTACTTTGAAAACCTGCTCAATGTACGCACCCATCAACCACAGATAAATGTACCAAGCGTACATACAGCTGAGCCTCAGATCCCAGAGCCGTCTCTCAACGAAGTTGTAGACGCAATAAATCGATTGAAAATCAACAAGGCTCCCGGAGTCGACTGCATACCGGCAGAGCTTGTGAAGCATGGAGGAGAGGCAACCGCTCAAAAGATCCACCAGCTCATCAAAACAATATGGGATAAGGAAGTCACTCCGGAAGAATGGAAAACCTCAATAGTCATCCCCATTTTCAAAAAAGGCGACAGATCTGACTGTGAAAACTACAGAGGAATATCATTGCTCCCAACCGCATACAAAATATTAACAAATGTCATTCTGGCGAGAATCACACCTTACGCAGAAGAGATACTGGGAGACTACCAATGTGGATTCCGTAGGAACGGTCAACAAGCGACCAAATGTTCACAATAAGACAACTGCTGGAAAAGAAGTGGGAATACGGAGAGACGGTTCACCAACTGTTCGTTGACTTCAAAAAAGCCTACGACTCAGTCGCAAGGCAGAGACTCTACCATATTCTAGTTGAGCTGGGAGTCCCAAAAAAATATGCAGCGCTCATTCAAATTTGCATGAACGAAAACAAAGGGCGAGTTAGAATAGAAAACCACCTCTCAGAACCATTTGAAATCCGGGACGGACTAAAGCAGGGAGATGGTCTATCACCGTGTCTCTTTAACCTTGTGCTCGAGTATGTCATCAGAAAGGTACAAGACGACAACATGGCCGGATCATCCCTGAACGGGGTCACACAAGTGCTCGCATATGCGGATGACATCGCCGTTCTGGGCGATAATCTAGAGACTGTTAGTAAAAACTGTGAAATCATCATGCAAGCGGCAGAAGAGGTGGGCCTAGAAATAAATGAAGACAAAACAAAATACATGATTACGGCGAGAGCAGGTGGGTCTCAGAGAACACATATAAACGTCAGAGGTAAGATCTTTGAAAAAGTTAAAGAATTTAAATATCTGGGAACGATACTGACGGCCAGTAACGAAATGTCGAAGGAAATTAACAAGAGACTGCATTCCGGCAACGCGAGTTGGCACGCAGTCAGTAAACTGCTGAAATCCAGACTGCTATCACGTAACATAAAGCTCCGTGTCTATAGAACCATAATCATGCCAATTGTTCTATATGGATGCGAAACATGGGCTCTCACAAAACGGGAAGAAAACAAATTCCGTCTATTCGAGAATAAAGTTTTGAGAGGCATCTTTGGAGGTAAATATGACGAGGAGGCAGGACAATGGAGGAGACTCCATAACCACGAATTGGAAGAACTATATCGCAAACCTACAATAGTGAGAGTAATCAAATCGCGAAGATTAAGATGGGCCGGGCACGTGGCGCGAATGGGGAACGATAGGACCGTGCATAGAATTCTTGACGGTAGACCAACGGGAAAGAGACCGGTAGGACGGCCGCGACGGAGATGGGAGGACAATGTTAGGTTTGACCTTGAGGAGATCGGATCGAATGGTGAAGCGTGGAAGGAGAGTGCCCAGGACAGGGAAGGATGGCGAAGCCGAGTCGGTGAGGTCATGAACTTCCGGGTTCCTACAGGCCAATAAATAATAATAATAACAGGATTTGCTAGATGAGGCCAAGACCGGATCCCGGTTGTAGTGCCGATGATGATGATGAGAAGATGACGGATTTCTGTGCAGGTTAAAGATTAGATTTCAGGACAACACTTTATGGACCACCGAACGAAGCTTTTTTTTAACGTTTATTTATTTAACTTAAATACTATTACATCTTTTTGTTTCTTAGTCTAAATAAACATAAAACTATAATCTTTTGTTGTTTTTATTTTAATGTGTAAGGCCGCTGTGGCACGCAATACTTATGTAGGGTTATATTGTTTATGTAACGTTATGTTGTATTACTTTATCTTACCTAGGATTTTTTAATGGTAAGTATTACCTATTGAACAGGGTGGGACGGTCCGCCCTTCTTGTTGGCTATAGAAAAATATTCCAAACGTCGCAAGCGGACAGAAATTCCCCTAAGTCAGTTGACGATAGAGCGGGAAGTATACCTATGGGTACCCTAGAAGGGGAAATCAGCGTCTCTGCGTTGCGTAATTGATATGGTTAGTTGATCCCTGGCGTTTCACTTTTATTGGTCCTAAAACGGGCGGGTTTGTATATTTCCCAATGGACACTATAAGCACATACGTTTCGTATTCATAGAAAACAGTTTTGTTTGGCGTTGTTACACTCAAGGTTTTTGTTGGTTTAATTTGATTTTGCGGTGGTTTGGGATTGTTGATTTTCCATAAATAAAAGTCCAGAGTTGGCAGTGATTGAATTTATTGACTTACTATCATAAGTACAAATTCTTTGTACATTCGAATAACACTTGATCTGATAAACAAATTTGTCGCTAAACAATTTACGGATTGATGCGCGATACTTTATAAAAATTGAGAATACAGTTTGGAGCACGTTTTCCTTTCGCCATTCAATTTTCCTTTCTGTAAAACAGTCAGCAATTTGCAATACTTCGATCAGTGCCAACTTCGACTCTGAGAACAGAAATGAAAGTGTGAAGTTGGTACAGGTTCAAGATTGTGTTGGGTAAGATCAGCTGTCAAGTGATCAATTCTCAACAGTTTTATTTTAAATTATCTTGACACAATTTTAATTCTTCTTCTTCTTACATTTCTTCTAATTACATTTAACTTGAAACTTTCACTTCTCTTAAATTTGTCCTTATTGACTAATTTAATTCAAACTTCACAAACTCCCAATCCATTCGGTACACTATCTCACCACCAAGCCGTAACCGCCCCGGTGTCTAGAACCAACTTCCAAACGTCCCTGGCAAATGTCTCGAACCAACTCCATCCTTTTTTTCTTAGTCTCCCCGAACGAAGACTTTTCTTACATCCTGCAGATCGAAGGATATGTCCTTTTGTTTGCATGGTCCTTTTGCCAGCCGCCATTTCCTTTCTTTATCTTTCCCGGTTTATGATCAAAAGAGGAAACACAAAGGAAAAATCAACAGAGGATCGCGCTAATGCACATTTACGATCCTCTATGTCGGTGGGCGCTAAAACGAGCGTGTGGTTCATTTTATGGCACAATTTATTTGTTTTAGAAGAATGGAAAAAGACATTTCCTGTGGGAAATGGTTTAGGTAAACAAACCTTTAAAGGATCATAAATTTGCAGAACGCGCATTTTATGAGTCTCAACAACTTTACTTGAAAGTTGGTCATCTGGTCCGCAGATTTGGATCCTGGACTTCAGACTTGGCCCCCAGCGACTATTGTCTGTTCCCAAGCCTCAAGTGGTGGCTTCAGGTAAAGAGATTCAGATCGGATGATGAAGTCATCCCAGAAACCGAAGCGTATTTCGAAGGCTTGGAGGTTTCGTACTACAGAAAGTGCATCGAAATGTTGGACAGTCTCTATATGTTGAGAATTGATCAATTGACAGCTGGTCTTGCCCAACACAGCCGTCAGCCTTTGCGAACTTCATACAGTTCTTGGACTTGAAGTTGGCACTTATCCCGTCCATCAATCAACTGCCTGATTCAAACGCAAGAGCAAGTAAAAGATATAGAAAAACGTGCCACGAATTGTTGACCCAATTTTATCATGTGTGTTCCGTGTCAATCGACAAATTTTCTTTTCGCAAATTAAATTAACATTTCAATTCACTGCTAACTCTAGACTGTTATTTATTGAGAATCAACGAGCCCGAGTCATTTATAACTCCAACAGGTTATGGGCCCAGGACAGCAGTAAAAGGGTTTCGTCGGTCATCATCAGGGAAAGTGAATGCAAAATTGACCAAAGCCGCCCAGAGCGGGAGAACTGGCAAGGACAACGTGATCCACAAATCGTCAAACATCGGAGCAGTCATCGCATAGCAAATTAACCGTGAGTAACACATACGTAAGTCAAGTCAGTCGAATTGCAGCCTCTCAACAAAATGGACTCCGTCAAATCCCAGTTGGAAATGCTAAGCGAAGACAGCCATGGCAACGTCAACTTCATCTCATGGCGATTTAAACTGAACCTAGCACTGAAGAATAAGGATCTGTACGAAATCGTAACTGGAGACAAGCTCAGACCGACAGGCGCTACGTCATCTGAAACCATCTCAGCTTGGATCAAGAAGGATGTCGAAGCTCAAACGCTGATAGGCCTAAATGTAAGCAGCAAGATCGCAAACAAAATTGCCAACTGCAAGACTGCCAAAGATATGACAGACAAATTAACCAGCTTATACGGCACAAAGACTGATGTAACTTTAGAAATGTCCCGTCATATAGCAAGTCAGCAGTGGAAAATTGTTTGGAGATCTTGGATCTGGCTGAAGAAGTGTCAACCGAAAATGATCGTATGAGAGAAAGTTGGATCATGACAAGGATCATGAGTGTGCTACCGCCAAAACTAGCGCACTTCGGGACTTCTTGGGACAATGTGACCGGAGCAACCAAGAATGTGGAAACTCTCATCGAACGTCTAAAACTTGAGGACGAGCGACTGAAGGAGACGACAAACCCAGAGGGAAACGCCAACAACGCCCTCCCGGCAAGACGTGAGAAGCCAAGAGAATCGGCAAAGAGCAACCTGGACAAGACAACGCTCGTATGCTACAAGTGTGGAGGAAAAGGTTACATGATCAAGCAGTGCACAGGCAAACCGTGCGAAAAATACATTGCCTATTGTAAGAATAAATACTCGTGTAACATATGTAAGCAGAAAGGACATTTCGCCAAAGAATGCACTTCCAAGGAAGAGTCAAACAAGTTTACAAGCGGAAGGCCACCAAGGGCGTTCCTGACCACAGCCTTTTCAACAGTGGACAGTGACATCTCGAAGGACAGGGCAACTTCGTGGTATCAAGACTGCGGAGCTAGTCAGCACATGACGTCTCATAGAGAATGGTTTGCACAGTTGGTCGAGCTGGACGAACCAATCTCAATAGTGATCGGAGACTCAACCAGGTTGGATGGCGTTGCAGTCGGGAACATCGAGATGGAGGCTTTTGACGGTCGGAAATGGTATCCAGTGGTACTTGAGGATGTTATTTACCTTCCAAAACTCAACTTCTATCTCTTCTCAGTAAGTCAGATGCTGGACAAGAGACATCTTCAGAAGGCAAATGGAAAGCAGCCAACGTTTTACAGTCAGGATGGCAGAAAAGTTGTGGCAATTGCCAAGCGCAAAGGAAACCTCTACAAAACGTCAGGTCAGAAGAAGATACAAGTCTGATAACAATGTCAATCAAAACTTGGCACGAGAGACTCGCCCATCAAAATGTAAAGTATGTTAGGGATATACTGAAACGCAAGGAATCAAACACATTGATGACTGGAAGCACTATGTGGGCAGGGGATGCTCACACGGCAAGAATCACCGAGCCTCACACAGAATCAACCCAAAGACAGCCCAGCAACCGCTAGATCTTGTACACATCGACACTGGAGAAATGAATATTCCGTCGTTAGGAGGAGCCAAGTACTGGCTTATGCTCATGGACGACTTCACCCACTACCGGAGCTGCTATTTCATGAAGAGGAAAGGAGAAGCACCTGAGAAGATAGAGAGCTACTTGAGACTCGTGGAAAATCAGCTTGGAAGGAGAGTCAAGTGTTTGAGATCTGACAACGGCACGGAACTGAAAAATGCAAAAACCAAACAGATGTTGGACAAGCTGGGAATACTTCACACATTTACGAATGTGCACACGCCAGAACAGAACGGAAGGGTTGAGAGAGAAATGAGGACAATTGTCGAGGCAGTCAGGACAGTAATACATACCCAGAACTTGGACGAAAGACTGTGGGCCGAAGCAATGAACCATGTGATCTTCACGATCAACCAAACTGGAACCAGCAATGTGCCAGGGAAAAGCCCAGCGGAACTCTGGTTCGGAAGAACAATAAAGATTGAAAAGCTACGACCATTTGGATGTGAATGCTATGTACTAATACAAGGAAAGAAGAGAGGCAAAATTGAAAAAAAGTCGGAAGAAGGAATCTTGGTTGGGTATGATATCGATTCACCCTGCTACAGGGTTTATCTGAAAGATAGGAAAGACATCATCAGCTCCGACAACGTAATCTTCGACGAGGAGAAAATTATACTGAGACAAGGCACTGAACCTCAGGCACGAGCACCTGAGGACAATCTCGAAAAGAAAGATGAAAGTAACAGCGAGACAGAATATGAACACTCAGAAGAGACCCACGAAAGTACCGAAGAGCCAAGCGTTAACGAACAAGAGACAACGCCGCCAGCAGAGCAGCCAGAAGGAAGAACCTTGCGAGATCGTCGGAACCTGCAACCACCGCCAAGGTACAGGGACTACGTTGCCAACATGTCAAACCGAGGCAACAGCACAAGAGCAGCCATGATCAGTGAAACAGCAGATATCCCGGTGAGCGAAGCACTCAAGGGTGAGAAGTGCAGACGAGCGATGCAGGAGGAGTACGATTCTCTCATGATAATGAAAACCTGGAGGCTGGTGGACTGTCCCGAATGAGTGAAGCCGATCACCTGTCGTTGGGTACTTCGAGAGAAGGCAGACGGGAGACTCAAGGCCAGACTCGTGGCGAGAGGATTTGAACAGAAAGAAGGAGTGGATTGTGGAGAAACCTTCAGTCCAGTAGCCCGCCATGCATCCATTCGCCTGCTTCTAAGTCACGCCGCGTCAGAGAAAATGAAGCTGGTGTCATTCGATGTTAAAACGGCATTCGTGTACGGGAACCTGGAACGGAATGGCTACATGCACCAACCTGAAGGGTTCGACGACGGATCAAGGAAAATCTGTAAGTTGGACAAGAGTCTCTACGGGCTCAAATAGGCTCCAAGGATGTGGAACGAGAGGGTCACCGCACACCTTGAAAGGAAGATAGGCCTGACAAGTACAGATGACGACCCGTATATCTACTACAACAAGGACAGGAGCATTATGCTCTCACTCTACGTGGATGATGGATTGGTTGCTGGAAAAGATGAAGATCAGATATACAAGCTTCTGAATGAGATAAGCAAGGAATTTGAGATCACATACAGCAAGACAGTAAAGGACAAGTTGACATACCTGGGCATGAAAATCAAGATTGATCAAGAAGGTATTTTCGTGAACCAGCCCAGCTACACGGAGAAAATACTGAAGAAAATGAAACTCGAACAATGCAACCCAGCGTCCACACCAATTGATTAAGGAATGATCACCAAGAAGACAGACTTCAAGAACGATGAGCCACTTCCGGCGAACAACAACTATCGGGAGGCGATAGGAAGCTTATTGTACCTAGCTACAATCACCAGGCCAGACATCAGCTTCGCCGTGAACTACCTCAGTCGATTTTGTAACAAGCCAATGAGGAGCCATCAGGCGATGGTGAAACGTGTGTTCCAGTACCTGAGAGGGACAACCACAGCCGGAATTCATTTTGGAGGAGACCAGACACTCATGGCCTACACCGACCCAGCCTATGGAGGAGACTCGGAGACAGGACAGTCGACAAGCGGAGTGTTAGTGATGAGGGGAGAACCAGTGATCTGGTACTCACAAAAACAGCGTCTGGTAGCGACCTCAACCGCAGAAGCCGAGTACCGAGCAGCAGTGTCAGTAATCGACGATGTGTGCTGGTTCGAGCGAATCGCGCTGGAACTGGGTATCCTGAAAACCGACCAGGCAATCACCTTGCACGTCGACAACATGTCAGCTATACACATGCTGCAGAATGCACACGAGGGAAAGACAAGCAAGGGAAAGAAGCATATTGAGATACCACGAAAGTACATCCAACAACACGTCGACAAGACCGTGACACTGCGACACGTCGAGAGCAGCAGGCAGATTGCAGACATTCTAACCAAGCCACTGAATTGGAGAGTCTTTGACATGCTCCGCCGTAAATTGATCAAGGAGGAGTGTTGAGAATTGATCAATTGACAGCTGGTCTTGCCCAACACAACCGTCAGCGTGTGCGAACTTCACACAGTTCTTGGACTTGAAGTTGGCACTGATCCCGTGCATCAATCAACTGCCTGATTCAAACGCAAGAGCAAGTAAAAGATATAGAAAACGTGCCTTGAATTTTTTATCCAATTTTATCATGTGTATTCCGTGTCAATTCACAAATTTTCTTTTCCCAAATTAAATTAACATTTCCATTCACTGCTAACTCTAGACTGCTATTTATTGAGGATCAACGAGCCCGAGTCATTTATAACTCCAACACTATACCAAATGTATTGCTCTCAAAGGCAACTATTTTGAGAAACAAATACAACTTTGTCCAAAAGACGCTTGTTTTCATTAAAAATGTTGGGACTTTTCAACGTTTCTAGTATTTGCGTTTTCAACAACGACAACAACAACAAAAACCGTCGGCCGGAATGCTTTGATGCAGTTACCTGATATATTCTAACTAAATGACGGATATTTTTTTACTTTTTTGGATCAAAAATTACAGTAATTAAGCACGGATAGATAACAAGGACATATGCGCTACAAAATCCGGACCATGTATAGTATAAGTCGGGTGGAACGAAGGTTGTGAAAGAAATTGGAAGCGCCAGCAGAAGCCGCCCGGGTTCCTAAGTGACCACAAATCTACATCAAGTTTACAATGAACATGAATAACATAAATAACATTTCTGCGTAAACTAACCAATGCACTTTCCTGCGTTATTAATGGGTTTTAAACATTTATAATCATAAAGAATGATTAAACACAGTAAAAATAGTAATTCTATAATTTGCTTTTTTCTTAATCCTTTCCATTATCTCACAAATAGTCAAATTATATTACAAATTGCGTAACTACGGTTCTTCCACTAGATCATTGTCCTAAGTGGGAGCCCTTTTGCACAATCAAATTCTCTTCAAGCCAATAAACAGAATTACAATCAAGAAAGAAATTCCATAAAGAAATTAAAATTTCTAATACGAAAACTTCATGCCATGAACCAACTTGTGAGAGGAGTTATTGCCAGTGGAGAGAATCGATGTCCGTAGAGTTAAAAAGAAATATTTCTACACAATGTCACTTCATTGTGAATTGCCAGACATGACAACTGTTCTGACACCTGACTCCTGTTTACAACTTATTTACTATCTTTTCCAATTCGTACGCCCTTAAAGGTGTCGCAAAATGAAGTAGAAAATATTTTAAAATGAATCGCTTTGAGTATGTAACCGCTCGTCTGCTTGAGGGAGAAACTTTTGTTAGTCGCGACAGAAATATTAAGTTATACGATGGCGATGAAAAGGTGTCCATTTTGAAAATATTCATTCTCAGTTTATTTTTTTTCACACAGGAATCCTTGTTTCTAGACACAATTTGAGGATGGAGAAGTTGTTGTCACAACGCACCGACTACTTTGGGGTCGTCCTGGTGAAATAGAGAAAGCTGCAACAGTTCTTGGCTTACAATTGAAATATGTGGTTTCCCTTAGTGAAGAAACTGCTCGTTCCTTTATATTCGGCCGTAAAACGCGAGCGATACTCCATTTACGACCACCTGCAGCTGATAAAACCCCAGGTCCAATAGATCACAGTACGGCTAGTTTCGTAAAACTTTCGGGAACTAATGGTTTGTGGCCACAATTCACGATCGCACTGAAGGAAACGGTAGAAGCGAAAATCTGGTTAGTTAAAACAGATTCTTCCTCACCTAATGACCCATCCGGTTCCGAATCTACTGACAAACCGGCACCGAGGATAAAACTTCGCACTGGCATAGGTGGAATAGAGCGATCTATTGAGAATAAGCAAAAACAAACGGATGAGAATATCGCGTTAGCCTTCCAGGATTTAAAGGTTCTCATGTCCATGGCAAAGGATATGGTGGCTATTTCAAAAGAGATTAGTAGTAAAATTCGTGAGCGAAAAGGTGAGATATCTGATGATGAAACTGTACGATTCAAATCGTATTTAATGAGTCTGGGTATTGATGATCCTGTCACTAGAGATGCTTTTAGCAGCAACTCGGAATATTACACAAGTTTAGCCAAGCAAATTTGTGAATTGCTGCTGGATCCCGTAGAGGTGAGCAAATTATAGTTTTATTAATTGTCGGAAATTTTTTAAGGGAACTAAATTAATTTCAGCAATCTGGTGGAATGATGTCACTAGCTGATGTTTATTGTCGTGTGAATCGATCTCGTGGGCTTGAACTTCTTTCGCCCGAGGACTTACTCAATGCTTGCCATTATTTAGATGGCCCGATTAAACTGCGACAGTTTCCTAGCGGTGCTATGGTCCTACAAATGGAGACACAGGACGATGACTTCGTTGCAAATGACATCGCTCAACGTGTCGAGGCAGCAGGTTCGTTGGCGATAGAACAATTAGCGAAGGAACTAAATGTTTCACTGTTGCTTGCCAAGGAGAAACTTTTGGTCGCTGAAAGGTTGGGAATGATTTGTGCAGATTTGTCCATTGAGGGTCTTAGATTTTACCCGAATTTGTTGCTACGCGATCAAAGTACTGTAATCGATTACGTATAGCTTGTAATAAAACATTTTATATAAAATTACTTTCCTTACACATAAGATTAATTTGTAAATGGCAGTTTCCCATACATGAGCAGGTTGTACGAAGTGAAGGTAGAAGGTAGGTTGATCTCTTTAAGTTGTTAGTAGATTAAAGGATAAAAATAAGTACGAATGAACGAAAATTGTTATATTGATGTATCAACCTTTTGGAAATTAGTTGGATATTTGTTGGAATTGATATATTTGGGAATAGAACAGGAGGTAAACCTTCTGTGGTGCTTTGATGATCGAAGGAAACATTATTTCAAAATTAAGGACGGAACGGCATGTAATCCAGCAGGCAACGGTCCAGGTTCGGAAGCGAGTGGGGCACATGGAATTCATCTTGTGCATGAATTAATGCAGAGTTGATGTGGTGTCATTTTCGAAAGAAAGTAGATTTTCTTTCCCTAGTGGGTTGGTGGCTCAACGCGTGGTAGAAACTTTGATGTATTGCGGAGGCTCAAATTACAATGAATCACTGGGGTTATGTCGACGGAAGCCTACATTTCCAGCAAGTTCTCCCATGTCAGACAGTCAGACGAAGAGGAACTTGCAAATATCTGCTAACCCTAATCCAGGGTGTTACGCGTCATCTTGTCTTGTTTGCAGCCAGAGGTATGCCGGATATATTATGACAATGCCTCTATGACACTGGATTGGATCAGAGCAGTAAGAAGACAAAACGGATCCTACCGACGAAGAAGAGCACGTTCTATGAGACAATTCTATTTCTATTTATTCGCCTGTAGGAACCCGGAAGTTCATGACCTCACAGACTCTTCACCGCCATTGTTCCCTGTCCTGTGCGCTCTCGCGGAGAGGCGAATCTATAGCGCCGAGTGGGCGCCCCGAGATGCCATCAAATAACTGTTGCAATTCTTTTTGAACATTTGCAGGTTGTAAAGCTCCGGGAACACGCGCGTGGGAAGGGAGTTCCACAGCTTCACCGCTCTATAACGGAACGAGTTCTGATGCAGGGATTTTCGCTCCGTCGGGAGATGAACCACAAACGGGTGCGATCCGTCGGATTGTCTTGTGGAGCGCATATAAACCGAATTGCGTGGAACAATACCAAGAATCTCCGAAGAACAGTACCCGTGATAATATCTGTAAAACAGACAGAGGTCGGCTACGCGCCTTCGATGTGATAGCGACTGTAGTCCCGACGTCAGCGCTGAGTCCCCGATCAGGCAGATCGCTCGTCTCTGTATGCCCTCAAGCAGGTCGATGGTATGTTTAGGAGCCGAGCTCCAAACATGAGAGCAATATTCGAGCGCTGGTCTAATTTGGGGTTTATATAGGAGAAGAAGCTGGGCCGGAGTAAAATATTTTTTGACTCGAAAAAGATAGCTCAGTTTTCCTGAGGCTGACCTGGCGATACTCGACACGTGTTTATGGTATGATACATTCCCACAGACCGTGACGCTGAGCAATTTCAAACTTTCCCCAGCCTCGAGGGCCCGGCCATTCATCATCAGCTGTGGATCCAATGATCCTCTTTTCTTTGTGAATGTTGTATATTGTGTCTTCGCTGCATTTAAGTCTACGAGATTGGCCCTTCCCCACTGCAGGACCCTATCTAGATCCTGATTCAAAGAGTCAATGTGTCTACATCTCAGCTGATGCGACGCAGGTGCACCAATTGGCCGAACACTCGAAAAGGAGGAAACAAGCGTACTATCATCCGCAAAACTGAACACTTTGTTATCCGTTGTCTCCAACAAATCATTTATGTGAAGCAAGAACAAGGTTGGAGCCAAAATACAACCTTAGGGCACCCCCGAAATAACAGGATACAGATCCGAACACTCGCCGTCCACAACAACCCGGATCGATCGATTCTCGAGGAAGCTCCTCGTTCAGTCGCAAAGATGTTGGGAAAGTCCATATGAACGAAGTTTGCTCAGCAATGCTCGTGCCAGACGCGGTCAAAAGCCTTGGAGATTTCCAATGCGACCGCCCTTGACTCACCATGCCGCTCAATCGCAGATGTCCATACATCGGTTATAAGTGCCAAAAGGTCTCCCGTGGACCGCCTACCACGGCATCCGCATTGACGACCATTCAGAAGTCCGTTGCACTCCAAATACTTAACCAACTCTGCATTGATGACTTTTTCCATTACCTTAGATAAGATAGAAAGTAATGCTATCGGACGGTAATTTTGTGGGAGACACTTTTTTCTTGTCTTTGGGATTGGCTGAACTCGAGCGATTTTCCAGCAGGCAGGAAAGGTCCTCCTGACAGCGTAACGCGTAACCAAATAGATCACTTCCTCATAGACAAAAGACACCATTCGAACATCATGGACGTAAGATCGTACAAAGGAGCAGATTGCGACTACGACCATCTTCTAGTGATAGCAAAATTAGGAGTCAGATCGCAGATACTGGACATGACCAGTTACGGGAGACGAGCAAAAAGTTCGACATTGATAAACTAATAGACTTCCACAAAAGGGCTGAATATTAACGTGAACTGACGAATAGGTTTAGCATCCTAGAGAATGGGAGTAGTGGCGAAGACGAAACTAATGATGTGGATACTTAATGGGCATCAATTAGAGACATAATCAAACAAATAGCACAAAAGGTATTAGAATAAAACAAAACAATTAAGTCCTTGGTTAGACGATGAGTACCGGGTGAAGATCGAGCAACGTAAACGCCTCAGGGTGATCCCCTTAGAAAGATATGATGAAGCCAACTCAAAAAGAAACACGCTAGTTCGGAGAAAAACAATGGGAATTTTCAAAGGGAAGAAACGCGAATGGGAAATGAGTCGGATCGAAAATTTTTTTTGGAAAATGCCAGAGGAAAGAACGTTCTAGTGTGCATGCTTTGCAAGCTTCGATTTGATAAAGAGAATGCGTACGAGGAGTTGCGAGTTTCTATCAGGCAAAACGTTCTCCACAATTGACTTGTGAGTAGGGCGTTAGAATATACTCACAGCTAGGCCGGCTTGTCGTAAGAGGCGACTAAGAGCTGAGTGGTAGTTGCGGTCCTGTCGCCCGGTGAAATACCACCCCATCAAACTATAGGTTCCGTGAAATAGTCGGGAGAAATCCCGGATCATCTTTGGGAGGTTGGCTGTTGGACCGGTTCGAGAAAAGGTTGGTTTAGGTGGTAAGTCGGTCCCATGGCGAGATACCACCCAGTCACGCTGTACATTCCGCGATACCGTCGGGAGAAATCTTCGACTATGTTTTGGATGTATGGCTGGTGGCCCGAACTAACACGGAGATAAGTCATGATGCTACCTTCTGAGATAAATAATTCTGTAGGTAAACTAGATTCCCAATCCGATCTCCGGGGGGACTATGTCAGGGGGAACATCATGCAAGTATTTTCATAAATCAGCGAACTTTAAGAAATTTTCCATCCATTTACCACAATTGGATTCGTTCTCGAAATGTGGCCGACGTTCAATTGATAACGGCATTTTGTAACATCTGGGATATCGGGTTTCACCAATACGAATGTAAACGCCATCGATATCCATATTTTCAAACAGCGAAACCTGATATCCGTGCCCTAACTGAAACCCGGGTCGATTCGGCAACTGATTCAACCTATCTTCGTTCCTCAGTTTACGACTTATAATCGAAATTCCGTTTTATGGGTGGAGTCTGCGTCTTCACGCGATCCGATCTGGATTGCCAAAGGATAGAGGTGTCGGAGCCCAATACATTGGGTCGGACATCATATAGTTGAATGCCATACTGAGGAATTCTGTTAAGTTTCTTTGTTGTCTTTACCGCTCCCCGAGTGACGGTCGACCGGCGACACTTTTCGAACACCTTTCACGTACCGTCGACTGGATAGAGATCAACCACCCAGCTTCTGAAATTGTCGTCCTTGGCGTTTTTAATGTACACAACTCCGCCTGGTTGGTTCGTTCTAACAGAGGCTAACGGAGAAGTTCGCGGTTAGTCCCAATTTGACTCAACTCTTGAAGGAACCTACGCGAGTGCTGGATACCCAAGGTGATTATGCGAACACTCTGAATTCGTTTTGACATCCGACCCGAGCATTTATATCATGGGAGTTGCTGCGACGCTGGGAAACTCAGATGACTGATTGGTCCCGCAATCACTTGCATTTCAAACAAATAACCGACCTAGGTAGCCTCTTCATGTGTGGAGGTATGGGGGTGTTAACTGGGACGATTTGCGAGATTTATTCGCGTCCTTTCTATGGCCGGAGGTGTTGAGTTGTGTTAGAATCAGAAAGGCGTGCCAGGCGATTGATACAGTGGAGAAGAGTTACAATGACAAGGTGAACAATATACTCCATAGGTGCCCAACTGGTTCGCGTCATTTCTGCTCTATCAGCAGTAACCCCCCCCCCCCCCCGCTCCCCTTGATAGTGGGCAGCGAGACACTTGTCACAAATTTAAGAGATAAAGCCAATGCGTTCGTAACCAAATAGCCCGGTTTCGCACATCCTTGACGTAAGATAGTATAGAGGAGCAGATTACGGCTCCGATCATCTTCTAGTAATAAGGAAAGTTAGGAGTCGCCTCGCAGGAAACCCGTTCGACATTGGTAAATTAAAAGACCTGCCCAAGCGGGCAATATCAAGATTGTTGCAAAACGCAACATGATCATGCAAAAAAAAAACACTTAAACGTATCACGTAAACTCCATTTCAATTTCAATTACGTAATCATGTAACATTCGATTACGGAAGCCCTTATGCAAAAGGCAATATGACATGCCTTCGCCAAACCTCATTACCGTCGACAAAATAGTTTCAATGTCGTCCAAGGCGGAGACCAAAGGAACGTGTAAAGCAAATGGAGAAAATTATGATCCACACGTTCACATGGCTTCCACAAACAACAGCCAATAGAAGGGTCGGCTTGATTGAGGCCAGCGAGGGAGATACGTGATGGAGTGTAAGCTTAAAGGGATCCCAGGTCAATAGCCGAGAGTAATCAAGATCATCGTGAACTGCTGTTTGGTACAAGACAAGGGAACAGAGGCGCAAGACTAATGACCTTGCCCGGAAAAAAACAAATCATTATGGAAAATTTAACAAGCCTCAGGACTTGCTAAATAAGGCCAAGACCGGTTCCCGGTTGTAGTGCCGATGATGATGAAGGGAACAGAAAAACAAGTCGTTAGCGGTGATTGTGCAAGAAAGTTCGTCGTTGTTCGCAGGCAGATTACTCTTTCGTCGGTATCAAAAATAAGATTAAAATGAAGCAAAGATTAAAGTTAAGCAAAGATTAAAGTTAAGCAAAGATTAAAATTAAGCAATTCTTCTTTAATAAAAGATCGATAGCGTAGTAAAAATGAGTTGTGTTTTGATTTGTGGCGAAACAAAATGTGTATCCGGTAACTCAGGAGACGCGTGCTCCGCGGAATAACATTAACTTTCACACCGGGACAAATTATTACTCTTTCTGGTCCGTCGAGTTTTTTTTTTGCTGGTTTCCGACGCGAAACAAATATCAACTAACGAATAGGTTTATCATCTTAGGGAATGGGAGTAGTGGGGAAGAGGAAACCAATAATGTGGACACTAAATGGGCATCGGTCAGAGACGTAATCAAACAAACAGCCCAAAAGGTATTAGAATTTAAGAAAACAATGAAGTCCAAACCTTGGTTTGACCATGGCTGCAGGGCGAAGATCGAGCAACGTAACGTAGAAAGATATGATGAACTCAACGTAGAAAGATACGTGGCGATTCGGAAGGGGACACCGAGACTCTTCAAACGCAGAAAACGCGAATGGGAGAAGACACAGATCGAAAAAAATCCTAGAAAATGCCACAAAAAAGAACATCAGAGGTATTATGATGGATGCAACCGTTGGGTTGAAGGTTGCGTCCACCGACAAGGTGATAACGGCGCGCGGGTGAACGACGCGTCCCGTGAAGTTGTGCGTTCAACGAACCACTAATACGATTCAATCCAATTACGCCAGTAATTACGTATTTCAATTCAATTGATATTTGTATTAACAAAAGCAAATAAAAGACCAAAACGACTCGAGAAATTCACTTTTTAATAGTTGAAGTATCACTTGGTAATCTGTTGTCTCATTCTTTTAAGTATGGCGGTTGTGTAGGCGTTGGTGGTTAGCTGTAGACGATGTTGTTTGCAGACGGACTAGAAACCGTTGGTCACATTTGAATCAGTGTGACAGCTCGATGGCGTCCCTAAGCAGGTGACGCATTGTCAGCTGGCGGTTGACAGGCGTGGTGATAATGCTGATTGGGGAGTGTACTAGACGATGAACGTACTAGATTCTCCCCGCTGCATTTAGTTGCGAATCCGCAACATTTCGCCCGCCTTTGCCAATCATTGGCGAACCATTTTGCTCCAGGGGGCGGAGGCCCGAGGCCGGGGGTGTGCGGTCTGCTGGTGATGTGTGGTCTGGTTGGTTGAGTCTCTGGTGGACGGATGTTGCTGTTTACTTACTTTCATGTGGATGGGAGGTTGAGAGGAGCGCTGAAGGCTTGGGGGTCTGGGGTGGCCCGTAGGATCGATGACAGCGGGTACTTCCTTCCCATCGCTGGGGCCCGTTGCTTTTTGTGGTCGCGGAACCGGCCAATTGATCTGGGTTGGAGTTGTAAGGGCGCAACCCACGATTAGTGACCACGTGATGGCTGGTGATGGGTCTCGCTACATCGGGACCGGATGAGGTGATAGGTGCTGCGCCCGTTGGCGCCCGTCCGAAATAAGTGGCCGGTGGGATGCGGCCGTTGGGGTGTGAGGTTGTACCAGTGTGGAGGTGGGTGCGGTGTCGTCCCTGGCACTGTCCGCGTATCCTGGCGGAATGGCAGTTGCGAACCAAGTACCTCCCGGGGTCGTTTGAGTACAGCCTCTGTTGGCCCACTGAAGGGCGTGCTCTTCGGTTGAGGTTGCGTTGATCGCTGGTTACTGGGGAGCGCCGCCCGCCAAGCGGGGTATTGCGCGCTCCTATCCCTATTGTGGTGGCTGCATGTGGTAGCGGGCGGCATCGGCGGTGGTGGTCTTGGGCAGGAGCTTGACCACGTGGTGTCCTGGGTGTGGTGGGATGCCTTGAAGTGTTCGAGTGGCGACCGACTGGCCGCCGATGTTGCGTTATTGGCCCTTTCATGGTGTTCGATCCGGGGGCGGGTTCTGCGGTTGTCCAAACATGCAGCAGGGCCTGATATCTCTGCTGGCATTGCCGGCATGGCTTGCTGGAGTGGCAGTCGTGTAGCCGGTGGCGGCGCAAACAGTTGTAGCACATGTTTCTTTTGTGTACGATGGACTTCCGCCGACCAGGCGTGAGTGATCGGAAACCCTCGCAAGCGTAGATAGGGTGTAAGGCCCTGCAGAACGTGCATGGAGCCTGTTGCCTCAGGGGATTCTGCGGCGGCCTGTGCATCGAGATACGGGCCTGGTTGATCATTGGGCCGGCGGCATTCTGGTCGGTTGCTTGGTCGGGACTTACTGGTCTGGGGTGCGGTTCCTTTTCTGCTGGATTGGTGGCGACTGCTGGTAGCTGCACTGGGGGCAGCTCGCTAGGGTGGAGGTGATTGGTGTCGTTCACGATTGTTGGGGAGGCTGATGCGAGCGCGTACTGGGCCTCAAGTAGCCTCGTCAGTTCGTCGAGATATACTTGATAATCGGGGGGCGCTATGTATATGATTTGGTTGTGCCGACTGAGGATGGCTTCCCATTCGGTGCATAGGTCTCGTTTTGTGGTTTCTATCCTGGTGGTCATTAGTTGTCCCTTGTCCTGCAGGTTGAGGAAGGTGCGGAAGATGGTGTCCTGTGCCTCGTATTGAGCGGCGATGAGTTCCTCAACCATGGTCATTTGTTCGCCGGTTGGTTGTTTGTTGGGTAAAGGTGCCCCGACTTCTTGTTGACGGCGGGGCCGAGGGCGTGACCTCTGAGCCGTGCTGACTACATTGTTATGTATTTGTGATTGATTCCCGACATTTGTCGAGGTTACGACTTCTTCAGAGTTCATGTCCGTGATTATTAGCACATTTGGTGGCTGTTTGAATCCATTGGCCCCGTCTGGTGGTTTCGCAGTAATTGTCGTCATGCCTTTTGTGTCCTGATGGGGATGATTTTTCGAGTGCATCATCCGTGATGCCAGTCCGGGTGGAGGGCCGGGCGGCATACGAATTCTTAATCGCGGAGGCATACCGCCAAGGCCAGCACGAACCGGTGGTGGACCAGGCGGAATTCCCTCCCACAATGGAGGTGGCCGAAACATCATTGGCGGCAGAAAAGTTGCTGGCGGGGGAGAGGTGATCCATTGGGTAGTGCAATTGGAGGTGCTGGTACATTTGATTTAGACACTAATGGTGTGCAGGAGGATGGCTGTATGTGCACCACTCCGAGGAGCACCATCACTTTCCTCGTCACTGCTCTCATTCGATGCATCACTTTCTTCTTTGTTGTCACTCTCGCTGTTATTAAGCTCAGCCTCACGTGCCATTTCCCCTTTCTTATGAACATTTGCCATTTCTTTCATGAATTCATCTATATTTTGTTCGGATATCGCTAGCATTCGTTGCTGCAGTGGATTTGGCTTCGGCAAATCGTCTTCCTCCTTTACTTTAGAGTGATCTGATGGGCGATTCGCTCTATTGGCTGGTTGTAGCGGTTCGTCATTTTCTGCATCAGTGTCCAGATCCGACATATCGACTAGGTTAGGCGGTGGGCCTGGTGGGACGCCAGGCGTTTCCACTTTCTTTGCTTTTGTTGATTTCTCTTCATCCTTTTGTTGAGAATCACTTGACTTTCGCATTGCTCCGGGAAGGGCGCTGGGAGCAAATGGGGGCAAGGACAATGTTGCAGGCGACGGTGGTAACCGGTTCGGTGGTCCGGCAAATGGGACCACAATTCCAATATTTGTTTGAGTAGGTGAATGAATTTCATTAATCTGGGCACTTTGTTTTATGTTTTACACTTTCATAGTACTGCTGTTTCTTTAGCAGCTTCCTTTCGTTTTCAACTTCCCTGTGCTTCAACTCCGCCCAGTGGTCGGGATAATCTGTGTGATGCAGTCTCAAGACACGGTCAAATGTTTCCTTCAGTTTTTTTTGTTTGCTTCGTGACACCTTTCCGTTCAGAGGTGATGGTTGCAGGACATTGGAATCCACCTCGTGGTCTTCACCGGGGTGTTGTGCCGTGAACTGGGCGGCAATGGATCTTGGTGTTGAGCTAATGTTGGTCTTCACCAGTGTGTTGTGCCGCGAGGTGGGCGGCGACGGATCTTGGGAGTTGAGTTGGTGTTGGTCTTCACCCGTGTGCTGTGCCGCGAACTAGGCGGCGATGGATTGGATGCACGCGTTGCTGGATCCGGCTCGAAGGACCAGTAAATGTGATGGATGCAACCGTTGGGAAGAAGGTTGCGTCCACCGAGAAGGTGATAACGACGCGCAGGTGGTCGACGCATCCAGAGAAGTTGTGCGCCCAACGAACCACAGCCCTTAATACGATTCAATTCAATTACGCCAGTAATCACGTATTTCAAATCAGTTGATATTTGTATTAACAAAGGCAAATAAAAGACCAAAACGACTCGAGAAATTCACTTTTTAATAGTTGAAGTATCACTTGGTAATATTTTGTCTCATTCTCTTAAGTATGGCGGTTGTGTAGGCGTCGGGGATTGGTTGTAGACGCTGTGCCCGTGATGGAAGTTGATTGCACTTTTCAATCAGTGTGAGAGCTCGATGGGGTCCCTAAGCAGGTGACGCATTGTCAGCTGACGGTTGACAGGCGTGGTGAGTATGCTGGTTGGGGAGTGTATTAGACGATGGACGTACTAGATTCTCCCCCCTGCATTTTGTTGCGAATCCGCAACAGGTATGTATGCCGTATTAGAAATGGATACCGAGAGAGAGCCAAAATAATTCGAGACACAACTGGTTGGCTGGTCACAGAAACAAACAATATCGTGACAAGGTAGATGCAGTAGTCATTGGACCATACATGCTGTTTCGTTGTCGGTTTAAATCTTGCGCCTATATTAGAACCACAAGCCAAGACGAGAAAAAACATTAAAACACCATTATGTTAAAGTTTTCACTTGCATAACTTTGTATTTTCCATCCCATTCATCGTCTTATATAATAAATATTTATTTTCACATCAATTTGTTTATTTTCTTTTGTTTTTGTTATTTATACGTAATTCAGTTTTTTTTATTTATCTTTAATAACAAAATATTATATTTATTATGCATGTTGTTAGGTCATCAGTGTGTTATTTTGTTTTTATTATATTTAATAGACTTTGATTAAAAACCTAATAAAACACATTAACTAAACATTATTACTAAAATTAGTTTAGAAAAAATAGTATTACAATATGGGATAGATAAAATTTGCGTAATATTTCTTAAATTGATTTTTTTTTCTTACTAAGTTATTTTGGTAGCACTTTTTATTATCCAGATACATTTAACAGATATCGTATTAATTTGGAAAGAGTTTTATCGATTCATTTAGATTACATCGATTGACCATTATATTTGTCATTTGATCTAATAAATTTACGTCAATAACTTCATATAAACCAAATTTATTTCAATAAATTTACATACGTTTTCTTTTTATATCTATATTATAATTCGTAATTTTTTTTGTTTGTTTTTGTTATAAACGCGTTGTTCATATTAAAAATGAATAGGGAAATTAATAGAATGAAAAGGAATGTATTGTAAATAACATATATATGTGGAAAAGAATTAATAATACTTTCAATGACCTTTAATAGTTTATATTATTATTTTCTTAATTTTTTTTTGTGAGTCTTTTATACATAAGATTTTGCATTATAATATACAATTGATTTTTTTATTTTAGGCTTTTAATGTTTTTGTTTAAATGGCTTTTCCACAGTTAAGTCTCTCTCTCTAATATAAATATCTTGTATTCTTCACCACGCTCAGTTGAGTTCTCCTGAATTAAGGAAATGTATATGTACGTATAGATTGCGTATACATATATACCATAATTTTGTTTTTTATTATGAATTCGTTAATTTATCTCATGATATATAGATACATATATTTTATGAAAATTCATTTTATAATATATTACATACTGTTTATTTATATAAGTAATTTAGTTCGTATAAGATATTTACAATATTTACAAAAGGGTTACCTTTATTTCACATTTAAATTCTTCAAATGAAACCGCCCGGTGATAGTAAATGACATCAGGAACGTGCCGTTCTTCAATTCGGGGGTTGAACGCTATTAGTGGCGATTATATTTATATTTATATTAATAATTTAATATAATCAAAATCTTTAGACAGCCTATTCGTGTTTTAAATAACTCTTGGTTACAGAAATCCATATTTTAGGCCAAAGAATTATGTCGGAAAGGAATTCTTCGCAGTACAAATACCAATTATGTTGATGCGAGAACTACGTGAAAAATAGAATTTCTTAAATGTCAGAGCATAGTGCGAGCGGTGTAATTTCCAAAAGAGTGATTTTATTAAAAACAATTAAGGTCATACAAATTCAATGAAGCAATTGTATTTGAATGGGGGGATGGGTGCGAACATACAGGGCAAAGTCTCTGATTGCCTTCAACCCGAAGACCAGGACGATCCTTGTCCCTATTCAATCCAAGTTGACATGCAGTCTCCACGTGACACCCCTGGATAGCTACTTTGACAACCGCCAAGTAGTGAACCAATGCATGCAGTGACATCCTGAGAAAGGTTGGCGCAAGGCTAATAACCAGGCCCGTAAAAATGAATTATTATGGCAAATTTAACAAGCCTCGGATATGGACCGGATACACGACGACGACCACGGAAACGAAAATGGCTAAATGATTTAAGGATTTTTTCATGGAACATACGCTTACTAAACAGAGCTCGAGCTGCACAGCAGCTAGCCGATGCCCTGTCCGAATATAAGGCTGACATGATTTATTGCAGCTGAACCGCAAAACAAAATGTGCTCGGGGTAGGCTTTCTAGTCAGCCAAAAACTGAAGCCTGCCATCATCGGCTTTAATGCAATAAATGAAAGGCTATGCACTCTTCGCGTGCGAGGCAAGTTTAAGAACATAAGCCTCATAAACGTACACGGACCTACAGAGGAGTCTCCTGACGACGAAAAAGAAGAATTCTATGAGAACATCGAACGGGCCCTCAATGCCTGTCCAAGATACGATGTGAAAGTCGTTCTTGGGGATTTGAATGCAAAAATAGGTCGGGACCCGGTTTTCAGGCACTACACAGGTTCCCATAGTTTGCATGAGAACACTAATGACAATGGACTACGAGCCATCGAATTGGCAGCATCGAAAAACTTGGTCGTTGCGAGTACCAGGTTTCCGCGTAAAGATATCCACAAAGCCACCTGGGTATCACCTGATGGAGCCACTCGCAACCAAAATTGACCACGTGCTGCGTCGCCGCCACTCTTCGAGCCTGATGACGGTACGAACGTACTGAGGTGCCAACGTCGACTCGGATCACTATCTTGTTGGTACAGTTTTCCGACCGCGGATTGCCTTACGGAGACGTATTACATCCGCGGATCAGGTTCGAATCAACATGGCTGCATTACGCAATGAGAATACCAGTAACGCCTTTGCTCATGCGTTAGGAATCGCCCTCGGAGAGCTCGGTGGAGGGAGAGTAAGTCCTGGGGATAGAATGCCCGGCGTAGAAGAGAAATGGACACGCCTTAAGAATACTGTCATTAGTACTGCCAACTCCATCTTAGGCAGTAGTCGTAGAGATCGGAGCGACTGGTTTGATGATGAGTGCAAACTAGCGACTGAATGTAAGAATGCTGAATACCGGACAATGCAGTAGTCTTATAGGACGCGGGCACGCGACGAGAAATACAAAGAGCTCAGAAGATCTGAAAAAAGACTTCACAGGCAAAAGAAAAATGCCTAATAAAAAAGTTGTCAATGAAATAGAGAAAAGTAGAGAGCGAGGTCCGCACCAGGCGCGGAAGTTCTACCAAATAATCCTCAGTATGACGCGGTACACACCACGCTGCACTTACTGCAAGGATAAAGAGGGTAATCTGATCACCGATCCTGAAGGCATTCTGGAGCGATGGGAAGTGCACTTCAATGAATTGCTAAATGGTCAGCTCACAGAAGAATTGGAGGTTCCACCAATGCAAGACCAAGACCAAATGCTGCCGCCGCCAAGCACTGAGGAAACATTAAAAGCCATAAGACAGCTAAAATCAAATAAAGCCCCTGGAGCTGATGGCATACCAGCTGAGCTGATCAAACAAGGAGGGACAGCGTTACATCACGCAATTCACGAAATCGTGGTGCACGTATGGGAGCAAGAGGAGATGCCGCAAGATTGGCGTCGCGGTATAATTTTCCCCATACATAAGAAAGGAGATATCACACTGTGCAGCAACTATAGGGGTATAACATTGCGAGTACCGCCTATAAGATACTCTCCACTATCCTACAAGACCGGATATCCCCAGACGCTAAAGCCATCATTGGTCAATATCAGTGTGGCTTCATCCCGGCAAATCAGCAATTGATCAGATATTCACCCTTAGGCAAGCGATGGAAAAATGTCAGGAATTTAAGATTCCACTATATCATCTGTTTATAGACTTCAAGGCCGCCTACGACAGCATAGCTAGGGTAGAACTATATAATGCCATAAGAGAATTCGGCATTCCAAAAAAATTGATACGACTTTGTAGGTTGAACATGACCAACGTAACTAGTCAAGTAAAAGTAGCGGGATTGCTGTCCAAACCAATAAACATCTATAATGGACTCCGACAAGGGGACGGTCTGGCCTGCCTCCTCTTCAACCTGGCGTTGGAGAAAGCAATCCGTGACTCTGGCGTTACAACAAGAGGGACTATTGTCACCAAGTCCAGCCAGATACTTGCCTACGCAGATGACATCGACATCATCGGTAGAATCGAATCGGTGGTACAGGAATCCTTCACCCGGATCGAGCAGGCGGCAAAAAAACTGGGACTGCACATTAATGAGGGAAAACCTAAGTACTTGGTGGCAACTTCTGCGAAGAGAAGACCTAACATTGGTCAAACTATCAGGGTAGTGGAGCACGAATTTGAAGTAGTGCAATCCTTTAACTACCTTGGGTGAATAGTATCAGCCGATAACAATATGGAAGAAGAAATACGCGAACGGCTGATTAAATCCAACAAAGCCTACTATGGTCTATCAAGGCTCTTTAAATCCCGAAATTTATCCAGAACATCCAAGCTACTACTGTACAAGACCATGGTCTTACCAGTACTCATGTATGGATCCGAGACCTGGGTGCTTAATAAAAGGCACTCTGAACTCTTGGCCGCGTTCGAGAGAAAGGTTTTAAGGAGAATTGTTGGCCCCGTATGTGAGGGAGGACGATTCCGGAGACGTTACAACCATGAGTTGTACGCAATCTACCTTGAAGCTAATATTGTAAGAAAAATCAAGATCGGTAGATTCCGGTGGGCGGGACAACTAGCCCGAATGAGCGAAGAGGAGCCTGCCCGTAAAGTCCTTTGTGGTAGGATGTATGGAAGGAGACAGCGCGGCAGACCTTGTCTGCGATGGAGGGATGGCATAAACCAGGACGCCCAGAGCCTGGGAGTGCTAAACTGGATGAAATCGGCTCGAAATCGGGACCGGTGGAGAGATTTGTTAAATAAGGCCAAGACCGGATCCCGGTTGTAGTGGCGATGGTGATGATGATTGTATTTGAATCCATTAGAATCAACATATTGTTGGTTGAATTTGAAATACGATCGCGCCAAAGCGTTACACACGTTTATGAGTTCATAATTCTATAACTTCTAGTTGACTAATTGCCATGGAATATGTGTAGTCAGAGAATTATTCACGTCCTTGTTGAAAGTAAAAGAAGACTGCCAAAACAAATAATCGATCTACAATCTTCCGTCCTGTTTATTATTAACATATTCAAGGAAGTTATAAACGTTTTATGCTTGCGAACCCCCACAGCCATATCGATGGAGATCTTCTTATTCTGCATATTTTAATATCTACTTTGGCAAATTATTGTTTGCTCAATAACTTTGCAAAAAGCACGTGCTATTGTGGGTAAAAGGCAATGAGAGTATTTATTTGGAGTTTCGATCCCCAAATCGTCCTCGGATGGCTGCTAACGCTGAAGTCCCTGGCGGCGTTGACGTCTGGTCGCGGCGGCGGCTACAACGACAATTTGGGGATCGAAACCCCAAAGTGGTGACCCTGAGAAGAAATTTTCAAT
The DNA here is from genome assembly GCA_963931805.1 of Microdon myrmicae. Lineage (NCBI taxonomy): Eukaryota > Metazoa > Arthropoda > Insecta > Diptera > Syrphidae > Microdon > Microdon myrmicae. The sequence continues at coordinate 40,801,527 of OZ007498.1, read as the reverse complement.
CGGAACGATCAAACATAAATAGATTAAATAGAAAAAAATTACAAGGAAAAAAACAACAAAAAAACCATTTAATCAGAAACAAAGTTAACTAAGAACTATCGAAAAGTTTAATTTAAAACACGGTGGTGTGCCGTTAATGAAAATACAAGTAAAGTGAAAAGTGTTTGTTACCCAAGAAGAAAGAAAAAATAAATAAACTATCGAACACGTCAATACGGAGCTCAGACGAGGAAAGCGAAAAGGGGCCAGGAGCGACGAAACAACGAAGGACTCGCCGCCCTCATCAGACAGCGGCATCGAAACCTGCACCCCCGAGACGCTATTGACCACTATCCGACCGACGCGATGGCAAAGGTAAAACTAATACCTTTCTGGAGCAACCACACCCATGCGTGGTTCATTCAAGCCGAACGAATGCTCGCAATGAATGGCAACGATTAGACAGTCGGAAGTTCTTCCTGGTCCTGGGCGCCCTCGACACCAACACAGTCGACGAGCCAGCACACCAGCAGCGGACAAATACAGGGCGCTTAAGGAAAGCATCCTACGTCGCACAACTGACTCCAAAGAGAAGAGGCTCCAGACAGTGCTCACAGAGCTCCAACTCGGCGACCTGAAACCTTCCCAACTGTGGCGAAAAATGAAGGCTCTCGCCGGAACACGGATAGACGAAGGGGCCCTGTTGATGAAATGGAGATCGCTTCTACCTCAAAACGCCCAAAACACCCTGAGGATATTCAAGCCCCAAACCACAGAAGACCTAATCTCCGCGGCGGACGAAGTCGTCGACAATCCGCTGAAGGACATCATGGCGGTCGGCGACAAGAAAAGGTCCCAGGACATACTGGCCCGGCGGATCGACGCCCTGGAAGCAGCCATCATACAACTAACCGTCAGCCGTCAGCCACCTAACCTAGACAACCCCAACAGGCGACAACAGCAAAGTCACCCGAGACCAAGACCAGCACACAGGACACACAACAGACACGAGGAACCCAGGGCCAATGGTGCTGCTATTCAGATATGTAAAGCCCGAATCCGTAAAATAGTTTAGTCTCGAAAAGTCGAGTGTAAAACGCGGGACAGTGTATAGTACAAAGGCTTGGGTTGATCTTAAAATGAAGTCGGCAACGTTTAAAATAAGTCCGCCTACCAAGGACAATTATGATAGTTGAGGTGTGCAAACGGAAGTAGTGGCTGTGAAATAGTACTTGGAAGCATGTGCGCGGCAAGATACTAATGTTACATGGAAAACTCCCCTACCGCCATTGCCCCTCCGAAAAAGTGTAAAATATAAAATAAAAGTGCGTAAAATTTAAAGTAAACATACGTTTTGAATTGCATATATAACACAAAAAAACAAAATACAAATCATTGAATTATACCAAATACATTTTAATCCACATTCCACTTTTTAGTTTACAATTAAATACTAGCGGTTGCACAAACCTGTATCGTTAAGAAGTTGATTTTCGAAGGGACAGTAATGGCAATAATTGTTTTCGGAAAGGTAGTGAGGTAACGGGGAATGGAGAGAGAGAGTGTGTCTACGGGAGTCGAAGCCAGAACCTCCTCGAGAGCAGTCTAGTGTGTGAAAGTTTACCACGTAACACTGAGGCCGAAGCTGAAATCGGGAGCGAAAGAAGAACAGCCCTGGATAGCGCAACAAGTATGGGACGTTGTGGGCGCCAAAGCGAGGGCAGATTTAATAATCGCGATTGATTCAAGTTTGCTGCGATTGGTAAAAGGGTTGAATACGTCAGCGCAAGTGAGGTGCAGATTGAAATCGGAATTTCCATCGACAGATCCAGTCAAGAAGGCCAGTTTGCTAATGTTTAAGATGTCCGAGGGCGACGATCTCCGAACGCAGCTAATGCAGTTTTTTTGGCGTCACACCAAAGTTGGAATCGATGAACATTCCTATAAATCCAGAATTAATATCGTATATGCTGTTTATCACTTTTCCACCAACTTTTAACGTATTAAAATGCTCAATAAAGTGGCGAGATGCTGTGCCGAGTACAGAAATAATTCGACAGAAAGTTCTGGAAGAATATGACTAAGAAAACAACAGCAGAACGACAAAGCAGCGGAAGCGATGTGGATGAAGAAAGGCAGCGGAAAATTTGAAAAAGACCGAGGCAGTAGAAAGAATGGAAGTTCCCACCAAGTGACAGCAAATAAACCGAGAAAAAATAAAAATTTTCGATTTAAATGCTTTAGACGTCATGGTGTCGGCCATAAGACTGCCGAGTTTCCTGAAAAAGGTTCGCAATATAATACAAAGCGCGGTTCAAAATCGAAAACCGAAGGCCTTGGAATCGCATTTCAAAGTATAGACCGAGAAGAATTGCTAGGTGCAAAGACAATGCTTGGATAGCGGCTGTCCATCCCGCATGTGTAACGATGTAAACATTCTTCGAGAAAGTACGAGCACGCATACCGAAAAATTGTTGTTGGTCAGTGATGTCCAAATTGATAGTGACGCGCGGGGAAGTTTGAGAGTGTTTTGACAACAGATGGTAAACAAAAAGAGTCCGCGAAACTTAACGATGTGTTGCTAGTGAAAGAGTTACGCATAAATGTACTATCAGTGGTGAAAATCACAGATAATATCATATCCCCAGACTGAAATCGTTATTGCATAACTCTCAATGTGCATAACTCTCAATGTGCATAACTCTCAATGTGCATAACTCTCAGTGGCTTCGCCACTCCGGACACACTACATTAGAGGGTCAGTATGTTCAGCTCTTTGCTGAGTCAAACAATTCTATTCAACTCGACAATGAGCCAACACGGGTACCAGATATAGATTGTCATTCCGCCAACACGCTGGACCTGTTTCTCACCTCCCACCCAAGCAAATATACAATTGAAGTTTCTTCGACCTTGAGCACTTCAGACCACTGTGTCGTGTCAGCTAAATTTTCTCTAACCAATAGCAACGCTAACGAGAAAAGTCCCAAAAGAACAATATGGTTCTCTGAGAAAGCCACCTGGGAAGACCTGAACGACTTTTTTGGGAAGTTAAATTGGTCTTTATTTTTCCTCAATAACGACGTTGGCTGTATAGAGCACACATTGACAGACACGATTCTGCTTGGTATGCGAACCGTTATTCCACACAGAGTAAAGAGTATCAAGCCCAAGAGAAATATATGGTTCCATTCCGGGTGCACAGCAGCCATTAAGTATGAAGAGTTGAGCTTCCGGTTGAATAAATCAAACAATACCGACGAAAATCGGAAAAGATTTAAGAGAGCTAGAAATTACTGCAGTGCGTATATTCAACGCGAAAGTTCTTGCATGACAAGAGAGTGAGACAAAAAATACTACACTCTCCCACAGGTAGTAGAAACTTCTGGGCATTTGTGAAGAACATCCAAAACTCGGTCTCCTCATCCATTCCTTAACTAATACTCGATGACAGACCAGTCACCAGTGCAATAGAGAAAGCGAATCTACTTGCAGCACATTTTGCAGCGAACCCAATGCTGCCTTGACTTGATCATAAGCAGCACACCATGAGCCAGATTCGCTTCCGAATGCGTACTGTTGCCTGCGCACTCAAAGAGCTAAACGCAAACAAATCCGCTGCTCCTGATGGCATTCCCCAAATTCTCTTGAAGAGATGCTCCTCTTCACTCGCTAAACCACTGCGGAAACTTTTCCATTTGTCTTATTCTACGAGGGTTGCCTTTTATATTTCGGGATTAGAGAAAAAAAACAAATATTGATCATCGAAAATCACTTTATTGTTTTTCAAAATATTCCCCATGAAGATCTGAACCAATTGTCGAAGCACTTTTGCCACTCTGATTGAGGTATCTCCAACACATGCATTCTGAATGCAGCAACCGCTTCTTCAGGTGTCGAAAAACGTTGACCTCTCAGTTTGTTTTTTACGTACGGGAATAAAAAGAAGTCATTCGGTGCCAAGTCAGGACTATACGGCGGATGACCCATCAAATCGATGTTTTGGGTGCTCAAAAATGCAGTTGTCGCAGCCGATGTGTGAGAGCTCGCATTGTCGTGGTGAAGAGTGATCCGTCTTCGGCGGTTGGTTTTCCTGATTTCTTGGAAGACAACTGGCAAACAAATGGTTGTGTACCACTCAGAATTGACTGTTCTGCGTTGTTCTAGTGGTACGGTTGCGACATGTCCAGTTTTTCCGAAAAAACAGGCGACCATTTGCTTGGAAGTGCTTCGTGCGCGAACAACTTTTGTTGGATTTGGCTCATCTTGAAACACCCAGACAGTCGACTGCTGTTTACTTTCGGGCTCATACGCGTAAATCCACGATTCATCACCTGTCACGATGTCATAGACGTGTTTCGAAGCACCGCGATCGTATTTTTTGAGCATTTCTTTCGACCAATTGACACGAGCCTTTTTTTTGGGCGATTGACAAATTGTGTGGGATCCAACGCGAACAAATTTTTTTGACAGTCAAATGTTTATGGAATATTGAATGTATGCTGGTCCCACTAACGCCTAAGGTTGTCTCAATCTCACGATAGGTCACATGACGATCTTCCAATATCAGTTCGCGCACAGCATCAATGGTTTTCGGAACAACAACTGATTTTGGACGACCTTCACGAAATTCATCTTGGAGTGAACTACGACCACGATTGAATTCACCATACCATCGATAAACACTGGTCCTTGATGGAGCTTCATCGCCAAAAATTGAATTAAGTTCATCCATGCACTGTTGCTGAGTTAATCCACACCGAAAGTTGTAAAAAATAATCGCACGAAAATGTTGACGATTTAATTCCATTTTTGGGCCGAGATGAATCTTTTAAGTTACTGTAAACAACACAAATAGCGCTCGTATGTCAAAACATTCTGAGTGCGTATAACCTCAAAAATGTCCAACTTTACGACAGAGCTGTCAATTGCCGGATTGCAACACTAGGGTTGCCAAATCCCGAAACATAAGAGGCAACCCTCGTACTGGCCGTTTTCCAAATAGATGGAAGTCAGCGAACATTCTGCCAATTCCCAAAAAGGGTGACAAATCATCCCTCTCTTCTTATGACCTATAGCAATAACTTCTATTCTGTCAAGGTAATTGAATCACTGATTAACAATCAACTTTCGAAATATCTGGGATCAAATGACCTCCTCAATGACCGCCAATATGGCTGTCGTAGCAACTGGTCCACAGGAGATTTGATGGCGTACCTTACCGAAAAGTGGAGCCATTCCATCCACTAATTCGGAGAAAGCAAGGTTGTTACACTGGATATTTCAAAAGCCTTCGACAGAGCCCTTTTGTCAAAATTGCATTCATATGGAGTGGACAATTCCCTGGTCCAATGGATAAGAGACTATCCTTCTGGCCGTTTAATCCGAGTGTCGTTCTTGATTGTGTCAAATCTGTCTCGCATCAAATGAATGCAGATGTTCCCCATGGCTCTGTACTCTCAACCACTCTCTTCCTCATCTTTATAAATGATCTCTTGTCCATTACCCACAACCCAATCCACTCGTTTGCTGATGATAACACATTGAGTTTCTCATACTCATACGAACATTCCCGACCAAACTCTTCGAACGTCAATATCAATCAACAGGTTATGCTTAATACACTGCGTTGCGGATTCACAAATGAATGTACTAGAGGAATCTAGTACGTTCACCATCTGTCTGCCACATGACATCTGTCACCCGCCAGCTGACTACGCGTCATCGACAAAAGGGAGGCCACCCTATCGTCATCCAATTGAATGAGCGCAACGGTCGCTTAATTCTGTCTTCATTCGATCTCCACCGCAAGCGCATCCCCAAGTCCATCTTCCAGTGTATTTAGTCAGTCTGCAGCCAACTGGCCGCGACTGCGGACCCCCAGGAAGATTGAAACTTTCTATCACATTGTGCATTGGAACACAAGATCACGTCTTCATTTTACGCCTTCCCAATATAAAGTCCTTGCGTTCTTATTCTGCCTTGTTTTAACCAAAGTTATACTTTCTTTTATGGCAACGAAAATCCGCAGAAACAAAGTATTTTAAAGTAAAGAATTGTTATAGCTACGCTCTTAGTTATTCGAATTATCTATCGTTTCATTTGTTTAATAAGTTCATTATTTCAATCCGGAATTTCAAACTTTCTATCGGAACTCAGTACAAACAACCAACAGATCCCAAACAAAAGAACGGTAACCAATTACGAACATTTTAAAGGACCTTCGAGCCGGATGGTGATCGCTACAGTGCGCGATAAATTGAACCACGCGAAAAGATGAAAGTGCGAGTGCTCGGGGGTGTAAGTGCCAACCACCAACGGTGTCGACGACGCTCTTGCCTCTTTCGTCCGGACGTCCGTGAACTCACGCAGTACAAACGTCACTCCCTCGGCTGTGTCGTTAACAAAGACTCGGGGCACTTTCATCCAAGATTTGCCCTTCAAGTGGCCACAATGTCCGGGATTCCAACCGCCCGTTGCCGGCCAGTTCGCGGCACATAACAGCATCTCTCGCGCCTTCCTCAACCTACAGGACAAAGGCCAACCAACTCCGACCCAAATAGAGGCGCTCAAACGCGACCTTCGCCTTGAATGGGAAGGCATCCTCAGGCGGCACAAAGATCATCCACATGGCGGCCCCTGAGTATCAACAACACAAATACTTTGCAGAAGTACTCAAGAAGATATATTAATGAGGATTATCTAGCTGAGTAGAGTTAAGTCCCTTAAAAACTCAGTGATGTCTTTGTCCTGTCAAATGTGAACTCCAAAGTTAATATACGGTCGATGAACGGCATTTGAATCGACGAAGCCAAGGAACTATCAATCCTCAGCACTCGAATTAATTCAAGTCTTAATTGGAGCGACCACATTTTTGAAGCTGCGAAAAGTGCGGCCAAATGTATGGGGTTCCTTAAGAGATGCAAAAAATACTTCACTCCATCCAACCTGGCCACTATTTACAAGGCGTATATTCGTCCCGAAACGGAGTTCAACTCCCATATTTGGTCAGGCACATCCAAAACTGCACTACACGCGCTCGATATGCAAAAACGAGAAGTGAAACTTATTGGGGACCCAGTTGTGAATCGATCAATTCCGTCGTTAGAATACAGGCGCTACGTATCGTGCCTATCTCTTTTCTGTAGATATTATCATGGTCGTTGCTCAACTGAGCGTGCTCAATATGTTCCGCCTCCTCAGACATTTTCCCGCGATACCTGTCAATCTGAGAATGCGCATCAATTTACGTTGAAAGTAAACCTCAGGCGCACAAATAAATATAGAGTCATTCTTTAGCCGAACCACACGAATGCGGAATACTCTACCTGATCATGTGTTTCCTCGTCGTTGTAATGTCCAAACATTCAAGACCAATATACACCGATACCTCCTTTCCTTATCCACTTCCTCTCCTTCCGCTCGCACTGTGCTCTGACATTTAAGGGTACTCCAAAATCCCCTTTTGTGCGCGCCTTTGTGTAGAAAAGAAAAAATTGACACACTGATGTGTGGGGACCCGCGAGGACAGAGTCATTTAGACGTCCAAAATATTTTGTCGCATTTATTGATTATCACAGTCGTTTGTGTGAGGTGATATCATCATCATCATCGGTACTATAACCGGGATCCGGTCTTGGCCTTGTTTAACAAGGGTGAGGCTTGTTAAATTTTCCATAATAATTTGTTTTTCCGGGCAAGGTTATTAGCCCGTGAAGTGATATATCTAAGGAATAAAAGTGACGTATTGCAAGCATTTAGGCTCCTCGATAGTATAGTGGTAAGTATACCCGCCTGTCACGGGGGAGACCGGGTTCGATTCCCCGCCGGGGAGGCTCTGGCGCAAGACTAATGACGTTTCCCGAAAAAAAAAAACAAATCATTATGGCCAAGACCGGCTTCCCGGTTGTAGTGCCGATGATGATGATGATGATGATTGCAAGCATTTAAAGAATACAAAGCGCGAGTTCAAATTCAGACTGGTAAAGGCATAAAATGTCTGATGACTGACAATAGGCGATCGAATTGGAGTTGCGAATTCGATAAATTTTTGAAAGAAAACGGTATTATCCACGGTTGACAGTGGGTAACACACCGCAACAAAATGGTACTGTGCAAAAAGGATTGTCAAATAGCTTTTGGGCCGAAACGCTTTCCGTGGCAAAATATTTACGACACTGGTGCCTGAGAGCGAGTTTGGAAGGTTATACTCCGTATGAGTAATGGTGTAAAAGTATACCGGAGCTGAGCAATCTCAGAGCGTACGGAGAAAAGGCGTACCTGCTGTAAAAGGATCCTGGTAGGGGTAAATTTGAACCTACGACGAAATAAGGCGTCCTGGTGAGATACTCAGAGGAATCAATTGGAGTATCGAGTGTACGTGCCTGAAGATGATAAAGTTGTAACTACCAGAGATGTACAATTCGTCGAAGAAGAGGTAACAGAAGAGTTGACAGAGAGTGAGAAAGATGTCAATGAAAAGATTAGATGAAGAAGACGATCGAGTTGAGATAGAAATAAAATCCAGCGGAAATGGTGAGCAACCTGTGAGGAAAAACAGCCCATCGGTGTCGCAGATTGATGTAGATTCACCAGCAAGATCATCAGCGAGGTCGACTGCCACGCGAGGGCTGGCAGGCCAAAAGTTTGCACTCAGGCTGTAGAGGCAGACCGAGAAAAGTATATCAAACGAGAACAGCTTCGGCTGAGTCGAGGGCGCGCGACGAAGAGCCTGAAGATGAGCCCGAAATAGAAGAGGATGTGTTCACAGATATTGCGGATGAATAAATTCAAGTGAGAGAGATGGAAAATATAGTCGATCCATTGGTAAAAAACGTGATGAGTAGCCATGAATTTCAAGAGTGGTTATAGGGGTCGCTGAAGAAGTTATTTTTATTTTGGTGAGCTCAGAATCCTCATTTATTGAGCTCAATACAAGCGATATTGGATAAAACAAAAAAAAAAATATATATAAACTTAACTACTCACTTAAAAACTAAGGTAGAATCACTTAAAAACTAAGGTATTGTAAGGACAAGGGTGTATGTGAGTATGTGTGTGTCTGTGCAAATTGGGCTGGGGGCTAAGAGGAGCTAGTGCGGAGATGGGGTTTGAGAGCAGGAGTGGTGAGGTTGAAATCAAAGGAGGTGGATAAGAGCTGACATTGCGTAGCATACATGAGATCGGTTCGTTAAAGCAATACGAGCTGTGATGAGCTGGTAGATAAAACAGACGAGGGTTTCATAGGTTACGGGAATTGGTATAGACGGGGTGGAGGAGAGAAGGCTTGCACAGTCCATTGATCCTGAGAGAAGATGGTGGATGAAGAGGATATCAGCGGGATTTCTTCGCTCTTCTAGAGTGGTTAGGTTATTTAGTTTGAGACGATTTGTCTAAGGGGCGGGGGCAGAGGGTTTTCCAAACACTGTCATCGGAGGGCGAAATGTAAGAAATGTCGTTGAGTGCTTCCAATTCTGCGAATATGGGATACTTGATATGGGGACCAAACCCGGCTGACATATTTAAGCAGAGGACCAACGAAAGTAATGTGGAGCGATCGCGTCACGTAAGGGTTAACAATTTTCTTAGACCGGCGTTTCACACACCGAGGACTGAATTGGCCTCGAGGATCATTTCGTCAATCCGTGAGAGGAAGTTTAGCTGACTATCACATAAAATGCCAAGGTCTCGGATCGAGTCAACAGAGGATAAAGGTTGGTTGAATGAGAAGTAAGGGCGGGGCGCGGGGGTGGTGCGTTTCCGTGAAAATGTAATTGATTGACATTTGTTGACATTCAGCCCCCGACAATTCTTCTGGCACCATAACGAAAAGTTGTCACGGTATATTTGAAGAAGGAAAGAATCAAGCGGAGAACAAATTGTTTTGAAGAATTTGGTATCGTCGCTCTAAAGGCAGATACAGAAATGCTTCGTAATCATATCGACGTCGTTTATTGTTAGTAAGAATAAAAGGGACCCCAAATGACTGCCTTGGGGGACTCCATAGGTAGCACGAAAAGGATTTGAGAGATCAGAACAGATCTGAAACGTACTCTGCAGAGCCGATTACTCCGGTATGACGAAATACGGGCTCGAAGCTCTTAGTTTTCGTTGCAAATATTTTATTTCACCAAGGCAACATGGTTTTCTCAATGACCGATCAACTACAACGAACCTTGTTGAGTGCATATTCTTTACACTCTCAGCACTAGAGCACGGTAATGAGACTTCTTTTAAATAAAGTTAAAAAAAATAAGAATTGAAGTTACATTTTAAGGAAAAAAAGAAGGATATTTGCCACAAAGTTTTCATAATTTTTCTTTGTCATACAAATAGTCATAAATACAGTCACAAACCAAAAAAAAAAAAAAACACAACAGTCACAAACAAAGTTCTGTCGCCGAGAGGCAAATTATACAATAGTCATGTAATGTTTAGCTTAGAGCGTCTGCGTAGGACCAGTAAGTTATAATATAAGATAATTAAGCTAGAATTTAAACATTTTTCGTCTAGCATATAATGTTTGTAATACTATATATATTAGTACAAATAAGTACATCCTTTCACTATATCCTGGTTCGCCTTCAATGAAACTTTCTTCCAGCGATTTTTTTGCTTTGGATGCTTTTTGTCTGGCCAATTGAAATATTTTTGAGTTAGTTTTCTCTGACCACTGTATCCTTTTATGAATATTTTTCCTGGCTCCATCCCCAGTTTTCTTAAATCTTTACACCTCGAAATATTTTCATCATTGAACGTACTTATTGAATCATAAGTTCCAAATTGCAGTGACGGGTACTGTACAAAAGTTGTTTTTGGAAACCATGTCCAAATTACATTGTATAAAAAGAAAATGAAAAAATGTTGTAAAAATAAAAATGAAACACGGTATTGAGGTGGTCTCAACAGACCTCAGTAAAGCATTCGACAACATCTCTCATAATCGAATCCTCTTCAAATTATCCGCCCTCGACTTCGAAGCTGGATTGCAGAAATGGATTTCTTCCTATCTAAAGGATTGACTTTATTCCATTCGGTTCAGGTCTATGATATCCAATCCTTTCCTCGCCGCCCCTGCGGTCCATCAAGGAAGCCCCCTGGGCCCTCTCCTATTTATAATTGCTACTAATAACATTTATAAGGTCATTAAAATTCCTGCTTGTCTCTTGCGCTGATGACACCTAGATATTCGAAATCATCAAGTCACCACTTGATTCTGCACTGCTGCAATCAGATGTTGACAACTTCTCGACTTGGTGGGACAAAAATTGCTTTGTACTTAACATCGCCAAATGCCAATCTATAACCTTTTCCCGTAAGCGTATTCATCTATCCCCACGTCCCCGTTCCCTTCGTAATCAACCCCCGACCACTGTTTGATCTATTCGAGATTTTGGGATCCGGAGCGATAGGGAGCTTAACTTCCTTTCTCACAGTGACGAGACGACCCACCAAGCCAATTCGGCCCTCGGGGTCGTGAAGCGATGGTCTAAGGAATTCTTTGACTCCTACGTTACTCGATCCCTTTACCTTACCTTCGTCCGTCCACTACTAGAATATGCTAGCCAAGTATGGTCCCCTTGTCATAAAACCCATATCCGTGGAATTGAAAGTATTCAACGTCGCTTCCTCCGGTTCCCTCTCCGAGGGCTAGGATGGGAAATCCCCTTAATCCTGCCCCGGTATATTAATCGCCTCAAATTAATCAACCTCAGAAGCCTTGAGGAGCGCGGGGTTCTGGCTGACATAATGTTCACTCATCTGGTTCTCTCCGGCTCGGTCGACTGCGTCTACATCCTTAACTTAATTTCTCTGAACAAAAACCCCCGAAATAAGCACAATCCCCGCCTTCCTCTCATTCTCCCTCACCGCACCTCTTTTGGATTCAACGAACCCCCTTCGCGGATGCTAAGAAATGACAACTCTAACTCCACCTTGTTCGACTTCGACCCCTCTACCCATACTCTCAAGCACCGCCTCCTAAGCCATTTTCACCACTAATCTTAAGCAGCGCCTTCTACACTTTTCTCTCTAACCTGCCACTATTTACAAGGCGTATATTCGTCCCGAAATTGAGTTCAACTGCCATATTTGGTCAGGCGCATCCAAAACTGCACTACACGTGCTCGATAGGATGCCAAAACGAGAAGTGAAGATAGGATAAGGGGGCCATACCTGCCCCCCCCCCCCCCCCCCCTACTCTTGCCCACATAATATGTCCTATTTACGTTAGGTTAAGCTTAGTTAGGGGGCGTGGGAGCGAACATACAGGGCAAAGCCTCTGCTTTCAACCAGGCGAAGGCCAGGACGATCCTTGTCCCTGTTCAACCCCAGTTGACATGCAGTCTCCACGTGACACCCCTGGATAGCTACTTTGGCACTCGCCAAGTAGTGAACCAATGAATACAGCGACATCCTGAGAAAGGTTGGCGCAAGACTAATAACCTTGCCCGGAAAAACGAATTATTATGGACAATTTAACAAGTCTCGGGTATCGACCGGATACCGTTGAAGAGACTTGCTAAATAAGGCCAAGACCGGATCCCGGTGGTAGATGATGAAGCTTAGTTAAGTTAGTTCTTACGTTCCTTGGTGTGTAAAGTTATATATACTTTAGCTTATAAGTACTTATATTGCTTGAATTGGGCCAATAAATTGGGTGATAGCCCCACTATGCAAAACTAAACTATATGTCTTATGCACTTATAGCAGCTGCTTTACTGAATCCATGGTAAAAACCAGGTCACATGCTTTCCACGGCAAATATTATGCCCTTCTCATACCGCAAAACCTTCTAATGATTAGAACTCATTCGAGAATCTTGGTGCCTGAGAGTCTCAAAAGAAAAGAAAGAACAGACACTGAGAACGAAACGAGAGATACTTTCTTTGCACTGGACTTCACTCGTGTGTACATTTTCTTTCTGACCGTACTCGGTACTTGCCGCATGTGTCAAGAAGACCTATAATACTGGACGCGCAAAGCTCTCAATCCAAATGGATAAATCGTGTTTGCTAACATATATACAACAGATGACACAACCGAGATCTGATAGTAATGATTTCGATTACAACAGGTGTCGGACAAATAAAAAATTAAGAGAAACGGAGGAATCCAGATATTTGTTTTGTCGCACTGATGGGAGTGTATTTCTTTTATTATTGGGATTCAATGCCGATTGCTCTATACGGATGCGAAACATGGGGTCCCACAAAACAGGAAGAAAACAAATTCCGCGTATTCGAGAATAAAGTTCTAAGGGGTATCTTTCGAGGTAAATAGGACGAGGAGGCATGACAATGGAGGAAACTACACAACCACGAATTGGAAGAGCTATACCGCAAGCCTACAATAGTGAGAGTAATCAGGTCGCGAAGATTAAGATGGGCCGGCATTTGGCGCGAATGGGCAATGATAGGACCGTGCGTCGCATTCTTGACGGTAGACCAACGGGAAAAAGACCGGTGGGACGACCGCGACGGAGATGGGAAGACAATGTTAGGTTTCACCCTGAGGAGATCGGATCGGCTGGTCAAGGGTGGAAGGTGAGTGCACAGGACAAGGAACGATGGCTGATTCGAGTCGGTGAGGTCATGAACTTCCGGGTTCCTATAGGTCTATAAATAGTAGTAGTAATTGAGATTCCATGCAGAACTTATCAGGCATCCCAATATGCGCAAGTAGGTATCGTTTCGTATTTGATTAGTGTAATCACATCGGATTAGATTGACGAAATCAGAAATGTTGATTTTCTGAGACAGATGAACACCTAATGTGTCGTTGGTAGTTTTAACTTCTACTATGCTTCTTACCCTGGGCGGTTTCATACATTTCCGCTGAGTACACAAATTGCACACATATATCTACATAATTATATATTGTTTATCATACAATATATGATTGGTATAAAATCAATGATTTGTTAAATTTACGAAAATGTTTATTACAAAACTACACTAGATCTGTTCTTATTCCATTATTTGAATTTGTTTTTCCTTTGGTAATATAAAACTTGATTTTCTGGTCGTAGTAATAGGAAGTTTCCTTTTTTATGCTTTTGAATGCGTTTCAATAATTTCTAATTTTAAAATGCATTTCAAGGAATAAAGTTTCATTTTGTTTGTGGTTTGTTTTTGTGTTTTGGAGAAATATACTATAGCAACACGATCGGAGAATATTTGCTTACTAAAGTCATATCTTCGACGATTAATTAATTCATTTTTATTATAATGATTTATTTACGTTAAACAGCAAATAAAATTTTATATTTAAATAATACAACAACTGTGTGAAGTTATAAAATATGTCAGTGCTAAAAATTGGGCTTCAATTTTTTATTTATCTACTGTTTTATAACAACTTCTTAAGGATATGACGTTAATTAACGATTGGTTGATAAATATATCAAATGAAAAAATATTTAATTTTTCCTTAGATGTTTCTTCTTGAAATTCTAGTTTTTAAAAAGGTAAACTTTCTTTTGTTTTTTTCAATTATCACTTCTATGTACTCCAACGTTTTGGGTTACCCGATTATTGCAAGAATAGAAGCTGAACCAAAATGGTGAAAAAAGCAAAAGGAAAAACAGATATCATTACTTACAGTAAAAAGGTTTTGCTTCTCAATAAAATTCGGTCGAAGAATTTTCATAATTAATTTTTTTCTACATAAAGCACACGCTTTAAACTTAATCAACATTAAACTTACTGGTTTTTACACACACCTGTTCCAACCATAAGGGTTTTTATAACTCTCAAACTCCATCTCCTTACTAGTCCCTCCTAATTCCCCCCAACAAACGGAACCCTCAGTCATCCTCCTACTTAAATCGTAATCTTCCGCGTTTTTATCGCCGGTATATCTTCGTTGTCGTGCCTCTTAAACAACCTTCTGTCCACTTTTTAAAGATTATTATACCTTAGTTTTAAGTTAGTTTTTAAGTTTATAAAATATAATGTTCATATATTCCTTGTACTAAGCTAAATATATTCTTATATATTCTCTATGAAATAAACGTTAATTTTAAGACAGAAATTGTTAATTTATTAAAGAAAAGAATTGGCAACATAACTTCTAATTTCTAATAAAAAATGAACAAACATATATTTTTATAAATAAATCAATCAGTTAATCACGCCTTTTTCATACGACTGGCTTTTCCTTCACGCATTTTCCCCAGAAAAATTTTTCGAAAGGAGTCGGTAAACCCCATTTGATATATTTAGTGTTTAGAGTCATTGGAGAAATAAAAAATGAAACGGTTTTTGCTGTTTTTTTCAGAGAAGAAAAGGTTATAGGATAATAATACTAAAGTGCATATTTTGAAGTGTTCAAATAAATATTTATACTAAAAGATAACAAACAATGATGAAATTGGAGCCATTTCAGATATTCTCTTCGACACGCAGGGGTCGCAAATTTGAATATGAAAAAAAAAACCAAATAAAATAAAAAAAATTAATAAAAAAAATACAATGTCTACTAACAGGATTTGGATAATATTAAAAATTTTCATTATTTTTAGCATTTGAAAACAAACCAGTTTTTGACCACAAAAATGGGGAATTATTTTTCATTAAAAAATAAGAGAATACATAAAGCTACTCTCGGCAGTCGATAATAATTTTAAAAGAATGGTGAAAAATCCAAATTGTTTGAATGCAAATTGAGTTATGCTGCGTACCTTTTTTAAAAATCATGTTCCGAGAAAAATAGATACAACCCTTATGCTACCAACTGGGTATTCGGGTACCGACATGAGAAGTTTTTATTGAACCATTCTTTAACTCAGAACAAGTTTCTTAAAACCTCGCGGATCCCCACGATTTTACAGATTTCCCACCGAATTCAGTTCTGAAAATGTTTTTATTTATTTATTTTAAACTAATAAATTTTCAAAATTTAAAACTAATACAAATATATGCTAACCGGGTACCCGCAAGCAAACATAATTGAATACACGTACTGTAAGCCAAAAAAAAAATAATAATAATAATAACAATAATTAAAAAAAAAACTAAATATAATTTTAATTTTTTAATTTAGTTTAAAAAAAAAAACTGAAATATAATCTTTAGGCAAGAAACGAGTATGTAACTATAAATAAATAAAGTATGGCAGTGCTTAATTTGGTAATTATAGGCATGGTCTTCAATCGCGAGCATAGCCAATTTTTCAACAAGATGTCTCAAGAAAAGCCTACGTTAGTTCGGCATCTTATTATGTTCGCTATAAACAATCTAGGTCGGGAGCCGGCTTTCAGGCACTACGCAGGTTCCCATAGTTTGCATGAGAACACTAATGACAACGGACTGCGAGTCATCGAATTGGCAGCATCGAAAAACTTGGTTTTTGCGAGTACCAGGTTTCCGCGTAAAGATATCCACAAGGCCACCTGGGTATCACCTGATGGAGCCACTCGCAGCCAAATTGACCACGTGCTAATAGATCGCCGCCACTTTTCGAGACTGATGACGGTACGAACGTACCGAGGTGCCAACGTCGACTCGGATCACTACCTCGTTGGCACAATTATCCGACCGCGGATTGCCTTACGGAGACGTATTGCATTCGCGGATCAGGTTCGAATCAACACGGCTGCCTTACGCAATGAGAATACCAGCAACACCCTTGGTGATGCGTTAAGACTCGCCCTCGAAGAACTCGATGGAGGGAGAGTAAGTCCTGGGGCCAGAACGCCGGGCGTAGAAGAGAAATGGACACGCCTTAAGAATACTGTCATTGGTACTGCCAAATCCATCTTAGGCAGTAGTCGTAGAGATCGGAGCGACTGGTTTGATGATGAGTGCAAACTAGCGACGAACGTAAGAATGCTGCATACCGGGCAATGCAGCAGTCTCATAGCACGCGGGTACGCGAGGAGGAATACAAAGAGCTCAGAAGATCTGAAAAAAGAATTCACAGACAAAAGAAAAGTGCCTGGGAAAAAACCTTGTCTGTGAAATAGAGAAAAGTTGATAACGAGGTCTGCACCAGGCGCGGAAGTTCTACCAAATAATCCTCAGTATGACGCGGTACACACCACGGTGCACTTACTGTAAGGATAAAGAGGGTAATCTGATCACCGATCCTGAAGGCATTCCGGAGCTACGGGAAGTGCACTTCAATGAATTGCTAAATGATCAGTTCACAAAAGAATTGGAGGCTCCACCAATGCATGATCAAGACCAAAAGCTGCCGCCACCAAGCATTGAGGAAACATTAAAAGCCATAATGCAGCTCAAATCAAATAAAGCCCCTGGAGCTGATGGCATACCGGCTGAGCTGATCAAACAAGGAGGGGCAGCGTTACATCACGGAACTCATAAGAGCGTGGTGCATGTATGGGAGCAAGAGGAGATGCCGGAAGATTTGCGTCGCAGAATAATTTGCCCCATATGTAAGAAGGGAGATATCACACTGTGCAGCAACTATAGAGGTATAACATTGCGAGTGCCGCCTATAAGATACTCTCTACTATCCTACAAGATCGGATAGCCCCATACGCTAAAGTCATCATTGATCAATATCAGTGTGGCTTCATCTCAGGCAAATCAGCGATTGATCAGATATTCACCCTTAGGCAGGCGATGGAAAAATGTCAGGAATTTAAGATCCCATTATATCATCTATTCATAGACTTTAAGGCCACCTGTTACGGACCTACCTCGCATCCGGAACTAGCGGCTAGGAAAAAAAAAAAAAGAAAAAAAGCCGTACAACAAATAAACAAAATAAATAAAAATATTGTTTCTCCTTTTCCCCTTTTCTTTTCAATTTACAGGTAGAGGGGGCAAATAGTGGAATAGTGGGTGTTAGGGGAGGACTTGGACGCTAGGTATGTCTGTAACACACCTACGATAGCATAGGCAGGGCATATTTTGCCATAAGAGAGTTCGGCATTCCAAACAAATTGATACGACTTTGTAGGTTGACCATGATCAACGTAACTAGTCAAGTAACAATAGCGGGATTGGTGTCCAAACCAATAAACATATTTAATGGGCTCCCACAAGGGGACGGTGTGGCCTGCCTCCTCTTCAACCTGGCGTTGGAGGAAGCAATCCGTGACTCTGGCGTTACAACTAGAGGGACTATTGTCACCAAGTCCAGATAGGTACTTGCCTACGCAGATGTCATCGACAGCATCGGTAGAACCGATTCGGCTGTACAGGATTCCTTCACCCAGATCGAACAGGCGGCAAATAATCAGGGTAGTGTATCACGAATTTGAAGTAGTGCAATCTTTTAACTATCTTGGGTCAATAGTATCAGCCGATAACAATATGGAAAAAGAAATACTTGAACGGCTGATCAAATCCAACAAAGCCTACTATGGTCTATCAACGCTTTTTAAATCCCGAAATTTATCCAGAACATCCAAGCTACTACTGTACAAGACCATCTTACAGGTACTTATGTACGGATCCGAGACCTGGGTGCTCAATAAAAGGCTCCTAGCCGCGTTCGAGAGGAAGGTCTTAAGGACAATTGTTGGCCCCATATGTGAGCTCAAATGAGCGAAGATGTATGGAAGGAGACAACGCGGCAAACCTTGTCTGCGATGGAGGGATGGCGTAGACCAGGACGCCCAGAGCCTGGGAGTGCCAAACTGGATGACATCGGCTCGAAATCGGGACCGGTGGAGAGATTTGTTAAATAAGGCCAAGACCGGATCCCGGTTGTAGGGCAGATGATGATGATGATAAGCAATCTACACAGGAAGAGAGGCGATATCAAAGGTGCTGTAAAAAAAAGCTGGCGCAACCTGCAAGTTCAAAATTAAGCTGTGTAAATCGCGCACATTTGATTAACGCCAGCTTTGGTTTTATTATAAAATAAAGTCAGACCAGGACTCCTTCACCCAGATCGAGGATGCGGCACAAAAACTGAGACTGCACATTAATGACGGAAAAACTAAGTACATGGTAGCAACTTCTGCGAAGAGAACTAACGTTGGTCAAACTGTCATGGTAGTGGAGCACGAATTTGAAGTAGTGCAACCCTTTAACTACCTTGGGTGAATAGTATCAGCCAATAACAATATGGAAGAAGAAATACGCGAACGGCTGATCAAATCCAACAAAGCCTACTATGGTCTATCAAGGCTCTTTAAATCCCGAAATTTATCCAGAACATCCAAGCTACTACTGTACAAGACCATGGTCTTACCAGTACTCATGTATGGATCCGAGACCTGGGTGCTCAATAAAAGGCACTCTGAACTCTTAGCCGCGTTCGAGAGGAAGGCCTTAAGGAGAATTGTTGGCCCCGTATGTGAGGGAAGACGATTCCGGAGACGCTACAACCATGAGTTGAACGCGATCTACCTTGGAGCTAATGTTGTAAAAAATATTAAGCTCGGTAGATTCCGGCGGGCGGAACAACTAGCTCGAATGAGCGAAGAGGAGACTGCCCGGAAAGTCCTTTGTGGCAGGATGTATGGGAGGAGACAGGGCGGCAGACCTTGTCTGTTGTGGAGTGATGGCGTAAACCAGGGCGCCCAAAGCCCGAGAGTGCAAACTGGGTGACATCGACTCGAAATCGGGACCGGTGGGGAGACTTGTTAAATAAGACCAAGACGGGATCCAGGTTGCCGATGATGATGATGAAAGCTACATATATACCTAGTTTTTAATTTTATTCTGTTTCTGATCTTGTGTTTTAGTTTTTCCACAACAGAGGGAAGAAAATAAGAATTTGGACGCCGTGTTTTTTAATACTAGCATTAAGTATTTTTCAAATATTTTTTTAATTACATTTTTTAAATATTTTTACTAGTAGGTTACTATCCTAGTAATTTTTATTATAACTTTTTTTGTGTTTTCATTAAAATAAGTGGTAAGTAAAAAAGAATTTTAACGCCGTGTTTTTTAATACTATCTAAATTCAATAATTGCGCAAGGCTAATGATCTTGCCCGGAAAAACAAATTATTATGGACAATTTAACAAGTCTCGGATATTGACCGGATACCGGTGGAGAGACTTGCTAAATAAGGTCAAGACCGGATCCCGGTTGTAGTGCCGATGATGATGATGATGATGAAATTCAATAAAGTATTGACTTTTAATATGGTCTTCCCTGGTTTTTCCCCACAATGATTGGGTTTTTGGAGACGTTATGGGCGTTTTTGCTTATAAGTAATTACTTTTAAGATCTAAAATTATGTATACTAGTAAACAATGATATTCAGAATAAGTCTGCGTTTTTAGAAATAGTTTAACTTAGGGCATTTTTGTCTACGTGATTTTAAAGTTTAAATTTCGTTTTTCTCAAAACGAATATAACAGGACATCCGTGGTTATTCCCCTGTACCCTTCAATTGTTTTTGTGTAAGAAAAATATGGATACAAAAAACAACTCTCACATTTTCCAAATTCAATTCAGGAATTTGTTGCCTATATCTGCTCTTTGTGGACGATTGCGGATATAAATAGCTATTTTTAACCCATTTAAGAAGTTGAAATCGTTTTAAAAATGTATTTCTTATATTCTCTGTGTGCATATTAGAAAATTACGAATATAAGAATAAATTCTTACGTTTGTTGAACCCTTAAAGAAGTTTTCTTTCGTATATCCGTTGTCCGTGTATAAGAAAAATGAATACATAAGTGTTGCAATGCAACATAATAAAACCCAAATAATATCAACTCATCATTACACAGCAAACAAAATAATCGTCTCCAAATATAATAATCCCTTTACCAATTCCGGATAAGTAACCACTCGGCTGATAAGTCTCACCTCAACAACAAATACGGGAAGGGCAGTGACGACCACACCTGCCGATGCATCATCGCTGCCCCGGCAAAATGTTGCAAATGCAACATAATAAAGCCCAAATAATAACAACTCATCATAACACAGCCAACGACATAAACCAAATACAAACGATAATTATCAGCAAACAAAATAATCGATAACATTGTCATAAATCAAAAGAGACTAATCGACGGCGCAGGTGTTACCTCGCGCTCAAGGGTATGCAATGGAAGGCTCGCTCTGGAACAATTCTGACTTCAATATGAAGCACAGTTTTGGCAGTGAGGCTCCGCTGCTGAAAACGGAGAAGTAGCCGATCGGACAAGCGGATTTAAAAAGAAGTTTCAAGTAACTATAAAACAACATGAGCTGTTCTTTTTGGAGTTAAAAAAGGCAAGCGACACTAAGGTGATGTAACCATTGTCCACCATATTATAAATAAATACATATTAAGAGTAATTAATTTGTGTTTCCCATTTTTCTTCGCTGGATCGGAACGATCATTTATGGTCCTTCGAGCCGGATAGTATTTGCAATCTAGACGAAGCCTGATATCTTTGAAACCTACACGAAGCCGGATAGTATATACAATTCTACACGAAGCCGGATATATTTACAACATTTACACGAAGCCGGATCTAAAGAGATTGATTACACGGAGCCTGGAGCTATAGCGAGGGAACATCTGTGAAATCAAAGGTGGGTGGCATTATCAATTCTTTTATGAATAAACGATCCTAGTGATCTTAATTGAAAAGGGGTTGTGGTTGTGTGTGCAAACAAGGTGGCTATTCGGCGATAATTGCGTGAATTTGTTCTTTCATATTCGAAATTTAGAGGAATTTTGTGGTGCAAACAAGGTGGCTGTTCGGCCATGATTATACGGAATATTTTATCCATTCGTCTTCGATTCCGATCAAATTGTTGGTTGTGCGTCTCTAGCGAGATGGCTGCAACGTTGGATTGTGTTCGAATTTTGTTCTTTCGGTTGATCAGCAGGGTTGCGTTGTGTGTGCCTTGGGTGGCTTAATAGCGAGGTAGAGCAACAAGTGTTTTACGTGAACCACCCGGTTTTCTTCTTACTTGGACACACGCTGAAACTTTCTCGACTTGCTCGGAGGCTCTACATACTAACTTGCTTGGACACACGCTGAAAACATCTCGACTTGCTCGGCGGCTCTACATACCAACTTGCTTGGACACACGCTGAAAACCTCTCGACTTGCTCGGAGGCTCTACATACCAACTTGCTTGGACACATGCTGAAAACCTCTCGATTTGCTCGGAGGCTCTACATACCAACTTGCTTGGACACACGCTGAAAACCTCTCGACTTGCTCGGAGGCTCTACATACCAACTTGCTTGGACACAGGCTGAAAACCTCTCGACTTGCTCGGACACTCCACACAACAACTTGCACGGACACAAGCTGAAAAACCTCTCGACTTGCTCGAACGCTCTACATGCCAACTTGCTTGGACACACGTTAGATAATCTCTCGAATTGATCGGACGCTCTACATACAAACTTGCTTGGACACACGCTAGATAATCTCTCGACTTGATCGGACGCTCTACATACAAATTTGCTTGGACACACGCTGAAAACTTCTCGACACTCTACATAACTGCTAATGATCAGCCTACAATCAGGGTTCATCATACAACCACTGAGACTCCTAACTTGGAAGACATCATGCAAGAGTTCTTGGAACGCGAAGAAATGAGTAGAAGGAAACCCAAGTGAAAGACATGGCTATAGAACTCATCCAGCAGTGCAACATTCAGCCCATGCTCCCACTGGTCAGCGAATTATTCTTCCTACTAGCAGCCTAAATACGCAACCTGCCTTGCTCAATCAAATGCCAGATTTAGTTCAACAAAATCTGAACCACAATGCAGTTTCTGATGGGCATCAGGCGCCGTTACAGCATAAGCGGTCACAGCACCCACGACTACAATAATCGCAACAGCAGCAGCTTGCACATGGTGAGGAAGATCAGCATGGAGATGATGGTGTTCCACAGACAATGACTGCACCTGTTATGCCAGCCCAGAATATACGATTGTCTGGCATGGCTTCACCAGCAGTCTTTCTTCATCCGCAAACGGTTCACTCAGTAACCGCTGAACTGGCCAGGATATCCACGTCGGTTAGCCTGGGAAATGTGATGTCAAGCTCACAGCACACCAGCAACGGCAAATTAGCAATGTGTTCCACCATCGCAAACAAATGGGAATGTATCATGGCATAAACACGTATCGGGTATCGCCAGATCAGCCTCAGAAAAACTGAGTTATCTTTTTAGAGCCAAGAAATACTTTACTCCGGCCCAACTTCTTCTCCTATATAAATCTCAAATTAGACCCGCGCTCGAATATTGCTCTCATGTTTGGAGCTCGGCTCCTAAACATACCCTCGACCTACTTGAGAGCGTACAAAGGCGAGCGATCCGCCTGATCGGGGACTCGGCGCTGACGTCGGGACTACAGTCGCTATCACATAGAAGGCGCGTGGCCGACCTCTGTCTGTTTTACAGATATTATCACGGGTGCTGTTCTTCGGAGATTCTTGGCATTGTTCCACGCAATTCGGTATATATGCGCTCCACAAGACAATCCGACGGATCGCACCCGTTTGTGGTTCATCTCCCGACAGCGCGAACATCCCTGTATCAGAACTCGTTCCGTTACAGAGCGGGGAAGCTGTGGAACTTCCATCCCACGCGAGTGCTCCCGGAGCGTTACAACCTGCAACTGTTCAAAAAGAACTGCAACAGTTATTTGATGGCATCTCGGGGCGCCCACTCGACGCTATAGGTTCGCCTCTCCCGAGAGAAGTCTAATAAAAAAATAAATAAATAAATAAATAAATAAAAAAAAACGAGAACCCCTTACTAATCAGGAAACATCTCCACCACCAATGGCACGTACAAAACTTGATCCCGGGAAGGACTCTGTGGCATTATGGAAGACGATGAGGATTTATGGACTTTGATGGAGATGCAGCATGCACAATCGCTGCCGCAACATGAATCCAGGAATACACAACCATCCCATGACATCATGAGAACGATTCCGGGCCAAAACAACGACATCCCATTTACATTTTACTCTCGTCACCCCTAATCAACAAACGATTGGTGAATCTCATAAGTCACAATCAGACATGCAATTACAATCCGAAAGCGCAGTTGATGGGAACAACATGGAGTCGTATAAAGATCGATCAAGGGACTCGGCCCAACCATGCACTATTTCGTTTCCAAACTCCCCACGGAAGTAGAATGCCACCAATAGCAAGGGAGGCAACTACGTTAGCACGTTGGAGACAAGTGTTCAGTTTTGCGGATGATAGTACGCTTGTTTCCTCCTTTTCGAGTGATCGGCCGATTGGTGCATCAACGTCGCACCAGCTGAGAAGTAGACAGATTGACTCTCTGAATCAGGATCTGGATAAAGTCCTGCAGTGGGGAAATGCCAATCTTGTCGACTTCAACGCAACGAAGACCCAGTATACAACATTCACAAAGAAAACTGGATCATCGGTTCCACAGCTGATGATGAGTGGCCGGGCCCTTCCGCTGACGTCGGGACTACAGTCGCTATCACATCGAAGGCGCGTGGCCAACCTCTGTCTGATTTACAGACATTATCACGGGTGCTGTTCTTCGGAGATTCTTGGCATTGTTCCACGGAATTCGGTTTACATGCGCTCCACAAGACAATCCGATCCGACGGATCGCACCCGTTTGTGGTTCATCTCCCGACGGCGCGAACATCCCTGCATCAGAACTCGTTCCGTTGCAGAGCAGGGAAGCTGTGGAACTCCCTTCCCACGCGAGTGTTCCCGGAGCGTTACAACCTGCAACTGTTCAAAAAGAACTGCAACAGTTATTTGATGGCATCTCGGGGCGCCCACTCGACGCTATAAGTTCGCCTCTCCCGAGAGAAGTCTATTAAAAAAAAAAAAAAAAACCCTATGGCCAATTTGGCCTATTATCATACCTTTAACTCACACACACACATGCACACTGAGGTATTGAGAGTGCAAGAGCAGTGGAGGATCACTGAAGGTGAGATACCTCCCGTGACCACCGAAGAGGAACTCTTGGCTGCAAGGGTTATCAAAAAAAAAAACAAGACCCCGGGACTGGATGGTATCCCTAATGCTGTAGTGAAGACTGCTCTAACAAAAAAGCCGGAAGTCTTCAGCAGTCTCTTCACAACCTGCTTTCAAACAGGACAATTTCCTAAACGATGGAAAAAAACAGCGGGTTGTGCTTATACCAAAAGGTGTCAAGAATCCAGAAGAGCCCTCGTGTTATCGCCCGTTGTGCATGCTGGACACAACAGGAAAACTGCTTGAGCGAGTAATTGCCACTCGCCTGGAAGAATTCACTGAGGGAACATCGGGGCACTCTGAATCGCAGTATGTGTTCCGGAATGGTAGATCAACCGGAAAAGCACTATCTGTGGTGTGCGACATCGCTCGCAATGCAATAGCTGGAGCACGATGGCTAGGAGGTACCAAAAATATTGCGCGGTGGTGACGCTTGATGTTAAAAATGCTTTTAACTCGGTGAACTGGAATCGGATGCTAGAAGCGTTGCGCGATCTACAAGTCTCACCCTACTTGGTGCGTATATTAGAAAACTATCTCTCGGGTAGAAGACTGGTCTATGACACTGATGAGGGACCACAGGAATATAAAATAACAGCGGGTGTACCTAAGGGATCTGTGTTAGGTCCGCTGTTATGGAATATGTATGATGGTGTGCTCAGAGTCAATGTACCAGAAGGGGTTAGAATCATTGGGTACGCAGATGATTTGGCAATCCCGGCCATGCTTCCACGTCGACGGCCAAACCGAATATCCACGGTTCCAAGGTTATGCTCAGTATTTGGTGGGACCGGTTCGGCGTAGTGTATTATGAGTTGTTAAACCCGACTGAAACAATCACAGGCGATTTTTTACAATAGCGTCTCGAATTTCGGAAAAAACGGCGGAAGCAAAGTTGTACACCGAAAAAAAATTAATAATAATAACAACTCATCATAACACAGCCAACGACATAAACCAAATACAAACGATAATTATCAGCAAACAAAATAATCGATAACATTGTCATAAATCAAAAGAGACTCGCTCTGGTAAGGTTGCGATTGGAGCTGAGCTTTGCATGCCAGTCATCCGTTGTGAGATTGAAGAGCGGTCTCAGGCAACGGAGTGAAACAGCAAGGAGTGGTCAGGAGGGACCGTTGCCACCAGAACAATTCTGAGTTCAACATGAAGCACGGTTTTGGCAGTGAGGCTCCGCTGCTGAAAACGGAGAAGTAGCTGATCGGACGAGCGGATTTAAAAAGAAGTTTCAAGTAACTATAAAACAACATGAGTTGTTCTTTTTGGAGTTAAAAAAGGCAAGCGACACTAAGGTGATGTAACCATTGTCCACCATATTATAAATAAATACATAAAAGTAATTAATTTGTGTTTCCCATTTTTCTTTGCTGGATCGGAACGATCAATAAGAGATAATTTTTACATTTGGTGAATTCCAATCACCAATTCGTTCTCTGTATTCATCCTTTCGCATTCTTGTATTTGCTAAATTCATATTAGAAATTTATTTTCTACAGCCGTTGTTTGGACACAAAAAAAAAAACCTATGAATAAAATAAGTAGGACTAGTGAATTGTTAATTGTTTTTATAATCGTAAAGTAATCCTTATAAACTTCTATACCCCAAGAACATTGTTATACCCTGTAAGCTGTCAGCATTTTGTTTGTAAAACATAACCAGATTTAACTACACAAAGGCGAATAAAATGAAATAAAACCAGAAAAATTACTTGTTAATCAAATAATAATTATTTATGTAGAAATAAAAACAAACCGAAGAAAAAATGAATTTTTTTCTTGCTTTAATTTAATTTAAAACATAATTTAGTTAAACAATAAAATTTACAAAATAATGTATGTACAAATATATATACGAGTATATGAAATTAAAAATATACGTCCCATCGCATGATAAATTAATACTATAATGCGTACTTATCTCATTTTTTTGCATCTTCATCTTATAAATGTGTTTTGTTTTATGTGGGGGCATGTTTAATTTGTATAACAATAAACTTTACTCTGAATATTCCTTTTCCGCTTCATTTGAACTTTCTTACATAATATTATCAACATGAGAATATTTTTTGTTAAAAATATTTAACGTTTTTTTTTTTTGTTTTGTTTTGTAATGAAACTTAACTGTAACTAAATATTATATTTATCGTGCTATTACAATCACTTTCATTCTAATTATTTTTTTTTTATATTGTAACTAATTTTAATTATCATATTTTTAAATATTATTGTGGAGTAAATGAACATTATCATGTTCCTCTTCTTAAAATAACTCGCCATAAATTTCTAAATAAATAACTGTTTTTTGTGTACAATATAAAAAAAAAAAGATTTAAATTAAATAGAGAAAAATAGATGTTACTATATAAGACATTACAGAAAGAAAGAAAAACAAAATTAAGGGTAACAGTGACTTATGGTGACATTTTTACAACGAAAATTACCCTTTCCCAATAATTCTCTATTTATTTTACATTATATATTTTTTCTTATTTTACTATTACAGCATATATAATCGATCGGCATTAGTTTATTTAATTTCAGATTACTAAAAGGTGACATTTTAAATGATTGTTTGAAAACAAAAATGTATACATAACGTAGGAGTCTTATTGTTCTTCTCTTTAACTAAACGAAAACTAATTACTTAGAATTTTGAACTTAATTTGTTTTTTTTAGATTTTCACCTCGTTTATAAACTCTTATTTTACGAAAATAATTTAATGACGTTTAATATTTTTATGTGATTGGCGTACTATTTGTATTATTTTTTGTTTGTTTTAAATGACTGTTATTTGTAATTTAGTTTTATATTATTTGGAAAGATTATACAATTCAGGTATTTGGTAAGCGATTGCGATGCTTAAAAGAATATTATTCTCCGCCTTATATAATAATTAATAACGAGTTTTGTTTTTCTTTTGTTTTAATATCCAATTATTTGTATTTCTCCTATCGTTGTTTCTTCTGCGTTCTGGTATGAGAGGTGATTTGGGAGAAAATAAAAATTTAGGGAGTATATTAACGCTCATAAGTTAAAAACCATTTTCAATAAATATATGGAAACATTTTTGCAGAGTGTAAATTTATGAAACACAAAATTATTGTTCTTTCCTCAAATTTTGCAAAGACTGTTTTTCAACTTGTTTACAGATACCAATCAAACAGGCCTAAAGAAAAACCGGATTGGAATTAGACAAACCAAATAGAAGTTTTTCATAGTATTTTTTGACAACCAATAATGGGCACATTACATATTTTTTTCTATATATAACACATAAATGCAGTATTGAATAAGGTATTAAGAGTGATTTACAGAGAAGAATCGGCAATACTAAATTCTTGTCGTCTAAAGTCAAACAAAACTACAATAATTTGGAGCATTAGCGGGCACTCAAAATATGAGACTTATAACTTAATTGAGAAATATGGGGATCTTCATCCACAAAAAAAAAAAAAAAAAAAAAAGCCTACATCCAAATATGCCTCTTAGATAGCAACGCTGTATAACGCTTTTCAAATGATATACGCCACTTTGTTTTAGTTGAAATATTTTTAAATTTATGAGCTGCGTTTACTACCGCACTCAAGCCCTACCGGTCTTGTACGATTTCTCTCCCACCATCCCCCCATCCAAGAGAACAATTGAACTAACCCTGTCCACACTATCCTTAGATACGTCCTTCCCCTTTCTTTTCAGATACCTTGAGACCGAGCCCAACATCTTCACGGATGTGGGTGATTCTGGTTATCGCAAAATGATCAGAAGCCAGAGACAAAATGAAGGACACATTTGTCCCTGTCTCCCTAAAGTCGGCCTCTCGCCGCACCATTTTTTTTAGTGGTTTCGACTCGCGATGAGACCCTTTAAAAATAAACCTCAACTAGGTAGACCAAACTCTTTCGATTTGGACCACAACTGAAGAGGATTCTAGCCAAACCAAACAGGAACTTGCTGAGCGACTTGGGGTAAGCAGTAAAACAATTTGCGTGCCCTGCATCAGCTGGGGAATTCGTAAAAGATGAGTAACGAACGACGGTCGAACCGACATTTTTCGAACAACTTGCACATACCATTGACTGGATACAGATCACCCACCCGACTTCTGAAATTGTCGTCCTTGGCGATTTTAATATACACAACTCCAGCTGGTTGATACAATCTAACAGAACCGACCTGGGAGGATAGCCCACATATTCGCTGTTAGCCGCAATTTAATCCACTCAGCTCGCGAAGAAACCTATGCTAGTGCCGGATACCCGAAGTGATTATGCGAACACCCTAGATCTGTTTTTGACATCCGAGCCGAGCGTTTAGAGTAACTGCGCCACTGGGAAACTCAGATCACTGCTTGGTATTGGTTGCGCAACCGCTTGCATTTCAAACAAATAACTGACCTAAGCAGCTTCGCCATGTATGGAGTTATGGAGCTGCTAACTGGGACAATTTGTGAGATTTCTTCGCGTCCTTTCCGTGGTCGGAGGTGCGCTTTGGAGACTCGAACGTTAATGCATGCGCGGATACAACTTACATTCGAGATTCCGTTTTATAGGCGGAGTCAGCGTCTTCGCGCGGTCCAATCTGGCTTGCCAGAGGATGGAGGCATTGGAACCCAATAATATGGACATCATATGGTTGAGGGTCGTGCTGAGGAATTCCGTTAAATTTCTTTGTCGTATTTACCGCTCCCCGAATGACGATCGACGGGCGACATTTTTGAACACTTTCACATACCACCGACTGGATATAGATCAACCACCCAGCTTCTGAAATTGTTGTCCTTGGCGATTTTAATGTGCACAATTCCGGGTGGATGTACATTCTAATAGAATCGACAAGGCTGGGAGGTTGGCAGAGATGTTTGCTGTTAGCCACAACTTGACTCAATTCGTGGAGGAACCAACGCGAGTGCCGGATGCCCGAGTCGATTATGCGAACCCCCTGGATCTGTTTTTGACATCCAAACCGAGTATTTATACCGTAGAGGTTTCTGCGCCACTGGCAAACTCAGATCACTGCTTGGTATCTATCGCGCAGGTACTTGCATTTCAAGCGAAAAACCGGCCTAGGCAGCTTCGCTATGTATGGAAGTGTGGGGCTGCTGAGACGATTTGCGAGATTTCTTCGCATCCTTTCCATGGTCGGAGGTGTGTTTCGGAGACTCCGATGTTGACGCTTGCGCGGGGTCGGTCACAGAGACTATTCTTCTCGGGATGGAGTTTACATTCCACATTCCATCAAACGAATTTTGTTTGATAATCCTTGGTTTGATAAGAAATGCGAGCAGATTGCACCGACAAAAAATAGAGCTTTTCCAAAATGGCGCTCCAATCCCACGGAGGTCAACAGAACGAGCTGTGTTAGAATCAGAAATGCATGCAACCGGGTGATTGATACAGCGGAGAAGGGTTACAATGACAGAATGAACGATAAAGTCTTTGAGTGCCCAACTGGTTCGTGACCCTTCTAGTATATCAGCAGGAACTTCGCTTCCTCCTCTTTTCCTTGGGCCGCGGGACACTAGTCACAAATTCAAGAGATAAAACTAATGTGTTCATGAAATTATTCGCCGCGAATTCAAACCTCGATGCCGGTCTTTTGGAGTCACCTGTAATCGCGCTGGTGGTTATATAGCGAATAGCAAAGATAATGAAGAACGTGTGATTCGAACTGACGCTATGGCGGTTAGAATCACTAAAAATTGACCCAATGCTCAACACATCAGGCCACTGCCGCGTGTACGAATTCGACTTCTAAACTCAAGTACACGCAACTGATTTTGCTGGAATTGCTACGTTATTGCTTGGTATACGGCTGATGCTTTTGCTTATTCGATTTTCTTTCTGGTTGTTTCTCACTATTTGCTTGTATACTGTGTGCGTATCTGTTAGAAACGCCACAACCCTATGACCCTAAAGGCCACTTCATCAATAGGCTAGGAACTTTAACCCCACCTTCCATTTTCACCAGACCGTGCTTCGTCGAATTACCTTCTTTTTTTTGGCCATGGACAATTACATACGCGTTCAGCAAAAAACTTGAGGAGAGGTTGAAAACACGGTAGCCCAATTTGTTTGGTCTCGGGAAAAATATTTCCTCAAAAATGGCATCCACAAAGTTATAAACAGATGGCAGGATGACGAGTCAGCAACTAGGTCTGTGCCTCAATACACTTCAATACAATTTATATTTGGTAGCAACTACTGACAAGGCACGAAGTGAATGGATAAGAGCTAAAAGACAAGTACCTGAAGACACGCTTACGCAGAACCTCCAACAAATTAAACGAATAGAAAAAGATCTAGAGACTCAGCGTGAACGCGAAGAACAGCGTACAAAGAAACATTTTAAGCGATTAGAGGAGAAGGAAAACCAGGTGCCTCGAAGAATTAGAATTAAAGGAAAGAAATTACTAACCGTGAGTAGAAAACATTTATACTATTTTTCGTACAAGTTTTTATGTGCAACAGTACGCGTGTTTCGTCTTTTCGAGTGATCGACCAATTAGTGCATCAACGTCACACCAGTTGACATGTAGCCAGATCGACTCTCTGAATCGGGATCTGGATTAGGTTCTGGAGTGGGGAAAGGCCAATCTCATCCACTTCAATGTTACTAAGACACAATATACAACATTCACAAGGAAAAATGGATCATCGGTTACACACCTGAAGATGAATGGCCAGGCCCTTGAATCTAGGGACACAGTCTGTGGGGATGTATCGTGGCATAAACATGTGTCGAATATCCGCTTCGGGAAAACTGAGTTGCCATTTTAGAGACAATTAAATATTTTATTCCGGTCCAACTTCTTCTCCTGTATAAATCCCAAATTAGACCCGCGCTCGAATATTGCTCCCATGTTTGGAGCTCTGCTCCTAAGCATACCCTCGACCTACTTGAGAGCATACGGACGGTCCGCCTGATCAGACGGACGATCCGCCTGATCAGGGACACGGCGCTGACGTTAGGACTGCAAGTCTTTACCACATCGAAGTCGCACAGCGAACCTTTGTCTATTTTACAGATATTATCACGGGGACAGTACTGTACTTTGGATTCGTGGTGTAGTTCCACGAAATTTGGTTTATTTGCGGTCCACAAGACCATTCGACGGATCACACCAATTCATGGTTGCCGACGGCGCGAACATCTCAGCATCAGAACTCATTTCATAACAGAGTGGGAATGGTGTGGAAACCCCTCTCAGCGCGGGTGTTTCCGGAGTGTTACAACTTGCAACTATTCAAGAAGAACTGCAACAGTTACTTAGTGGCATCTCGAGGTGCCGACTCGGCACTATAGCTTCGCCTCTCCAAAGAGTGGTATAATAATAATAATTATATATATATATTGTGACGAGCTGGCAAGACTCCAAAACAAAGTACTGGAATATTCTGGAAAGTACTGGAAAACTGGAGACTATGAGCAAAAAGAAGCGAGAGGGAAAAACGATGTCTTCAGTGACAGAAGTGTCACTTTTGACAGAGGAGCGAATCAGAAAATAACGGCTGTCAAGAGCAGAAAAATAAAGATTTAATAGAAAATTGATTTCACGGCTTATTTTGTGTGAATAATTAATCCAGCGAACCCTAAGCTCGCTACAATATATTAAAAAGAGCTCCTCGATAGTGTAGTGGTTAGTATCCCCGCCTGTCACGCGGGAGACCGGGGTTCGATTCCCCATCGAGGAGCCTCTGGCGCAAGACTAATGACCTTGCCCAGAAAAACAAATTATCATGGAAAATTTAACAAGCCTCAGGACTTGCTAAATAAGGCCAAGACCAGTTCCCGGTTGTAGTGCCAATGATGATGATGATGATATATTAAAAAAAAAAAAAAAAACACGACCTAATGCCTTTGAATACTAAACCTGCTCTTCGTCAACGGAAGGTGAAGCTGTGTGTTAGTTGGACTACTGTTGGGATTGTGCATTCTGAATTGTTGGAAAGTGGTAAAACCATTAGCAAAGAGGTTTACTCAACACAAATGACCAGAGAAGCTGCAGAACTCACAAAAAAAAAAAAAAAAAAAAAAAAAAAAAAAAAAAAAAAAAAAAAAAAAAAAAAAAAAAAACGGCATACATGAATAGGAAGGCTGTTCTTCTACACCAAGACAACGCAACGTCTGATGTACCAAAGACGATCCTATAGCGTTTGCGACGATGGTGTGATTCGGATTGACGTATAACGGTTAGAATCACTAAAAATTGAACCAATGCTCAACACATCAGGCGACTGCCGCGTATACGAATTCGATTCTTAAACTCAAGTACACTCAACTGATTTTGCTGGAATTGTTATGTTATTGCTTTAGCTTATTTGATTTTCTTTCTGGTTGTTTTTCACTATTTGCTTGTATACTGTGTGTGTATCTGTTTGAAACGCCACAACTCCATGACCCTAAATGTCATTTCATCATTAGGGTGGGAGCTTTTACCCCATCTTCCATTTTCACCATCCGTGCTCCGTCGAATTACCTTCTCTTTTTGGCCATGGACAATTACATGCGCGATCAGTAAAAAAACTTGAGGATGAAAACACGGTAGCCCAATTTTTCAGGTCGCGGGAAAAATATTTCCTCAAAAATGGCATCCACAAAGTTATAAACGGATGGCAGAAGGTTGTAGAAAGGGATGCTGAATATTTTGCGAAATAAACATTGCAAAAACGTATTGTTTTTGGTACTTTTATTTTCTGTAGTGAAACTGCACGAACTTTCTTGGGTACCGGTTTAATTATTAACAAAAATAAGAACAAATTGAGAGTTTTAAAAGGAAAAAATGTTGTAAGGAAAATCAAGCTCGGTAGACTCCGGTGGGCGGGACACCTAGTTCGATTGAGCGAAGAGAAGCCTGCCCGGGAAGTCCTTCGTGGCCGGATGTATGGAAGGAGACAGCGGCAGACCTTGTCTGTTGTGGAGGGATGGCATAAACCAGGACGCCCAGAGCCTGGGATTGGCAAACTGGGTGACATGCACACCCATCATCTCTCCTAACCAGTACGGCTTCCTCTCCGGCAGGTCCACTACTACCAACCCTGTCGAATTCACATTCCACACACTCCTTGCCTTAGAAAACGGCGATGAGATCGATGTAATCACTTTAACAAGGCCTTCGACAAAATCTCCTATAACCTCATTCTCTTCAAGTTATCTTCCCTCGGTTTTGAACCCCTGCTGATTAGGTGGATCTCATCCTATCTCAATTATCGAACCTGCCATGTGCGATTTAGATCCATCCTCTCCGATCCCTTTTTCCCAACCTCAGGTGTCCCCCAGGGCAGTCATCTCGGCCCACTCCTATTTATCCTATCCATAAACGACATAGGCTCTTGCATCAATCACTCCTTCATCTCGCTTTACGCGGATGATTCCAAAATGTTTAAGACAATCCGCTCTCCCCTAGACTCCTCACTTCTCCAATCGGATCTTGACAGCTTCTCGACTTGGTGCCAAAATAATTGCCTAGAACTGAATATCGCCAAATGTCACACAATCACCTTCTCTCGGAAGGGTCCCCCCACCCAGCCACGCTCCTATTTCTTACTGAACCAACCGATAACATCGGTTGAATTGATTCGCGACATATTGATGACATAATCCTTAAGGCCAACGCGGCCCTTGGGTTTGTCAAACGCTGGTCGAAGGAGTTCCTAAACCCCTATGTCACCCGATCACTCTACACAACTTTTGTCCGGCCACTACTCGAATATGCTAGTCAGGTCTGGTCCCCATATCAATTGCCTCACATTCGCAGGATTGAGGGCGTTCAACGTCGTTTCTTGCGCTTTGCCCTCCGTGGAATAAACTGGGAAAATCCCTTGGCACTACCACTATACACAAGCCGGCTCCCTCTAATCAATCTCAACACACTTGAAGAGCGCAGAGTCCATGCCGACATCACCTTTGTCCATCGCCTTCTGTCTGGCTCGATCAATTGCCCAAGCTTGCTCTCCATGGGCACACAATTTGAATCTATTGGACCATAGCCAAGAAAATGTATTCAAGAGACGTCTTCCTGGATCTTCCTTATAACAATGGTTTTTATATTTGACTTTGAATTAACGAAGTTTTATAAACAGTCATTTCAGTGATATTTTGAGCAAGGTGGTTCTAACATACGCATGGTTGTACATATGTTTGGTGTCATTAAGACGGTTGGAGATCACTATATATTGTAGAATCTGGGGTAAAATGATTTCTGCTTTTAGCCTTGCACGATTAGCAGACGTTAGTTATTTGTTATTTTGTTGCTTAATTAAGAACACAATTGGCAATATGTTTCGTATTTTGTGTTTCAATAACTAATTAACAGTATAGAACTTCTGAGCGTCTTCTATATAACATTGGGTATATAAATAAGTTTTGAGGGTGTTACAGATTCACAGTTTAACAATTCCCAAGTACATACACGTTTGCCAACTGACAATGACCAACGACCATCTCAATGGTCAAAAAGTGGGTAGTCGTTGTTTAAGTTTTACAAGATGCCTGATAGAGGACGCCTGAAAGAAGATGCTTCATTTTTTTACGAGACAACGAGGAACCAGGACATCGAAAAAGGAATTCGTTTTAATACAAAGCTGTGTGCTTCTATCTACTCAATCAATATGTGTAATCCCATAAAGTATTTGTATGATTAAATAACCGTCTAGTTTAATAGAAGAATTTTGTTTTGTTTTGTAATTGGCAAAGAAAGTAAAATAAATCATCAGCACTAAATTCCTGGAACTCATCATAGAGCCATTCTCTTAGGACTACACCGGAGGAACACCGGCAGAACTTACTCCAACAGGCAACCGCTTTCCAGTTCATTTTGGTTTTGCCAGAGTTAATCGACGTTTTTATCTAACATTTTAATGGTCCTTCGAGTCGGATCCAGCGACATATGAATTCTTTCCAGTTCATTTTACTTTTGCCAGAGTTAATCGACGGTTTTATCTAACATTTTAATGGTCCTTCGAGTCGGATCCAGCGACATATGAAAGTGAAAGTGCGTGTGAACATTAGTGGCGAAAGTGCCAAATATCAACGTTGTCAACAACGCATCGCCATGTCTTTCGTGCGAGGGCGGTGCAGAGCTTGGATCCTAGCTCAGGCGTCCTTCTCTCGGCTGCGTCGTTAACGAAAACTCGGGGCACAATCGGTTCTATCGATTCCAAGTGGTCACCATGGCGAAGATTGAGGAGCATATCATCATTATCGGCACTATAATCGGGAACCGGTCTTGGCTTTATTTGGCAAGTCCTGAGGCTTGTTAAATTTTCCATAATGATTTCTTTTTTTTTTCGGGCAAGGTCATTTGTCTTGCGCCAGAGTATATAGCCGCTCAATTTTCGACGCAAGACCGAATGTCTCGCGAGTTCCTCAATCAGCTTGTCGTAAGAGGCGACTAAAGGCCGAGTGGTAGCCGGGGACCCAACGCCCTGTGCGCCCAGTGAAATACCACCCCATCAAGCTTTAGGCTCCGTGAAATGGTCGGGAGAAATCCCTGGCCATCTTTCGGAGCTTGGCTGATGGACCGGTTCGAGAAAAGGTTGGTTAGGTGGTAGTCGGTCCCAAGGTGAGATGCCACCCCGTCACGCTGTACATTCCGCGATATCGCCGAGATAAGTCTTCGACGGTGTTTCGGATGTGTGGCTGATGGCCCGGACTGACACGGGGATAAGTCATGGTGGTGTCTTCTGATATAAATAATTCCGGAGGTAAACTAGTCTCCCATTCGGATCTCCGGGGGGGACTATGTCAGGGGGAACATCATGCAGATATCATGATAAATAATGGAACTTTGAGAGGTTCGTCATCGCATAACCGGGCTAGCTCTCGGGGCTCGGCCCACGCTCGACTGGTGACGGCATTTTGTAACATCAGGGGCATCGGTTTCACCAATACTAATGTAAACGCCGTCCACCAATATTTGCAAACAACGAAACCTGATATCCTTGCCCTAACTGAGACCTAGGTCGATTCGTCAACTGCTTCGACATATCTTCGTTGCTCAGGATACGACTTACATTCGAGATTCCGTATTAAGGGCGGAGTCTGCGTCTTCGCGCGGTCCGATCTGGCTTGCCACAGGATGGAGGCGTTGGAGCCCAATAATATGGACATCATAGGGTTGAGGGTCGTGCTGAGGAATTTCGTTAAATTTCTTTGTTGTGTTTATCGCTCCCCGAATGACGATCGACCGGCGACATTCTTCCAACATCTTTCACATACCGTCGACTGGATACAGATCAACCACCCAGCTTCTGAAATGATTGTCCTTGGCAATTTTAATGTGCACAATTCCGACTGGTTGTTACATTCTAACAGAACCGACGAGGCTGGGAGGCTGGCGGAGATGTTTGCTGTAAGCCACAACTTGACTCAACTCGTGGGGAAGCCAACGCGAGTACCGGATGCCCGAGGCGATTATGCGAACACCCTGGATCTGTTTTTGACATCCGAACCGAGTATTTATACCGTAGAGGTTTCTGCGCCACTGGGAAACTCAGATCACTGCTTGGTATCTGTCGCGCAAGCACTTGCATGCCAAGCGAATAACGGCCTAGGCAGCTTCGCCATGTATGGAAGTATGGGGCTGCTAACTGAGACGATATGCGAGATTTCTTCGCATCCTTTCCATGGTCGGGGGTGTGCTTCGGAAACTCCGATGTTAACGCTTGCGCGGAGTCTTTATCAGAGATTATTCTTCTGGGGATGGAGATATATATTCCACATTCCATCAAACGAGGTTCGTCCGATAAACCTTGGTTTGATAAAAAATGCGAGCTGATTACAGTGGCAAAAAATAGAGCTTTTAAGCAATGGCGCTCCAATCCCACCGATATTAACAGAACTAATTTTGTTAGAATCAGAAACGCGTGCAACCAGGCGATTGATACAGCGAAGAAGGCTCACAACGACAGGGTGATCAGTAAGCTCCTTCGGTGCCCAATTGATTCGCGCTCCTTCTGTTCAATGGCAAAGGCTGTCAGCAGTAGCTTCGGATCCTCATCTCTCCCTCCGTTGGTGACAGACAGCGGGACGTTAGTCACGAATTCAAAGGATAAAGCTAATGTGTTCGCGAATTTATTTTCCGCGAATTCAAACTTCGATCCCGGTCTTTTGGAGCCACCTGTGATCTCGCCTGTACGGTCTTCGATGCGGGATGTGAGATTTCGTCCGCGCATTATTCAACGCATTCTACGTGAACTGGATTGTAGGAAGGCAACCGGCCCGGACGGAATACCAGCAATAGTCCTTCAGAACTGTGCTCCAGAACTATCGCCGGTTCTTGCCAGACTCTTCCGCTTATCTTATGCACGGAGGACCTTCCCTACCTGCTGGAAAATCGCTCGAGTTCAGCCAATCCCAAAGACGGGAAAAAAGTGTCTCCCACAAAATTACCGTCCGATAGCATTACTGGCTATTTTATCTAAAGTAATGGAAAAAGTCATCAATACAGAGTTGGTTAAGTATTTGGAGTGCAGCGGTCTTCTGAATGATCGTCAATACGGATTCCGTGGCAGGCGGTCCACAGGAGACCTTTTGACACTTATAACCGATATATGGACATCTGCGATTGAACGGCATGGTGAGTCAAGGGCGGTCGCATTAAATATCTCCAAGGCTTTTGACCGCGTCTGGCACGGGGCATTGCTGAGCAAACTTCGTTCATATGGACTTTCCCAACAGCTTAGCGACTGGACGAGGAGCTTCCTCGAGAATCGATGGATCCGGGTTGTGGACAGCGAGTGTTCGGATCTGTATCCTGTTAATTCGGGGGTGCCCCAGGGTTCTATTTTGGCTCCAACCTTGTTCTTGCTTCACATAAATGATTTGTTGGAGACAACGGATAACAAAGTGTTCAGTTTTGCGGATGATAGTACGCTTGTTTCCTCCTTTTCGAGTGATCGGCCGATTGGTGCATCAACGTCGCACCAGCTGAGAAGTAGACAGATTGACTCTCTGAACCAGGATCTAGATAAAGTCCTGCAGTGGGGAAAGACCAATCTTGTCGACTTCAACGCAACGAAGACCCAGTATACAACATTCACAAAGAAAACTGGATCATCGGTTCCACAGCTGATGACGAGTGGCCGGGCCCTCGAGGCTGGGGAAAGTTTGAAATTGCTCGGCGTCACGGTCTGTGGGAATGTATCATGGCATAAACACGTATCGGGTATCGTCAGATCAGCCTCAGGAAAACTGAGTTATCTTTTTAGAGCCAAGAAATACTTTACTCCGGCCCAACTTCTTCTCCTATATAAATCTCAAATTAGACCTGCGTTCGAATATTGCTCTCATGTTTGGAGCTCGGCTCCTAAACATACCCTCGACCTACTTGAGAGCGTACAAAGACGAGCGATCCGCCTGATCGGGGACTCGGCGCTGACGTCGGGACTACAGTCGCTATCACATCGAAGGCGCGTGGCCGACCTCTGTCTGTTTTACAGATATTATCACGGGTGCTGTTCTTCGGAGATTCTTGGCATTGTTCCACGCAATTCGGTATATATGCGCTCCACAAGACAATCCGACGGATCGCACCCGTTTGTGGTTCATCTCCCGACAGCGCGAACATTCCTGTATCAGAACTCGTTCCGTTACAGAGCGGGGAAGCTGTGGAACTTCCATCCCACGCGAGTGTTCCCGGAGCGTTACAACCTGCAACTGTTCAAAAAGAACTGCAACAGTTATTTGATGGCATCTCGGGGCGCCCACTCGACGCTATAGGTTCGCCTCTCCCGAGAGAAGTCTAATAAAAAAAAATCTCCAAGAAAATGAACAACCATTGTTGGGCACGATAGGGAGTCGCAAGCGTAATCTCCACATCGAATAGGAAGGTATTCTCAGGCGGCATGAAGAAATCAAACCACAACTACTTCGCGGAAGATTTCATCACCGAGGCCGAGGAAGTGTACCCCGATGATCATGCGAAGTGCATCGATGCTCGATACGCGCTCACATCAAACTTGCCGGCACTATCATCAGCTTCCGCAACGATCTGGACCAATGTTCAGGTCAATGGCATCCCCTCTACTGATCTGCCATCAGTGCAGCTACCGACCTTCTCGAGCAAACAGGTGGCTAAATAACTGCGCATGATTTTTTTTATTTTTTATTTTACTTCTCCTGGAAAAGGCGACCTATAGCGCTGAGTCAGCGAACTGAAATGTTATTTTTTCTTGAACGGGCCCATAAGCCAAGCTCCGAAAGATGCTCAAGGATTTCTCCCGATCATTTTACGAAGCCTATAGATTAAGTTTTGGCGCAAGGCTAATAAAGTTGCCCGGAAAAACAAATTATTATGGAAAATTTAACAAGCCTCGGGACTTGCTAAATAACGCCAAGACCGGATGCCGGTTGTGGTGCCGATGATAATGAGAGTAATGGGGTGGTATTTCAGTAATTTAGCTAAACTGCATAATAGAAAGAGTCGTCAGTTGAACCTAGGTTTGAACACTCAAACACAATTGCAAGGCACAACCACCTTACCAACTCAGCCATTGAGGCGGCGGTGGCTTGCAGTTAATCACCAACAAGGTGCCCACCAAAAGGCTACCGGTCCCAGCTCTAGTTTGAAGTCGCTTGCAGCCGTGTCGCGTGTCCCGATACATACCACATCGCAGAAATCGCTGAAACAACAGGTTCCGTGCACGTTTTGCAGGGCCAATTACATCTCCGCATGCGGAAGCTTTCGGTCGCTTACACTTGACCCGAGGAAATCCTTTCCATATAAGAACAGCCTGTGCTACAACCGCTTGGGTCGATACCGGCTGCGGGACTGCCACTCCCACAAAGTCTGTCGGCAATGTCAGACGACATCCAACATTGTTGCATATCGGGACAACCTCTATCAACATGCCGCCCTCGTCACCATCTCCAAGAGTGAGCATCGGAATCGTCTCTCTAATCGCATCCACTCAAGGGGTCTGATCACATGCAGTCAACACCGCACTGCAACCATCGTTACTGCTGGCAACCGTTCGAGTAATCGTCAAATCGGACCTCCAACAGAGGGTTGACGTTCGTGCTCTGGAGGATGCGTGTTCTAGGGACACCTTTATATCGGAATCGCTCGCTCGACGGTTGCGCCTCCGGCGCCAAACCTCAGTCGTTCCCGTCTACGGTGTCGGAGGTACTCATTGCCGTACTGCGAAGGCGCAACCAATGATCACTATTGCTCCTCGCCTCCACAGCTCTCAACGTTGGGCGTTGAAAGCGTTCATCTTGACGCGTTTCTCGGGGTACATGCCACCAAGATGAACGATGGCACGGGATCTCTTGTTTGTGGCGGATTTGGATCGTGCAGATCCGAAGATCGACTCTGGCGACAAGGTGGACTTCATCATCGGAGCAGACCTCTACCACGCCCTTATCCTCCAAGGGTTGAGAAAAAACGAGCGCTCCGACTTCATTCTCGCAGGCAGGAGAAGCACACTCCACATCATCAGGTTCGGACCAGACGAAATCAATTACCAGCCATCATATCACCATTGATCGTGGGTTGCGAACTTACAACTCCAACCCGAATCAATTGGTTGAGTCTGTGATTGGAGCCCGCAACGCATCTCAGTGGATGGAGGCAAGGTTTCGTCGACATCAATTCCATGAGCCATACAAGAGGTTCATAGAACAAAGCATCATCAGGCTTGACCATCTGTGGGACACGTGCATCGGACAAACCTGGAGATCGGCGAAACATCTTAAAGGCAAAAGAGGATCGCAGGGTACCGCGGAGCTCACACACATCAGGGATAAATCTCATCGGATGCGGACATCTTCAACATACCCTTCTAAATCCGATCCAAGTGACTGTAGATCAATGCATTATCAATCAATCAAGACAGCAAGTGACCGAGACGCCGCCTAAGACCAGCATCATCGGAATCAACCACCATCGTGTGCAGAAGTAGCACGGAAAACAGGAGCCTTTAGTGTTCCTCATGGCGAGCGGCTTCCCTCAGGAAATACCCAAACAGACATCGAATCATCATATAGTGAAACGGAATCAAATATCAAAATCACACACCATAGAGAACTAAATCTCGCTGATTCAAAACAATGTTATAACCATAACAGCAGACCCGAATACTCCAAAACACTATCACTGCCACCCCTCTTGAAATCCTAAACGGCGTTAAACTGGATCGTGAGCGAATAGATAAGATCAAAGAACAACGTCGCCATCAACTTAAGGAAAACTATCGAATGGATTCAATTCAAATCAAGATCAAAATCAGAACTGCGAGAATTCCAAAGGAACGATGATAAATTCCAATCGGAATCCTTGCGAGTGAAACCGATTACAGGTCGATATGCGAACAACCTTCTTCCAGAGGGATATCGACGATAACCTAAGCCGAAGCTCAACCATACATCACATCAAAGGCGGGAGTGGTCTTCTGCGAAGCATAAGCGATGGATAGAATCAAAACAATTGTGATTCAGAGAATTTAGTGAAGCTGAACAAGAAGAATAGTATGAAAGATATGGAGTGCCCAGTGCGACCAACAACAGGACACAAGTTCGATAGAAAATCGTTGGAATCTTCTAGAGAACGTGATCTGATTAGCTTTGTTAATGGACCTGATGACAACCACACTCACCTGAGCGACATTATCAATGCTGCACCCGACGATTTGGCTCTAGCTAGAAGTAGTATTAGTTCAACAAGCGGAAAGATCTCACGAACATTTTCAATACA
This sequence comes from Microdon myrmicae, assembly GCA_963931805.1. NCBI lineage: Eukaryota > Metazoa > Arthropoda > Insecta > Diptera > Syrphidae > Microdon > Microdon myrmicae. Next base: position 40,758,949 of record OZ007498.1, on the reverse strand, counting down.
TGACGTCACAGCAATGTTTGAATCTCGTTCACAAAACCAATAAGCACATAACAATTAAAACAATCTCTAAAGCGAATTCATAAAAAAATGTTCAATGTAATTTTCGGGTTTAGGGGGCCACACTGTATAGGAAATATGTAATGCCATTAAATATAAAGATATTTTGTTTAATGTTGTGTATCCGTTTTATATAACATCAGTTATAGTAAAATATCTAGTCTGAATATCAAACATTTAAAATAAAAGCCTTCAAGGATTACCTACGTTGATTCAATATTGGATTTATAGCACAATACCAGTTTCACTTAAAATCTGCTAGGGATTTGTCTCTGGCAATAACTTCTGAGCGAATGCGAACACAATTTTTGTTGCGATCACCTCTAACTAAAATTAATAATTACACATAATATTTAAACATGATAATTTCCTCTAGACAATTTTTAACCACTTTACGAGAATATTATATGATACACATTTCGCATAAGAAATAAATATAACCCTGGTGCAAAATTCAAATCGGGAAGGAGTTCCAAAATTCTCTTCAGGTTTAGCATTGGTTATTATATAAAAACAATTATAAAAAGAAAAAGACGCTTCGTAATATAACAATAAGAAAGAACAAAAATGTGTTAAAAAGGCCCAATGCTAAAATATGTCCAAAGGCAGAAAGCTGAAAACTAAAGTTAAATTGTTAATTACTTATTTATACCAATCGCTGACCTTCGTCGTTTTTGATTTTGTGTTGCTGCTGTTGCTACAGCTATTGCGGAAATAGTCCGTTGACTTAGGTTGCCGGTAGCCGTACGCCCGGTTATTTGTATATGTTGTTGATGTTGAGACTGTTGTTGTCCGCTTATAACAGTTAATTGTTGTGGTGCATTCGATTGCGATACAAGAGTTTGTTGTTGCTGTTGTTGAACAGTGTGTTGCTGCTGTTGAACTGCAGCGACTTGGGTTAATACGCGTTGTTGTTGTTGTTGTTGATGCGCCTGCTTCTGTAATTTTAATTGCAGTTTTTGTGTTGTCATCACAAGTGGATTGGCAGCAAGATTGCCAGGTGATGTTATAGCGGACGAAGCTAAAATAAACGGGGAGACATTTTATAAATTACTTTATGTTTTATTTTTTATTTTTTAATGAATTTTTGTTATATGGTGCTAAGGACTAATTGTTATTTCATGCTCTATATGACAATCAAACATTCTGTATAGTGACAATGGACGATTTGTTACATTTTTAAAAAGAGCAATCAAAACAATGTATATACCACACTGGATATTTAAATTTGGCGTGTGAAGTTAAATCTAGATCTTGGTGATTGAACATTTAACTTAAATTGCAATAACTCAAACACGTGATAGAAGGCCACCAATCTCTTTCAACTAATACATGTTTTCCACCTCATTCTCGCCTTCTACATGAAACATTCGAAGCGTTTATTTTTGCTTGATGGGAGTAAAATTGTGAATAAATGTCGGTATGTAACTGCATAATGGTTCAGCGGACAAATTCGCTTAAGAGGCACTACCAATATTAATTCCGATATACTTCTACAAACAATTAAAAAAAGGCAACACATTGGGAAAGGAACCATAACATGGTTCAGTAGACAAATTCGCTCTTGAGAAGTGCTATCAGTAGTATTTCGACAACTCGGACAAATTCGCACTTGAGAAGCGCTATCAGTATTTAATTTCACCTCTAGTTACAATAAAAAAAGCAAAAGCCGACGCAGGGAGAAGGAATTGTTAAGACATCATCACAATCGAAATGGCTACCTAGCTCGCAGGCCAATATGGAACCACATGGTTGATCACGCCCAGCTAGAAGTGGTTTAGAATGTGAAAATGCAAACAAACTAATCCGTAAGAGAAACTTCAATCCAAGATAACTCTTGAGAGAGAGATCTTTTATTTCGTAATAATATTTTCAAAAAAAAAAGTCTGTGATCGCACATTTTACAATTCAGAGATTTGATAAGTTATATCTTACAACTGAAACATTATCTTGGATAAAGAAAAGAAAAATATGTATAATTAATAATTAAAAGAATAAATCGAAGGAAAATACGAAAAAGAAAAACCTTCATTTAAAAAAAAAAAAAAAAAAAAAAACCAATAATAAATAATATAAAATGTAAATATTTACATGAAATTATGACAAATTAAGCAAGAAGCTGGGTTATGAGAGGATTTTCAGAACTTTCACAGCTGATGTTAAAGTTATATACTAGTTTACGAATTTCAGAAATCAATTCAACATCCGCCCTTCCGTGGAGACTTAAGGTTGAATAGTGCCAAGGGAGGTCTAGCATCATTTTCAAAACTTTGTTTTGTGATACCTGTAACTTCTTTAAATGGCACCTTGCAGCGTTACCCCATACTGGACACCCATATAACAGTATAGCTTGGAAAATAACTTTATGAATAATAATCTTATTTTCATTTGTGAGTAAAGACTTGCGATTAATAAAAGGGTAAAGCATCTTAATAGCAATACTCATTTTATTAAGAGTACTTTGAATATGTTGTTTAAATGTGAGTTTTGTATCGAGATGAACTCCGAGATACTTTACGGATTGCTCCCATGCAATCGTGGTACCATTTATTTGCAGCTGACTGCTGGGAAGATAGCAAGCTTTTCTCTTTCGTGTAAAAAAGATGGCTTGTGTCTTCCCGACATTTAGCTTGATTTTCCATTTCATATAATATTTTTCAAGTATCTCGATCGCATGCTTTAGATTTGTCTCAACGTTGAGAGAAAATTCATGCGACGCAAATACTGCAGTGTCGTCAGCGAAGATAGCTGATTCACACTGCGGTAGATTTGGAAAATCCGATGTGTAGATATTGTACAAAGCTGGACCAAGTACTGAGCCTTGGGGGACGCCACAATCAAAAAATATCAATCTAGAAACATCACAATTGACATGAACCTGAAAACATCTATTGGATAAGAAACTCTGGACGACCTTACACAAATACAAAGGAAAGTCGAACTGTATCATTTTATATATTATCCCATTGTGCCATACGGAATCAAAAGCTTTTTCAATGTCTAACAATATCATGCCCGTTGATTGACCACGTGAACGATGGTCTAGAACATGGCTGCAAATTCGTTTAACCTGGTGCGAGGTGCTGTGCAAGCGTCAAAATCCTAATTGGATATCGGGGAAAATATCTTTATCTGAAACAACTTTTAAAATATGTTGTTTCAGGATTTTTTCAAAAACTTTACTTATGTTGCTAAGTAAACTAATTGACCTGTAACTTTCAGGTTTATCTGGGGCTTTTCCAGCCTTAAGGATAGGTACAACCATTGCTTTTTTCCAACATTGAGGAAAGTATTGACATTTAAGGCATGCATTGATTATAAATGTTAAGTATTTAATTCCAATATGAGGCAATTGTTTTAGATAGGCATTCTTAACTTTGTCTAGTCCTCCTATTTTTCGTGTTTGCAAGCACTTGATTACATTTCTTACGTTTTCTTCTTCTACAAATGCATTTAGAGGAGTTAATTCGTTTGTGGTGTCCAATCTTTCGATTCTGTTACCGACAAGTTCATTAGTTTCAAATTCACCCAAATGCTGAGAGACCAAGTGATTTTTTGAAAAACATGTTCCAAATAGGTTTGCTTGTTCAAAACCTGTAAAAAAAGTAGTAGAAGAATCTTTCAGAAATGGTATTTTACGGTTTTTATTCTTGATTAACTTCACTACATTCCAGAACGGTTTAGCATTTTTATCCATAACGCTCAGTTTTTTGTTCCATTCTCTATTACGATGGATTTGTATCTGGTCAGTAATGCGCTCATTAAAATGGGAAACCATTGATCGAGAAAAGGGCTGACGGTAATTCTGCCAGTTTCTTCGATGAATGTTTCTCACTTTAATAAGCTCTAAGATATGGATTGGAAGTTTTTTAAAAATATATTTTTTTACTCTTTTGGGAACATTTTCATCAACCGAAGAAATTATAGCTTGTGTAAAGTTTTGTATAATAAGGTCAACATCATCTTTACAAGACACTCTTTCTAGATTTGTAGTACTATTTTGAAGGCTCATTTTAATCTTTGATTTGAATGAATTCCAATTAGCATTCTTCATGTCCAGGAAATATTGAATCTTTCTTTCACCCAACCAAGAAAGGTTACAAAAAACAGGATTATGATCTGAACTGAGAGCACTTAACGAAACGGGTTCTGTTATAAGACCAGGGACATTTGACACAAACAAGTCAAGGACAGAGGGGATGCCACGAGAACCTGCGGGAAAATAAGTTGGACAAGGTGGATAAAAAATATTAATTGGTAGTGCCAATGGAAGGGCAGCCAATATATTGCCCCAAGCATTTGCTCTTACACACCCCCAATCTCTATGCCGACAGTTAAAATCACCACCTAATAGAAATTCACCATTCATTGTGAATAACTTTTTTAAATCTTGCTTGAGCCATTTTCTTTTAATATCCGACGAAGATCCACCAGGGAAATAAACAGAATAGATTTTTACTGTCTTATGGTTTCTTAACTTAATCATTACACCTACATTCTCCACAAGCCTAGTTGGAATTACAGGTAAAAGCGAATGTTGATGAATTGACTTCCTGATAAGAATCGCCACTCCCCCACCCCCTTGGTCTACTCTATCAATGCGATAGCAGTTAAAGTCAGATGATGGGAGTCTTATATCAAAATTAAGTCAAGTTTCTGTTACTAGAGCAACATCAACTTTATAGCTATTTAAAAAGTTTAAAAAGTCATGAAATTTATTACGTATGCCTTTAGCATTCCAAGTAATTATTTTTATATGTGTATCTGCAATTTACCTTAACATTATTTGTGTATAAAAACTTAGTGGCTAAATGCGCGATCACATTAAATTGTTCTATTTTCGTTTTACAAACTGATAAATTTGAGATCATTTCCATCCACAAGGAATTTAGTTCCTCGATTGTGAAGAGTGCTGAATTGTTGTTGGGTAAATTATTGTTATTGTTTGATGAAGAAGCGCCGCGTGAGTCATTTTCCCATGCATTAATTGTTGGTGGTAAACTTTGAATTCGCGGGCTTGAATTTGGAAAGCTTTTGCTCGGAGCATTGGTCAGTCCCAGTCGTCGCTGTGGCTGTGGAAGCGTAGGAAAATCACTCATAGAGGCAAACGAAATCGGTTTCTGGCAAGCTTGGTGATTAGAAATTTGAGTTGATGCAGCGAAATGAGTTCTTGGATGGATCTTGGATCTTCCAGATGATCTTTCTTTTTTTTCTAAGTATTTAGATCTACTGGTGCATGTGACGTCAGTAGCTTTATGATTGCCGTTGCAGTTGGCACATTTATTTACCGAAGCGTTATTACATTCGCTTGTTTTGTGTGAACCAGCGCAAGTAGCACAATATGTTTTTATGTGACAATTTCTCTCACCATGTCCAAACATTTGACAATTAAAGCATTGTGTCACCTTACCTTTGATTTTCCTTTGGAAGTTCCAGTTCACTTGGGTATGACAAATTGAGCGATAATTTTTTTTAAGTTCACTTAATTTAATTGTTCCATTTTCAAAGTGAATGAGATAAAAAAATCAGTAAATTGATCATTTTTTTTTTTTCAATTTTTTTACCATCAGAACATTTTAAGCCAAGCGAAATGAGTTCAGCTTTGAGTTCATTAGTTTTTATATCATCCAGTCCATACAAAATAACTTTGAAAGTTTTAGCACTTTTAATATCATGAGAAAAATATTGACAGTTATCCTCTTTTAGTTTTTCTAACACAATATTAAATGATTCAATAGTTCCGAACATTATTTTTATACCAATTGTTAATTTTTTTATTGAATAACTGGATATTTTAAGCTTTTTCATGAGGCTATGCACATATTCTGGTGATTTTTGCAGCACTTTGATTGGTGGTACATACACTTTTCTGATTATTGGCGAATCAGTTTCGTCCATTTCAGAATTATCTGTATCTGGATGGCATTGTAGGGGAGTGAATTTATTACAGTAGGGGTTTTTACCAAGCCCACTTGTTGGATGCATAGTGGAACGAAGTTTTTTATCCGAGGACAAGCAATTGTCCCCGGTATCAGGCGATCTATCGCGTTTGGGAATGGTTGTAATGAGAACTCGCGACCGAGATGAACACGTCAAACGCAGTCGAAAGCTCCAGGTGAACTGGAAGAGATAACTCTTTTTGTCAGTTAAGATAACTCCAGTATGTGTAACAATTTAAAGATTATTTCTAAAAAACCGTATACATCGATAAACTGTTCAAAGTACAGCTAAAAGCGTTCAAACAAAATTGTAAAGAGTATTCTAATTTTTATAAATTATTTAAAAATACACAAATTGATAAAAAAAACATATAATAAGCTCTTCAAAGAAGTTGTGGGGGTTCTTTAAAACATTCACAAAGAACCACCCATTTCCTTAAATCAACCTACCTTTCATTCGCTTCCACCTGTAAGCAAACCCTAGCATGCATACACCTCATTAGACTGGCCAGTTCATAATATACGAACCACCATATTCCCTATCGCTCAGCTTATCAGCAATCATAATCACCAAACATACGCCAATCTTTCAGCGTGTTCTTGTTCCAACAATCTGTTGGTCCAAGAATACATGCTGACCAGCGTACTTGTTGACACAGCTGAAGCCGATAATTTTCCTACCATTGAATCGGACACGATTATGTTTGCTATTCCAACAACCATACCCATGATCGTGTGCCTTCTGCCAATTCCTAACCAAACACCCATATCCATCAGGTTGCCAACAGAGCAACCAATTTCTATTTATCAGCCATCAACCATGTCACATGTATCACCACATGAACCCTAACAATAGCCACCCTAGCCATTGCCCTGGCAAACAAATCTCTGGTCGACCTATCGTCACCGAAAATCCTATACCCTTCAACGGCATGATCGTGAGCGATTGGGTAAACACCAAAATGCTCCCATGTCGCATTGGTTAAACTAAACAATGCGCATCCCAGCGACGAACCCCGAAATAGTGTTTCTGTTTATTTAAGGAGACATTCCGGTTTGTCGGGTCAAAAAATAGGTTATTTTCATGATTTTTTTTAAGAGAAGGTATTTAAGACATAACCATTTTTTTAAAAACATTTTATTCATCTTTCGACTACGTTTGTAAATTTTGTCGAGTCACTCCGGAACCGGAACCCCCCACCCCCCTCACCCCACATGTGTTCAAAGCTAGCAATCCGTTCTGCTCGTGTAAGGGTTATTTTCGTCCCCGGTGAAAAAATACGAAAAATGCAAAAAAGTTTATTGCACTTAAATACATTTAGCCCAATGTGAGTGAAAAAATTTTAAAATTGATAAAAAAACAACAAAATGGCGGACATTGCCCCACATGTGTTCAAAGCTAGCCATCCGTTCTGCTCGTGTAAGGGTTATTTTCGTCCCCGGTGAAAAAATACGAAAAATGCAAAAAGTTTATTGCACTTAAATACATTTAGCCCAATGTGAATGAAAAAATTTTAAAATTGATAAAAAAACAACAAAATGGCGGACATTGAATAAAAAATTGATTCTTCGGCCCCTTTTTGCTCAATTTTTTAGTTATAACTAAAAAATAAATAAATAAATAAATAAATAATTCACTCACAATTTGCGTGTGCTTGTTAAAAATATGTGTGCGAACTTTCATAAGAATCGCATGCACCGTTTTCATATTATCGCTTACACCGCACTCAAAAAAGTCGTTTCGAGAAAAACGCATTCAAAGTTTGGAGATAAATTAGACAAAAGATAAAAGTGATTTTTTCATGAAATCATCGGGATTTTTTATACTAACAGCTAGATATCTATTCCTGGACCATAAACAATTCCTTCCACGACTTCGAATTGGTCCTCCAGTTGCATTTTCGCCTTTTTCCTCGCTGTTCGTGCCTCGTGCGAGTTCTATACTAGGCTGCGGTCAGCGTCTTGCAACCGATCTCTGCCCCGGTCGTTCGCAAACGCTCTCGCAGCGTACCCAATTTTGATGCCCATGACTTGCATTATTAGCAATACGGGTAAAAACCCCTCATTAAACATACAAGTTGCGGTAAGAGCCGCAACTTCAATGATTTTCTTACCACTGTATGTGTGTTTTGGTGCCATTTGCCAGATAGTAGCATTAAAACTTTCGTTGTTATTTTGCGTGAAGCCTCCCTCGCATTTTTTTTTAACAAATCGGGGTCTGTCAGTGTTACGTAAACTGGGTAAATAGCTGTTCGTACTTTAGGATCCAAGGGAGGTTTGTCGTAGTGGAACTTTGACAGCTCATTCGCAGCTTCCGCGCATTTCCATTTGCACCATGACTCCGGGCCCTCTGGACAGTTTTGATGTTTGGGGATTTTCATCGGTTGATATTTTGTGGTAGTATGTTGTCCAAATTTCTTTCGCCATTTCTTCAGCAGAGTGAGCATTGCGTCTAATCGCAAGTTCGTAATAAGTCGTCAGTTCTGTTATCATGTTTCCCAGGACCAGCTCCTCCTAACTGGTCTGTTTTTTTTTTGCTTTTTTTATGACACCGCGTAATTGCGAACCGATTCGCTTTCCCACGTGATTGATACACTCGGCCTTTACAACATTTGGAAATGATTTCTGCAACGCATTCATTATTTTTTCATCCCCGTCTCCAACGTACCTTTCGTAAATGCAACCGTGCAGATCAAAAGCGCGCTCGAACATCTCTAACATTTCGTCAGGCTCCATTTTACCCGAACTTCCATTGTGATCCAATGTGCAAACTGGTTCGTGCTCATCCCACCAAGTATCATATTCAGGGGTGCCTTTCTTTGTTTTCATAAGGTTGCAGCCTTGGCAATAACGCGATTTCACAGTAAGATCGAGAACTTTGTTTGTTTTGTTGCCGATCAATGTCATAACGCCATAATTAGCAGTATGACCCCTTTTGCTCCAACTACCATTTCCAGATGCAGTAAATTTTTTATCTTCACTTTCATCAGTTTTTTCTTTTTCTTCTTTGCTAGCCTTTTTTATCACGGAAGAAAAAACGCCGATACAAGCGGTGTGTGTAGTAGATGTGTGTCGTTAATTCGCCAATATCCATCAGTGAAGTTAAACAATGTAATCCATTTAACCCGACACCCAAGATGCGCATTACGAATACTATTCTACGATTAATTTCGTAAGCTTTGTTGGAGATTCGTGGACAGGACTCGATGACCCTCTCACCACAGTTGCATTCGACGATCAGTTTGAATCCTAGGCCTTTCTCAGATTTTTTTGAAAAGTTTATCGAACCGTCACAGTTTTTACACTTTATAATGTTTGAAAGTTCGGAAAAAACTGAAAAAAAATGTAACATCACGTATGCTGCCGTCACTGTGACCGTTGGAGCGAAGTCGGGCGATGTAGCCAATTTTTGTGCCGATGTAGTCGCATACTCCGTTTCCAGTTCATGTACAGTTCTGTTACGGGCCGACATGCAGTCCAGGTCCCCCCAGAATCCACTAATCCCCCTTCGTTTCCCCTCTTTAACTGTAAAAGGAGAATAACTCGCCAAGTAGCTAATTTGCATAAACTACTTTATGCAAATTCTACTTGGCAGAGAAAATAATAAAAACCGTCGTTGGCGTCAAATAATAAAAATAACGTCAACGGCAAAAAATAATTCATTCAATGTCAATCTCCGAACTAGAACGGACCAAATGAATAATTAAGTAACAACACGTACAAATCAAATCAAACTGACAGGTCAAGCGAACGAGAAGAATTAACAGGGGAGCAACCATCAACGCCCCCTGCAACCAGTCGCGCTCAACGGTCGTACCAATAAAATCAAAGTAAGTCCATTCTTATTTAAATTTATATTCAAAAATATAACAATTGTTAAATAACCACGTAACAGTTCCCATAAATCCTTTTTGGACTCCCTGGACGCACCCCTGGCTTACGCCAACCTTTAACGTTTTTAAACATTATGTTAGAAAAATTTACCGTTGAAAAACGTATGAAACGGACGCCTAAACGCGAGCACTGCACGCTCTGAGACCACGTTTACACTAAATACTTTTTCCTTCTCATGAAAAAGAAACAAAGAAACATCAAAAATACCTACCCCGCGACGTCACCGGTAGGAACATTTTCCATAGTCACCAAACAAGAAAAAACCACCAGCGCCGTGCAACGGGCAAGTTAGTTTCATATATATGAAACTACTTAAAACGCAGGCAATCGCATGTCACCCGCAGTACTCCTGAATGTAAAAACAACATACACAGGAGCGACTATCCATTACCGCTTATGTACATGTTCAGTCGCACAAGATTGCGACATATTCAAAGAAGTGGCAGTTGGCCCAAGCCAACAGCGAAGCAAATTAATGCCCATAAATGGATAGTCTGCATCTTTCTAAATACACGGTAGTTGCCACCTATGATACGAATTTGTATCCGCGGGAGACCCGACCCTTTAATGACCTATAACTTTGGAACCGCCTAAGATTTCGTTTCCAAATTTTAACATATTATTTTTGAAGTATAAAACTGTCGATTAAGCGAAAAAAAATTGATTTTTTGAACTGAACAAACCGGAATGTCCCCTTAAGACACTGAAACCTATTTCTTCCTTCGGCAAGCGTTATGATTTATTTACAATAACGATGCTAGCAGCCCTAATGCTTGTTCCTTTGTTGGAACAACCGCAAGATCGATCGATGTCCGCATTTCTAGCAAAGGGTATTGTACCTGACCACCACGGCATAGAAAATTCCATCACGATGGCCGCTATCGGATGTGGAGTGAAACTGTCATCATGGAGTCAGATCACAACCCCCGTCGCGTACACATACGCTTGAGTCAGATTTTAACCGTCCAACCACACACATGTGTCGCGGTCATTGCGTGTCGGAGTCAAAATTCATCATCTGAAGTGTGCGCACGCATTGGAGTCAGGCTTTACACCAGAGTAACGTCAAGTGCGTTGTGAGTGTCGTATTTTTCCAACTCGAGGAAGTTTAGTTGTTTTTTTACTTGCGTTAATCTAGCCGTAAACCTACGGAATAGAATAATTAAGTATCCTAACTGACATTACCGAGACATATAGTGCGGTGTACAACTACCATAAACAATAGACCCTTTGATGGGAAATAACATTAAGCTCGTACGGAAGTGTCCGATAGTTATTTTGTAAAAACCGAATTAATCCTACATCTTAATAAAAGACCAATAGTGAACAATACATGAATTTCAAACTACAACTCCAGTGTTTTATTTTCATTCTCCGTGGGTGAACGATCTTCTGTGAACAATTTCGTCGGAACAACGTCGGGGTGTTGGTGAACCTAGTGTCATACGCTGACATCAATACTTTCTTACCCCACAAAGTCCATTCAGGCAAACCAATAACACAGTCTGTTGTTTCCAAACACTTGAAAATTCAAGGCTCTTTTGCTAAACGTGCTCTTCAAAAAATATTCATCGTTTCAGAAACAAATCGAAAACCATTCAATATTTTCGATCAGAAACCAATTTTAAATTTAAAAGGATAAATGTTAAATGTTAAGGGCACCCTGTGGTTGGACACAACCAACCACCAACCAGCGGCGTTCTTTAAACTAATTTTGCCGATCGACACCCACGCGCAACCGGCCGGCACCCCTTCCATAAGACGCCAGACGATCAGAGATCCGCGACTGAATGTCGATTTCACCGTCGATACCGGCGCCGATATCTCAGTCCTACCGCGATCGTTCGCCCCGCGCAACCGCGTACCCAGCGCCTTACAGTGGTCAGCAGCGAACAATTCTCCGATACGAACGTACGGACGAAAAAAGCTGACACTCCACCTGGGTCTGCAACATCCCATCACATGGCAGTTCGTCATAGCGGATGTAAATGAACCCCTAATAGGTTCCGACTTATTAGGACGGCACAATCTGTTGGTCGATACGACCCACAACAGGCTTGTGGCCCACACCGCACCTTCCTTGCCCTTACCGGCATCCTCAGAGGTAACTATTTACTATTTAGTGAGAGCAGAACCCTCGTTTATATCACTTAGTACAAGCGTTGGAAAAAAAAAGAAATTAAAAGTAACACCCAGGGCCACACCGTGTACGGACCCAATCCAGGCCATGGTACATGAATTCGTCAATACGACAATTCCCCTACCCAATCAGCGCCGACACAGGGCAAACATGTTTCACCACATCGAGACACGAGACCCTCCGGTAAGCCAGCGCCCACGCCACCTGGCTCCCGAGAAACTACACACGGCACGCGCCGAGTTCGATCAAATGATCACAGAAGGTATCTGTCAACCATCAGACAGCCCTTGGGTAAGCCCACTTCATTTAGTGAAGAAACGTTCCGGCGAATGGCGCCCACGTGGGGATTACAGGCTGTTGAACGCAGCAACAGTCCCCGACAGATACCCAATTGCGCACCTCTATGATTTTTCATACAAATTACGAGGGTGCAAGGTCTTCACCACCCTGGATCTCACCAGGGGTTACCACCAGATTCCGGTGGCACCCGAAGACATCCCGAAAACGGCAGTTATTACACCCGGACTCTTCGAGTTCAAAGTGAAGACTTTCGGTCTCAGGAATGCCGCGCAGACATTCCAGATATATATCGACTCGGCATTACGTGATCTCAATTGCTGACATGCTTATCTCGATGACATCCTCATCGCCTCACGAGACCACGTTGAACACAAGCGCCATTTACGCCAGGTCCTCGAGCGCCTCCGAGAATTCGGTCTCGTCATAAACCCAGATAAGTGTCAATACGCCAAAGAGCAAATCACCTATCTGGGCTACGTTGTTGACAACCAGGGCATACGCCCACTTCCAGACCGTGTGAAGGCACTTAAGCAATACCCACACCCAGCCAACGTAAGCGAGCTCCGACGTTTCCTCGGTATGCTCAATTTTTACCGCCCTACACTTAAAGACGCCGCCCAAACACAGGCCCCTCCGACTAAATTTCTAAAAGGAGCGAAGCGCAATGACAAGCGCACTGTCGCAGCGTGCTTGAACTAGTTAGTTCAAGCCATTAGATAATTTAGTTATATTTCTACTACTATACTACTACTATAAGTTGTTTGTTATTAATTGTTATAATTGTTATCGAATAAGTTGTTATAATTGTAATTACCTGCATGCTTGGCACCACTTTTTTGTGTTCGTTACTGCCATTTTTGTTATTTAGTTTTTTAGTTGTCATGATATATATGTAAATTAGTTTGTGTTTTCGATTCGTAATTCGTTGTTCGTTGTAGAGGAATTCGTTATTCGTTGAAAGTTAATTAAATCAATTCGTTCGATTTGCCTTTGATTTGTTATAGTTTTAACTTTTTAACTGTTAAATAGCACTCGAGCCAATTAAAGAAAAAATATAAAATTTCTCAAACGTGTCGTCATTTCGTTCGTTCGCTTCGAATCGTGCCCGGTAAACGGACCGGGACTCAACACGCCCAATTCCTTGGACAGAAGTCTCGGACCGTGAGTTCCAACTGTCCAAGGAGCAGCTGGCTAACGCCACATTACTCCGATATCCCCTAGAGGGAGCGGATTTGTCTATTCAATGCGACGCATCAGATACCGCAACCGGAGCAGTCCTGGAACAGGGCTTCGAAGGGCAACCGGAACCACTCGGTTTCTTTTCAAGAAAACTGAGCTCCACAGAGCGACGATACAGCGCCTATGACCGGGAATTGCTAGCGACCTATAGCACCGTTAAATATTTCCGTCATATGGTGGAAGGTCGTCCGCTCTCTGTTTCTACAGACCACAAACCGCTGGTCTTTGCGTTCCGGAAAAATTCGGGAAATGCTTCTCCCAGACAAGAGCGTCAACTCGACCTCATTGGCCAGTATACTACCGAGATCATCCACATCTCCGGTAAACAAAATGTCACGGCGGACGCCCTTTCTCGAATCGATACGATTCACTTGCGCGCCGCCCTGAGCAACGCCGACCGGACCCTGGCCCAACAGGAGGACAGCCGGCTCGAATTGCTGATACAGCACTCTAGCTGCGGAAAATCACCCTCCGCGACCCCCTGGGCAAAATCTGGTGCGATGTTTCAACTGGAACCGCTAGACCCTACATTCCCGAGAAGCTTCGTAGGGGCGTGTTCCGGGTCTACGACGACCCAGCACACCCCAGCGGCCGCGCGACCGCCGCTGCCGTCCGTAAAAAAATCATTTAGCCCCGAATGAGCAAAGACCTCACCGGCTGGGGCCGTTCTTGCTTCCAGTGCCAGCGCTGCAAGATAGCTCGGCAAAACGTACTGGAACCAGCTCAATTTAAGGACCTAGGTGCTTCCGCTGCGGAACTCACCTACGGCACCAACCTCCTACTGCCAGGCGAACTTTTCGTGGATAGCGAAACGCCCCACGACCAGCTGCAGGATGTAGGCCACCTCCGCGACCTTCTTCGTAAGGTCAGAACAACGCCCGCGACCAGGCACGGTTCTAAAAACGGTCCGTCCACCCTGAACTGCACGCACATTTTTGTCAGGGTGGATAAGGTTAAAAAACCGTTGGACCTCCATAAGACGGCCCTTTCAGAGTCTCCAACCGCATCAGCGATCGTGTCTTCGAGATCGATATCCGAGGGAAATGATCCACGGCCAGTGTTGAGAGACTCAAACCCTGTTTCCTGGAGGCTTCAGCTCCAAATCCTCAGTCAACATATGATTCCACCAACGACCAATCTCTGCCTCAACCTCCACTTACCCGAAGTCGAGCACGGCTTCTAGGGCAATCTAAATCTTCCAATCCCTAGATACCTAACTCTCCTTTCACCATCCACTCCAAACTCCCCTACGTACCTACCGTTATTTCGTGACTACGTCACGGGGGGGGGGGGGGGGACCAACCCACAATTCCAACCCAATTTCGACCGCCAACAGCGCGCCACCTCAACCCCAATTCCTCCCACCAACCTATTTACCTGTAAAAGAAGCATGGCCGGAAGTCATTGACCTATTCAGTTAATGCATAATTGCATTTAGTCCTTTCTTGCCATACGGCAACACTATTGCATTAACCCATGAGATTTCCACCGGATATCTCAATGCCATTTTGGTTAGCAACAACCATGTCTGATCAAACGACGCGGTTGCAAGGCTTGGGTAATTTCCAAATTCTTCGAGTTTGGTTCTCACGATAATATTTCCCTAGCCGATTTAGCGTCCCTTTGACTTCCCCCAGACACTCCATCCGCTTGTAATCAATGATCTATTTTTGCAGGTGAATAGCACAAACCATTTTCCTCTTCATCCCATTTTTATCTTCCCATAGTTCAATGCACTCTGAGATCACCACAGTCACCGAACTAGGTCACTCGGCCATTCTCAGATCTGCATTGGTATATGCACACAAAAGCCAAATCCACCCCGAGATCTTTACGTTCTGGTTTTTCTCATTCTCTCTTGTCCGTCGACTATCAAATTAACCGAAGGGTTTATTCACCTCGATAGGTGGGGAAAATGAGAGACCACAGATGTAAGTATAATCTCGATTGGTTGCTTGAGGTGCACAATCCCAAATCCCAATTTTCATCGCTAATTCGCATCAGTCACATCTCAACCACCAAAGTGCGCACATGCACTTGAGTCGATAAACATTCCCCGTTGAGTTCGTACACGCCACACGAGCGGAGTTTAATTTTAACTTCTAACAAAAAGACGATTATTAACCTATCAAGAGCGCAGACGTGCGAGAGTCAAGTTTTCATCAGGTGAAGTAAACTAGAGTGTAGCTTCCGCGGGTGTCTTTTGCTAAGTTCCAATTAATGCGGCCGCATGTTAATACTGTGGTTTATCAATTAAATTAAGTATACAGTACATCTAAACTAACCAATGTAAAGTAAAAGAAATGAAAAACCATTGACGCAGTGATTAATAAAAGAACTCATAAACAAAAATATAATAAAAAGAAAAAAAACTTTAAACAACTAAACGACTGCCTTTTATTGCTCCTCTTTCGGCAACGTGCGTTCGGAGTAACAAGTGTCGGGGGTTTTAAGTGAAACTAGTGTCATACGTTGACAACAAATACATTCAACCCCCACAGACTTCCTACCCTTTTTTATTTTAAATTTGCCTTTTTTCCATTTCTGTTTGTGAACATTCACGAAAAACAAATATTCTGTGGAAACATATCAAATATAATAAGTAGTAATGATATTCAGTGCGACGAAAATGAACGACTGATGTTAGTGGATGAACACATTGATCGATTGACAGAAAGTTTCGAAGCAGCATTATGACAATTATAACAGATTAGAACACAATTAAAAAATTTGAGCGATGCGGGTTTTTCAGGACTCAGTCCTTTTATTTCTTTTCATTTTATATATGTATATTAGGGATCGGTCATTAAAAACAAAAGCGAATAAAAACTGCGTTGGTTGTCTGCAAGCCAGGCACGTCAGTTGCTTCTGAACTATCGAAGAGGAAGTACCAAACAAGTCAATTTGTATGTAGTAAATCAGCTGTTCCACAACTACTTAGTCAAACAGAGTAAAGCAAAAACATTGATTTATTTTTAATCTTAACCATAAAGTGAATCAATTGCGACAATTTTGTTTTAGGTTATAAATATTCAAAGTAAATTATGAACTCGTTACATATTTCCTAGCCTAGAGTGACTTCACTAACAGACCAATTGATGAATAACCCCCTAAACGGAAGTGGCATATAATCACTTGGTCAACAATCTCCTATACTAATTTATCAGAACAAATTAAAAAAAAAAATGTCCGACTCTAACATAATGGTCGCGTAATCCTCAAATCTAAACGCATCTCTTCTATAACTATGCTAACGTCTGTGATTGCATGATTCTTGCACCAGTTACCGATGCAACATCTAAGTATGAAAATTATGGCCATAACTCGGTGCAACCCATTGCTCTAAACAAATCCATGCAAAAAATGGTTTACTTAATGTATTTCAATGGCGTCCAAAGTCTGAACCAATAAAGGTAATTATTTAACGCAGAAATATTTAACTAAATGTCGATGTTACTCACAAGTGATGGGCGACGCGATTTTTAAAGTCGACGCTGTCAAACTTCTTTGGGTAGCAATCAACGGACGATTGGGTAATTGTTTCGCACCAACAACCTGTATGTTCCGTGATCTTCCTTGGAGGGAGTTTATTAATTGTATCGATTGATTACTTCCATTGTTGCCCATTGTTCCAGGTCCTCCAGTATTTGAATTGACAGGTAAATTTGTTGATGAGTTTGTTATATTAGCACCACTTAAACCGGCCGCGGTACGGAGTGTTTGAGGATTTAAATTTTTAACACCGGATGCGACTAATTGAGCTGCGGACAAAATGAGGGAGAAAACAAGAAACAAGACATTCGAGGGGGAAAGGATATCATGTGGATGTGGAAAGGGAGGTGGGGATTGTTATATTTTTATATAAGTTATATTTCCACTAATGTTAGCAATGTTACGATGATTTATGGATACAATGCGCAAACAACAAGCAGTGGTTAGCACAGAAAGGTTAAGCAACTTTTGGACTGTAAGAGATACTCACCAATTGGCAAAGAGAGCACAGATCCACCGGCTGCACCAACACCAGCGGTACCAGCGTTGGTTAGGACAACTGTTTGCGTGCCACCTGCTGATGCAACAGCGGGATGCGAAGGATTATGAAGTCCGATATCTCTGCTAGTAGGTCCACCGCCTACCCCGCTTTGTAGACTATTCACTTGTGTTGAACTTGATACAGGAACTGATACCAATAAACTTCGGGTTTGTTGGCCACTGTTTTGTAATTGACTTACAGATGTGTTTTGTTGGGCAGTCAAATTGCCGCCAGATAGTTGCAGAGAAATAGGTTGCGTCAGACCTGGTATTTGAACTTGTACGTTTTGGACACCAGGAAAATTCGTCATTGCACCTTGTAATGAAGACAGGTTTATACTTTGGACGTTTAGTGTAGCCGTTTGTTGCTGGGCTTGCTGCTGGTGGGATATGGGAGACGGTGATGCTTGCGGAGGCGGACTAGATAATGGTGATATCGACGCTGCTGGCGATTGGGCATTTGATAATTGTTGTACTAAGGTTTTTGTTAAATATTGTTGCTGCTGTTGAGGAGACAGGGTAGTTCCCGGGCTGTTATTAGCGCTCAAGGTTGCGTTGTTGCTATTCAGTCTTTCGAGTAAAGCTGGGTTAGATGAAATTGCAGTAGATGTCCCTGTAGAGCCACTACTACCACTTCCCGACTGTGAGTGATCACTACTGGGCGAAGGAGAAGTGGCTAAAAGGGCACTCAGTCCAGGCATAGTAAAGTTAACATTTGTCCCAGTCGATGCATTCGATGCATTGGAATCACTACCAGGTGAAGGAACCGTCGATCCCACGACAGTGGTATCCCTTCTTAATGTGTTTGTCGTGATCACACGCTGCCCAGTGTTATTGCTCAGGATCTTTATACTATTGTTATTTACAGTAGCATTGGCATAGCCAAAATTAGCGTTAGTCATTACAGCAGGAGGAGATGCAAGTTGCGATGCTAAGGCGGACATTGAAACTCTTACGTTTTGGGGTTGGTTGCTAGTGCCATCCTGGTTAATACCAACCGTGCTAACTGCAATTATATTCTGGGTAGCGTTGCCTCGTTGATTTCCACCCACATTGCTACTAAGAATGTTGATTTTCCGTAAGTTCGAGTGCAGCAAATTCTGCAGCACTTCATTCGGTTTATTGCGCTGCTGTTGTTGTTGATGAACATAGGAGTCGGTTGACACTGATTGGTGGGTTGTTTGTTGCTGTTGTTGTGACTGATGCTGGACTAATGTTACAGTCTGTTGCTGACCGGTCGAACTGGTAAAAGTCCCACTGGCAATTGGTGTGCTTGTCATTGCTGCCGGGGCGCTATTCAACAAACTTATTATGGAAGCACTATTAGATGACTTATGAGAGTGACTCTGATTGCCGCTTGATGTTTGTTGCTGGGATCCTATAGAAGATATTGATCTTGGTGAGCTTTGATTTCGTCTTACGTTATAGTACAAGATTTTCTTACCTGCATTTGATTGATGTTGCCATTGGTTTGGTGAATTAACGATGCTTGTCACGATTGCATTTAATGCTTGATTTGAATGCATTGCATTGGTGGACGTTGATGCCTTTTGTTGGAGTACTTGCTGTTGCTGAGATGTGACAATTGATCCAGCTTTTAGTTGGGCCTGAAGGTGACAGAAATATACATATTTTAATGAAATAAAATAGAAGCGCACAAGAATTGAAATCGAAAAATCATTAATTTACATGACAAGCATGAATGAAGATGACAACCGCACCAAGTGGTGGTTTTTGGAATCTATTCGTAGGATATTAGTGGCCTGAATAGAGAGCGTTTAGCTGGAAAATCGATGCTTGTCCCCAGACTGCTGCGGTGATAAAGTATACATCAACGGCATTGATGAGGTGTGGTAGGATGGGTTAAGTAAAATGGACATGGAAAACTGTGAGATTTGTGATTTCTATAGGGAATGAAGATCGTGCCTACCCAAACAGATGTTATTATACTACAGCTATTAGACTCAGGCAATGAAGTTTGAAGTAGACGAACAACGGTGTTGTGCGACACAACTAGAACGATTAGAAGGAAGAAAGAGCAGCGACAGCGGGCAGGCGATAGACAGGAAGACAGTGACAGTTGGTAGATTGGACCCCAACATCCAAGCATCCGGTAAGATACCACAGCCCACCATGCTATCTATATGCTCGTGAAATGATTTTTGACAAACCTTCTATTCAGGAATCCATGGAAACATTAGACTCTGAAGAAAAAACTGGCGAATGGCAGTTGTTGCACGATGCAACTAGTTATGATGCGGGTGGATAATATAACAACTTATTTAGATAACTATCCTCCCTCTACACTAGAGCTGTTGGCTTTGTTCTCACTTAAACCCTAAACCCATTCTCATACCCGTTTCCAAGCTTCCGGCCTATTTTTGTACCCTATCTTGTCACTTACACCACCTTTCTCTTCCCTTTTTAAATTAATTTAATTAATTTATTGTTAATCCCTAGTTTTTAGTGCTTGCCACTTATAACAGACTTGCTTCGTGTCTAATTGCCATCTCTTCTTCTCCGGATCTTGACTACGTCGCAATAAAAATCGACAAGCGCCCTAAATCTCTTGTCATTATCTGCTTCTATATACCTCCTTTACGATCCATCGTGTCATACGAACTCGAAATAGAAGCGGTAGATAACCTAACCGAGTTAAACACCTCTATAGACTATATCATCGTTCTTGGCGATTTTAACCTCCCCCATCTCCAATGGACATTGGCTGACGAACAAGCCTTCTACGTCGCAAACCCCACTAGTTCCAAGGAACGTATTTTTATAAACGGTCTCACCGACTCATGCCTCCATCAAATAAGAAATGTCCCAAATCATATGGGGAGACAACAGGACCTCGTGTTCACAACAGACCCACACATGTCCTCAGTTGCCCCTAGTCCACTCTACCATTGATAATACCCACCCCCCGATGCTCTTATCCCAATACCTCGATCATGAAACCCAGCCTTCTCTACCTCATGACAGCTTTTCCTACAACTTCCACAAAGCCAACTTCCGCCTTCTAAATGAGCATCTTAGCAAAACAGCGTTTCGCTTTGAGCATTTGGTGGTAGAAGAAGCTACTGCCACTCTCTATAAGGAGATCTACTATGCCATCGCCCTATATGTCCCCCATTATCGTCACAGGTCATCGGTTTCATCGCCGCCATGGTACAACCGCACACTGCGCACAAGAGAAATAACCCTTTCATAAGTGATCTTCCCTAGTATCTGGAAATCCTCCTATGTCACCCCCATACATAAAAAGGGACATAAAAAGATATAAGCAACTACCGTCCCATTGCCAAACTGTTTCAAATCCCCAAACTGTTCGAAGGTATTCTTTACAACGCGTTATCTTTCCGTTGTAAATCCATCATCTCACCCAACCAGCATGGTTTCTGATCGAGTTCTCATCCCATACTCTCCGTACCTTAGAGAATGGCAACGAAGTCGATGTAATCACCACAGATTTCAGCAAGACCTTTGACAAAATCTCCCATAATCTCATCTTTTTTAAGCTGTCCTCCCTAGGTTTCGAACCCCCATTGATCAAGTGGTTATCTTCTTATCTGAAAGATCGATCCTACCGTGTCAAATTCAGATCCTCCCTTTCCAATCCTTTTCTTCCCACGTCAGGGGTATCGCAAGGCAGTCATCTAAGTCCCCTCCAATTTATCCTTACCATCAATGACGTTGGCTCCATTATTAAATACTCATCCATCTCCCTCTATGCGGACGACGCCAAACTCAACAAACCGATAATCTCTCCTTTCGACTCCTCGCGTCTCCAAACGGACCTCGACAGCTTCTCAACTTAGTGCCGTAATTACTGCCTTGAACTCAACGTTGTCAAATGTCATTTCATCACCTTCCCCCGCAAACGCCCCCCCCCCCCCACATGTTCCTACTTCCTGCTAAGCCAGCAGATGTCGTCTGTACCCTCCATACGCGACCTCGGGACCTTATTTGGCAGGGAGCTTAGCTTCATCCCGGATATTGATGATATTATTCTTAAGGCCAACTCTGCCCTTAGGTTTGTGAAACACTGGTCTAGAGAATTCTCTAATCCTTACGTTTCCTGTTCTCTCTACATAGCCTTCGTTCGCCCCCTTCTTGAATACGCCAGCCAGGTCTGGTCTCCACACTACTCGTCCCATACCCGCAGAATCGAAAGTGTGAGACGTCATTTTCTGCGTTTTGCCCTCCGCGGACTGAACTGGGTGAATCCTCGGATTATCCCCCCATACACTAGCCGGCTCCATCTGATTAACCTCAACACACTTGAGGACCGCGGAAGTCATGCCGATCTCCTTTTCATCCACCGTCTCCTTTCAGGCACACTTTTGCATTACTGGATCTGTATTGATATTTTAACAAACATGTAGAGCCTGCTTTAACCAGCTTTTACTATGACGAGAAAGCTATCCCACCACAGCAGAATTTACACCATAGTAGGGCTACACTTATCAGGCTAATTATCACATACTGAGACTCAGTGTGGTTTAATGTAGCTCGAAATCTGAGGGAAAGAATTCACTTCGAAGATAGTGGCTTGGAACTTGTTTCAGCTTATATCGCACTCCTAAAATCGACTACTACTCCAACCAAACTTTGCTTACATAATGGAGCCAACATAACTTTATGACCAAATTGATCCGAGGACATATTACAAGAGAAATGAGTTCATTCAATGGGCTAGTTGACGGGGGCTATTAATTAATTTTTCTTTTTTTTATTATGAGAGAGTAGGGCCATCCATGTCAGGCGGGCTAGCGGGAGTAACACACAAAGATCTACCACCCCTAATCCAGGATGTTACGCGTCACCGTGCCCATCGCATGGTTTGCAGCCAGGGGTATACCGGTTGTATTATAACGGCGCCTCTGACATCGGGTCGAATCAGAGCAGTAAGCAGACCTTATCATATCAAAGAGGGGCTCTGATATGGCGGACTATTTGAAACCTCAAGACTCGTGGAAACAAAAATGAATAATCAATATACAAAACTCAATCTCACGAAAAACACGGTAGGCGTCGGTGTGATGAGCCGACACTACCATAAGGGAATAAATCATATACGCGTCGCCACGTGGAATGTTCGAACGTTATATAAACCAGGGGCGATATAGACGGTCGTAGAAAACGGGAAACAATATAAAATAGACATCGTCGTGCTTCAGGAAGTCCGACTCCCACATCAAGTAATCGAAACTAACGGGTTTACACTGGAGTGTACCGATACACATAACCTCGGAACTGGCTTCATCATAAGCAAGAAGATTACGTCCCATGTAAAAGATGTGAAATTTATTAATGACTGAATGTCTGTGCTAAAAATACAGGGACCATGGTACAATTATGTATTTATTAACGTACACGCTCCAACAGAATCTACCTACGAAGATACGAAGGACACGTTCTACGAGACCCTAAAGGAAGTATTTGATGTGATTTCATCATTCGATGTTAAAATCCTCCTCTGGGACTTCAACACGGAAATTGGAAAGGAAGATATTTTCCAACCAACTAAAGGTAAGGAAACCCTACACGACGTTGAAATGATAATGGAATTCGAATTATCATGTTCGCAGCGTCAAAAGATCTGGTAGTGAAAGAACGATGTTCAAGCACAAGCAAATTCATAAAGTCACATGGATTTCACCTGATAGCGTAACGCATAACCAAATAGACCACTTCCTCGTAGACAAAAAACACCAGGCGAACATCCTTGACGTAACATCATATAGAGGAGCAGATTGCGACTCAGATCATCTTCTGTGACGGGCAAACTTAGGAGTCGGCTCGCAGCAAACCCACATTGACAGTCACGGGAGACGAGCAAAAAATTCGACATTGATGAACTAAAAGACCTGCGCGAAGCACTGAATATCAAGATGAACTATCGAATAGATTTAGTATCTTAGAGAATGGGACTAGTGCGGAAGAGGAAGCCAATAGTGTGGGCACTTAATGGACATCGACCGGAGACACAATCAATCAAACAGCCTAAAAGGTATTAGGATTTAAGAAAACAATTAAGTCCAAACCTTGGTTTGACGATGAGTGCAGGGCGAAGATCGAAGCTCGTAAGCGCCTCAGAGTGATCCACTTACAAAGATATGATGAAGTCAACGCAGAAAGATACGCGACGATTCGGAAAGAGACAATGACACTCTTCAAACGCAAAAATCGCGAATGGGAAAAGACTCGGATCGAAAAAATCCTAGAAAATGCCAGAGCAAAGAACATCAGAGGTATGTATGCCGGCATAAATACAATTAGAAATGGCTACCGAGGGAGAGCCAAAATAATTCGAGACGCAAACGGCAATGGTCGTCCCCATCTTCAAAAAAGACGACAGATCTGACTGTGAAAACTACAGAGGAATATCATTGCTCCCAACCACATACAAAATACTAACAAATGTTATACTGACGAGAATCACACCGCACGCAGAAGAAATACAGTGCGGATTCCGTAGGAACCGGTCAACGAGCGACCAAATGTTCACAGTAAAGCAATTTGCTGGAAAAGAAGTGGGAATATGGAGAGACGGTTCACCAACTATTCGTTGACTTCAAAAAACCCGACGACACCATCGCAAGGGAAAGATTTTATCATATTGTAGTTGAGCTGGGAGTCCCGGAAAAATATGCCGCCCTCATTCAAATCTGCATGAACGCAAATAAAGGGTGAGTTAGAATAGAACACCACATCTCCCAACTATTTGAAATCCCCGACGGACTAAAACAGGGGGGTGGCCTCCCACCATGTCATTCGGGGAAATGGAAAACCTCAATGGTCGTCCTCATATTCAAAAAAGGCGACAGATCTGACTGCGAAAACTACAGAGGAATATCATTACTCCCAACCACTAACAAATGTCATACTGGCGAGAATCACACCGTACACAGAAGAAATACTGGGAGACTACCATTGCGGATTCCGTAGGAACCGCTCAACAGGCGACCAAATGTTCACAATAAGGCAATTGCTGGAAAAGAAATGGGAATATGGAGAGACGGTTCACAACTGTTCGTTGACTTCAAAAAAACCTACGACTTTGTCGTAAGACAACGACTTTGCCATATTGTAGTTGAGCTGGGAATCCCGAAAAAATATGGCGCTCTCATTCAAATTTGCATGAACGAAAACAAAGGGCGAGTTAGAATAGAAAACCACCTCTCAGAACCATTTGAAATCCGGGACGGACTAAAGCAGGGAGATGGTCTATCGCCGTGTCTCTTTACCCTTGTGCTCGAGTATGTCATCAGAAAGGTACAAGACGACAACATGGCCGGATCATCCCTGAACGGGGTCACACAAGTGCTCGCATATGCGGATGACATCGCCGTTCTGGGCGATAATCTAGAGACTGTTAGTAAAAACTGTGAAATCATCATGCAAGCGGCAGAAGAGGTGGGCCTAGAAATAAATGAAGATAATACATGATTACGGCGAGAGCAAGTGGACCTCAGGGAACACATATAAACGTCAGAGGCAAGATATTTGAAAACGTTAAAGAATTTAAATATCTGGGAACGATACTGAGGGCCAGTAACAAAACGTCGAAGGAAATTAATAAAAAACTGTATTCCGGCAACGCTAGTGGGCACGCAGTCAGTAAACTGTGAAATCCAAACTGCTATCACGTAATATAAAGCTCCGTGTCTATAGAACCATAATCATGCCGATTGCTCTATACGGATGCGAAACATGAGCTCCCACAAAACGGGAAGAAAACATGGACATGTGGCGCGAATGGGCAACGATAGGACCGTGCGTAGAATTCTTGACGGTAGACCAACGGGAAAGAGACCGACAGGACGGCCGCGACGAAGATGGGAAGACAATGTTAGGTTTGACCTTGAGGAGATCGGATCAGATGATCAGGCGTGGAAGGAGAGTGCATAGGACAGGGAACGATGGCGGAGTCGAGTCGGTGAGGTCATGAAGTTCTGGGTTCCTACAGGCCAATGAATAGTGACATACATTATTATGAGAGAGTGCGTAGAAGCGGCTTGGCTTTGTTCCGTTAATTGCTGTCTCCCGTTTTGAAATAAATAGATTTATACGGTCAAAATATGCCGATCTAAACAAGTAATAATGTTACGGTCGGGAAGACGTGCGCATCGAAGAAGAGTGCCTGCTGTTTAGCAGGGCGATATCTATGTCAAGATTGTATCAGTGGCAAACTGACATAATTCAACTCTTCCTAGGTTAGAATAATAAATAATTAGTTAAATTTCTTTTTACAAGGTCGTAGCACAAAAAACGAGGGGATACGGTGAGCAGGTATCGGTTTTAATTGCTTGAATATTGTAAAGAGGAGTTATGGGTTTCTATGTGTGCCGCATGTGTTATTTGTTTGTTCACCCACGTTCATGAATACATCATTTCGGTTAAAACAAAGTCGGTTTATTTACTTCAGCCGCAGCGTTATAATATTAATTAACGTAAAAAATAATCAGTAGTTCACAATAATATTTGGATGTAATTCAATGTAATTTTTCCTTTATACACCACTATTAGATTAACATAAAAGTGCTTATCGTTCGTACGTACTTTATTATTTACACGCCACTATTAGATCACATAAAAGTGCTTATCGTTCGTACGTAATAATTAATTAATTGAACTGAAATGTACTTTATTATTTACTCGCCACTATTAGATCACATAAAGTGCTTATCGTTCGTACGTAATAATTAATTAAACTAAAATGCACTTTATTCTTTAAACGCCACTATTAGATCAACATAAAAGTGTTTCTCGCTCGTACGTAATAATTAATTAAACTAACTCAGTTCGCACTCAATATACTTTAGGTTCATTATACAGCAACTCGCGGTTCATCAGACTATATTTTGGGTATTATTTTACATTAAATCCACGAGACACACACGCCAGCGAAACCACAATTCAGACTTGTAATTTAACGAATTATCCGATCCCTTGGGACGGCCCAAGAGGGATGTAAATTAACGTGAGGGCGCGACCTGCCCTCACGGAATCCGAACCGAGATTAAATTATTTCATCGAAGCGATTGGATACCAAAATCCAATCATCGCTTCGATGACCAAATTTGGTAATATGTCCCTTTTGCGTTTGGTTCACACAAAAGGGGTGGAAATACACACACGATGATTGCTTCCGCTGCTCATCGTGTGCGTCCGCAAGTATGCAGACATTGCATAAGTCCCCTTTAAAGTTCGCAGCAGGTGCGAGTATCCCAACGGCAAAAGTGTTGAAATGTTTACACGATCAACGACTGCGTAAAGCATTATTGCTGATCGTGTACATTTCGCTGGTATATTCTCGCAATCGAACTCTGATGGTAATTTTGCATTTGCGAATTCGATTGCTGGGGCGCCAGCCGGATGCCCTCATGTATCGGTCGTTCGATGTGGGCATGCTTGCTAAGGCAAAATACCTTTTTCTGCTGGTGTGCAGCTGACGTGCAAGAGGATATCGCGTATATATTGCACAGGCAATATTGGTTGGTTGGTTGTTAAACCAAATTGCCTTGAAGAATATAGCGTTTGATGCCGCTGGAATTTCACTTCAGCGCGACTTAATGTTTCACAGGGTTTCTCTTGCATTTTGCAGGTACAGTACAGAAGGTAAGTACAGGCCTTTTAATGTATTTCAGGGACTGTTACCTTGTGTACCTGTAAGGTAAGTAGTGGCGTTCAATGGAACTGCCACGGTACTTGTTTCTCTTTTTGATTGTATGCCCTATTTGGGGGTTTTTACTTAGATTATGGGAAGATGTTTGTGGCGTTCGAGGGAACCGCCACGGAGTTTATACACGATCAGGTACAGCACTCCACAGTTATGGGGATTGGCCTAAATGCCTAGACATTACAACGATGAGGAAAGACATACTCAGGCAAAGCATTTCACATTCGTGTGGTTCCCCTAAGGAATGACTCTCTCTCTCTCTATGTGCATTTGTGCGCCTGAAGATGTCTTTCATGGTGAACTGATCCACAATCTCAGATTGACGGGTATGGGGGGAAAATGCCTGACGAGGCAGATCACATTCACCCAGTTCATTTGAGCAACGGCCGTGATAAAACCTATAGAACAAAAACGGAATTGAACGACTTACGGGTGGGTCACCAAAAAAAAAGATTAGAATAGAGGATTTTTTTTTATTACACTTTTCTCGGGAGAGGCGAACCTATACCACCCCGAGATGCCACCAAATAACGGTTGCAGTTCTTTTTTAAGAGTTGCAGGTTATAACGCTCCGGAAACACTCGCGCAAGGAGGGAATTTCACAGCTTTCCCACTCTGTAAGGGAATGAATTCTGATGCAGAGATGTTCGCGCCGTCGGAAGATGAACTGCAAATTGGTGCGATCCGTCGGATTGTTCCCAACCATATACAGCTTTCGGTAGTGACCTCGGCGTTTGCCGTATTTTCATTAGCGAATTCGATAAAACCATGGTTTTCTGATCGCCACTGTGAAATGTCATTTCGAATTTGACGATAATTCACTAGAACTCTATCCTCCAAGTCATAGTTGCGGCGAATTACTTACGGATGGCGTTGTTCGTGTCTATGCCGATATTTGTCAACATTCGTTGGTTTTCGTCAGTTCGTGGAAATACTCACTGGGAGAATCACATCATATGCAGAAGAAATACTGGGGACAACCTGTGGGGATTCCACAGGAATCGGTCAACAAGTGACTAAATGTTCACAGTGTTAGAAAAGAAGTGCGAATACGGATACACGGTCCAACAACTTTTCATTGATTTAAAAAAAACTCCATCGCAAGGTAAAGGCTATATCATATTGCAGTTGAGCTGCGAATCCCCCAAAACAAATGCTGTTCAGTCAAATCTGTATAAGTGAAAATAACGGAAGAGTTAGAATAGAAAACCATCTCTCAGAACCATTTGAAATCCGCAACAGATTAAAATAGGGGGATGGCCTCTCGTCAGGTCTTTTTAACTTTGTACTCGAGAATATCATCAGAAAGGTACAAGACGACAACATGGCCGGAGTATTAGTAAATGGAACCGCACAAGTGCTCACATGTAGGGATGACATCGCCGTTGTGGGTGATAATCTAGAAGTTGTAGGTAAGAATAATGAAATTATCATGCAAGGGGCAGAAGACGCGAGCTTAGAAATAAATGAACACACAAAACAAAATATATGATTACGGCGAGGGTCGGTCAACCTCAGGGAACGCACATAAACGTCAGGGGAAAGATATTTAAAAACTATTTCAGATTGAATATCTGTGAACAGTACTAAAGGCCAGTAACGAAATGTCAAAGGAAATCAACAAAAGATTGCATTTCGCCAACGCTAGTTGGTACGCAGTCAGTAAACTGCTGAAATCCAAATTGTGTTCACGTATTATAAAGCTCCATGATTATAGAACTGCAATCACGCCTATTATTCCATACGGATGCGAGACGTAGGCATTTACAAAACGGAAGAAACCAGATTCCGCGTATTCAAGAATAAAGTTTTAAGGAGTACCTTTGGCGGTAAATATGATGAAGATTCAGGACAATGGAGGAAACTCCACAATCATGAATTGGAAGAGCTATACCGCAAACCTACAATACAGTAATCAGGTTGCGAAGATTAAGATGGGCCGGACATGTGCCGAGAATGAGCAATGGTAGGACCGTGCGTAGAATTTTTGGCGGAAGACTAACTATGTCAGAGGGAACATCATCCAGATATCATGATAAATAATGGAGCTTTAAGAGGTTCATCATCACATAACCGGGCTCGCTCTCGAGGCTCTGCCCACGCTCGACTGGTGACGGCATTTTGTAACATCAGGGGCATCGGTTTCACCAATACGAATGTAAACGCCGTCCACCAATATTTGCAAACAACGAAACCTGATATCCTTGCCCTAACTGAGACCCAGGTCGATTCGTCAACTGATTCGACATATCTTCGTTGCTCAGGATACGACTTACATTCGAGATTCCGTTTTAAGGGTGGAGTCAGCGTCTTCGCGCGGTCCAATCTGGCTTGCCAGAGGAAGGAGGCGTTGGAACCCAATAATATGGACATCATATGGTTGAGGGTCGTGCTGAGGAATTTCGTTAAATTTCTTTGTTGTCTTTACCGCTCCCCGAATGACGATCGACAAACGACATTTTTCGAACATCTTTCACATACTGTCGACTGGATACAGATCAACCACTCAGCTTCTGAAATTGTTGTCCTTGGCGATTTTAACGTGCACAATTCCCGCTGGTTGTTACATTCTAACAGAGCCGACGAGGCTGGGAGGCTGGCGGAGATGTTTGCTGTAAGCCACAACTTGACTCAACTCGTGGGGAGCCAACGCGAGTGCCGGATGCCCGAGGCGATTATGCGAACACCCTGGATCTGTTTTTGACATCCGAACCGAGTATTTATACCGTAGAGGTTTCTGCGCCACTGGGAAACTCAGATCACTGTTTGGTATCTGTCGCGCAAGCACTTGCATATCAAGCGAATAACCGGCCTAGGCAGCTTCGCCATGTATGGAAGTATGGGGCTGCTAACTGGGACGATTTGCGAGATTTCTTCGCATCCTTTCCATGGTCCGAGGTGTGCTTCGGAAACTCCTATGTTAACGCTTGCGCGGAGTCTTTATCAGAGATTATTCTTCTGGGGATGGAGATATATATTCCACATTCCATCAAACGAAGTTCGTCTGATAAACCTTGGTTTGATAAAAAATGCGAGCTGATTACAGTGGCAAAAAATAGAGCTTTTAAGCAATGGCGCTCCAATCCCACCGATGTTAACAGAACTAATTTTGTTAGAATCAGAAACGCGTGCAACCAGGCGATTGATACAGCGAAGAAGGCTCACAACGACAGGGTGATCAGTAAGCTCATTCGGTGGCCAATTGATTCGCGCTCCTTCTGTTCAATGGCAAAGGCTGTCAGCAGTAGCTTCGGATCCTCATCTCTCCCCCCGTTGGTGACAGACAGCGGGACGTTAGTCACGAATTCAAAGGATAAAGCTAATGTGTTCGCGAATTTATTTTCCGCGAATTCAAACTTCGATCCCGGTCTGTTGGAGCCACCTGTGATCTCGCCGGTACGGTCTTCGATGCGGGATGTGAGATTTCGTCCGCGCATTATTCAACGCATTCTACGTGAACTGGATTGTAGGAAGGCAACCGGTCCGGACGGAATACCAGCAATAGTCCTTCAGAACTGTGCTCCAGAACTATCGCCGGTTCTTGCCAGACTCTTCCGCTTATCTTATGCACGGAGGACCTTCCCTGCCTGCTGGCAAATCGATCGAGTTCAGCCAATCCCAAAGACGGGAAAAAAGTGTCTCCCACAAAATTACCGTCCGATAGCATTACTGGCTATTTTATCTAAGGTAATGGAAAAAGTCATCAATACAGAGTTGGTTAAGTATTAGGAGTGCAACGGACTTCTGAATGATCGTCAATACGGATTCCGTGGTAGGCGGTCCACGGGAGACCTTTTGACACTTATAACCGATGTGTGGACATCTGCGATTGAGCGGCATGGTGAGTCAAGGGCGGTCGCATTGGATATTTCCAAGGCTTTTGACCGTGTCTGGCACGGGGCATTGCTGAGCAAACTTCGTTCATATGGACTTTCCCAACAGCTTTGCGACTGGACGAGGAGCTTCCTCGAGAATCGATCGATCCGGGTTCGGATCTGTATCCTGTTAATTCGGGGGTGCCCCAAGGTTCTATTTTGGCTCCAACCTTGTTCTTGCTTGAAATAAATTATTTGTTGGAGACAACGGAGTAACAAAGTGTTCAGTTTTGCGGATGATAGTGCGTTTGTTTCCTCCTTTTCGAGTGTTCGGCCGATTGGTGCATCTGCGTCGCATCGGCTGAGATGTAGACAGATTGACTTTCTGAATCAGGATCTAGATAGGGTCCTGCAGTGGGGAAGGGCCAATCTCGTAGACTTCAATGCAGCGAAGACACAATATACAACATTCACAAAGAAAAGAAGATCATTGGTTCCACAGCTGACAATGAATGGCCGGGCCCTCGAGACTGGGGAAAGTTTGAAATTGCTCAGCGTCACGGTCTGTAGGAATGTATCATGGCATAAACACGTGTCGAGTATCGCCAGGTCAGCCTCAGGAAAACTGAGCTATCTTTTTCGAGTCAAAATATATTTTACTCCGGCCCAACTTCTTCTCCTATATAAACCCCAAATTAGACCTGCGCTCGAATATTGCTCTCATGTTTGGAGCTCGGCTCCTAAACATACCATCGACCTGCTTGAGGGCATACAGAGACGAGCGATCCGCCTGATCGGGCACTCGGCGCTGAGGTCGGAACTACAACCTCTATCACATCGAAGGCGCGTAGCCGACATCTGTCTGTTTTACAGATATTATCACGGGTCCTGTTCTTCGGAGATTCTTGGTATTGTTCCACCCAATTCTGTTTATATGCGCTCCACAAGACAATCCGACGGATCGCACCTGTTTGTGGTTCATCTCCCGATGGCGCGAACATCCCTGCATCAGAACTCCTTCCGCTACAGAGCGGGGAAGCTGTGGAACTCCCTTCCCACGCGCGTGTTCCCGGAGCGTTACAACTTGCAACTGTTCAAAAAGAACTGCAACAGTTATTTGATGGCAGCTCGGGGCGCCCACTCGACGCTATAGGTTCGCCTCTCCCGAGAGAAGTCTAATAAAAAAATAAAAAAAACGGGAAAGAGTCCGGTAGGACGGACGCAACGAAGATGGGACGACAATGTAAGGTTTGGCCTTGAGGAGATTGGATGAGGTGGTCAAGCGTTGAAGGAGAGTGCACAGGACAGGGAACGATGGCACAGCCGAGTCAGTGAGGTCATGAAATTCTGGGTACCTATATGTCAATAGTATAGGGTTATACAATAGGGACTTGACAACTTTGAATTTAATTTGTGAACGCACCCTCTCACTAATCATCGAACTGCCACTGTCAATTTATTCAGTAAACTCAACATTTTCATCATGGTTAAGTACACGAACGAACAACGTGTGCAAATTATAAAAATTTGCTACCGAAAAAAAGTTGTCAAGTCCCTATTGGAAAACCCTATATAAACATGTGATTCACCGTTACTGCTTGTATTGCGAAGGCAAAATAGAAAATACGGAACACGTACTCACAGAGTGCGTGAGATTCGAGACCGCACGAACGATTGTGGAGAGACATACGAGACGCACAGTTACTCCGGGAGGAGTAATAGAATACATGGTGAGTTCAAAACAGGCATGGTCCGTAGCAAATGATGTTCTATGTGACATGATGCAGCAGTTGCGACGCGACGAGCGGAGTAACAGGTAAACTTCGTCCCGCCCCGCGATGGAATATCTACAAGAAAGTTCCGCGGAGATCAACGGGAATATGTGCCTGGCGGGACGTGGTTTTAGTCGGTAAAAACCCGGCACGCCTCTGGATCGGTCAAGTAGTATCTTGTGAAGATTTCCACCTTCCTCCCGAAACCGAAAAAAAGTACAACACACTTTCAGAATATGAATTGAATTGAATTGGTGAATTTAGTGTTGTACTCCGTGTGATCGCACCCGACAAATCGCTAACAAAGAAATAGGTGATTTTTAGAAATTCATTGCAAGAATGTGACTAGTCATTAGAGAAGTTGACATCGGAAGCTAGATTGCAGAAAAGAAGGACTATATTCTAATCAGTTAAACATGGTGTACTCACTAGGATAGGGCCACTGGACGACAGTTGGGATCTTAGTGCTGCATTTGATGTTGTGGCAGATATAACTTGGGCTTTTTGTTGTGAATGTGTATTCCCTCCAGCTGATTGTATCGTGAGTCCTGATGACAGTGTTTGACCGGCACCACCGGCGGACGGTTGTTGTTGAACCAAAACTAATGAACCATTACTTAAGCTCAATTGGTGAGTAGGATGGTGGTGTGCTGTCTGTACCTGAATTGTAGCACAATTTGTATCGATGTATTGTGGTGGTGGACCTTGTTGTCGTAAATGTTGCACACTACCGCCGGCTGTTGCTATGCCAACGATGTTTGCTCCTTGTAAATTGATATTTACATTTTTAGTAGGCCCAACAGCCATTGATTGATGGTGGTGATGGAGTTGTTGCTGCTGTAAAGTATTCTGTTGTTGTTGTTGCTGTTGAGATATTGCCACCACCATTTGCTGCTGTTGATGAGATCCAAGCAATTGTTGATTATGCTGTTGATGATGCACTTGCACTTGAGAATGGCCAGCAATCGGTCCTGCTTGATATTGATTGACTGCAGCAGCTGCTGCTGCAGCTTGTTGTTGTGCTGCTGCGGTGGCGGCAGCAGCAGCTGCCATGGCAGCTTGTTGCTGACGTTGCTGCTGGAGGAATACCTTTACGGCTTCCTTGTGCTCAGGCGACATTCCAGTGTGAGTAATCTTTATTGGATGATCTGGAATATAGTGCCGGATTTCGACAGCTTTTCGCCCCTCCTCTGTGAAAATTTCCGTAAATTGTTGAATATACTGGTGAGCATGGGCTGGTGTGCCTAACGAGAATTGACAGGATTCACCATTTCGTTCACCTACGCGGTAATCACGATCTACGTATAATTCGCCGAGATACTCCGAGTTCATTGGTCTCTGATAGATGGACAACTTGATGTGGTATATCACACTGCGGCCCTTGTTGTCCTTTCGTTCCGTTTCGAGAACAAATTCCTCAACAAGCTGCGGTTCACAATCGGTTGTATTTTTAGGCCATTCAAAGGTTTTAGCGTAATCCTTAACATCTATAGTCTCGGGTACAGCCAGCGGTGGATAGTCTAATTTGGGAGTTCGAATTGGCTTGATGATATCTTGTGGATTTTTCGGCAGTTCTGAAGCAAACGACGAAAGCACTGCCGATGCTGAAGCGTTGGGGTCAGCAGTGGAACTATTACTATGACTATGCTTATTGTTATTATTACTACTTGAGTTGCTACTGCTAGAAGTTTGTCCGCTAACTCCGGACCCGTGAAAAGGCTTGGGTCGCTGCCGCAATCGCTCCAAATAATCACACAGATCAAGCCCACCACTATGTATCGGTTGATCGTGTTTCCTTTTTCTGTTTATTGATACTTGGGAGTACTTCCTCATCTGGCGGCGGACTTCGTGCGTGTGGAACATTTGCCGGACGTATTGACTGTTAATATCTTCTCGTCCAATCGTTGGATCTGGATCGAGGCACAATTGCTCCGATGTGACTAAAACAATTTCACTTTCCAATTGGAGTTTTTCTTCGTATGATGTTATGTTGGCCCGGTGGGCCAATCTGCGGACGTCGGAGAAGAGCGTATCATTGGTGGGCCTTAACAGAACATGATAGATATCACAGCTATTTGATGAATCTGGAAGATTTTGACGAAAATCTCTAACTTGACAAACCACACACCCTGAGTAGAAGACATTTGGCGTTTGTTTTTCAAGGATATCTGTGAGGAAGCTTGGCAGTGTACCATTATCGATGCATTGCAAAAGATCGTCCATCTCGTACGGCCAACGACGAACTTCAACCAAATTGGCATCCTCATCGTAATCATCTTCAATTTTCAGGGTCAATATAGCGCTGTTGCTATTTGGATCATCTAAAGTTATCGAACCTCGTAATTTTGGTTTGACGAACGTCGGTGGTATTGCCTTTTTAATCTGGCTTTGACTATTGTTGACCGCACCAGTTGAGAGGGAATTGCTGCCCATATTTACAAGCGCATTGTACTTCCGCTGCAGCTGAACTTGCAATCGTAATTGTTGTTGTAGATGTAGCTGTAGTTGTGGCCGCAATTGTGCTTGAGCTCGTTGTTGTATTGGCGTCTGTGGCCGCAGTTGCGGTCGTTGGGGTGGTTGTTGCAGCAGTCGAGGTTGCAGCGGCGGTCGAAATTGCGGTTGCGGTTGTTGCTGAGGGGGTCGTAGTTGTGGCTGCATTTGTTGCGGCTGCAGCTGTTGTTGAGGTGGTCGCAGTTGTGGCTGCATTTGTTGTTGAGGCGAACGTAGTTGCGGTTGTAATAATTCTTGTGGCGGCCGCGGTTGCGGTTGTGGTTGCGGCGGTGGCGGTGGCGGTGGCGGTCGCGGTTCCACTAGTGATTGTAGAACGGGCAGTTGCTGTTGTACCTGGTCCTGTAACTTTTGTTGTTGTTGTGGCAGTTTTTGAGGTCGGATTTGAGATTGAGCCGTTGGATTGATTGGTTGCAGTTGCTGTTGTATGGTTTGGGGAGGTTGAGGTTGCTTCTGAGGTTGTGATTGTATTCGTAATTGAGGCATTTGTAGGGCTCTTGGTTGCAATTGTGATTGTTGTTGGATTTTTTGATGTTGGGGATGTGATTGTTGTTGCACTTGCGATTGAGATTGCGATTGCGTGAGCTGTTGAGAGTTTTCTGATTGTTGCTGCAATTGTAACGGCTTTTGGGCTTGAACGCTAGGTTGTTGAGGCTCAAGTGGTTGTTTTACTGGTTGAATTCGTTGTTGAGTACGTTGAACCAGGGGCTGCTGCGCATTAGACTGCTGTTGAACTGCTGCTTGGGGCAGTTGTGCCTGTTGCTGTTGCACTAGTGGCTGTTGTTGTTGTTGTTGTTGTCGTAGGGCAGCTTGCTGTTGCCGAATTACAGCTTGCTGCTGCGCTTTTAACAGCATATGCTGTTGTAGTTGCATTTGCAATTGTTGTTTCAACTGTGATCGCTGAACTTGTGTTTTAGGTTGTGTTTGCGACTGCAGTCCAAGTCCCTTCCGAATCTGTTGTTGTAATTGAACCTGCGATTGCTGAACTTGAGATTGTAAACGTAATTGAACTTGTTGTGGTAGCGACTGAACTTGGGGTCCTAGCTGTTGTTGCGCGGGTAATTGGGTATTGGATTGTTGCTGTGTCTTTATTTGAGATTGCAATTTTTGTTGCAGTTGTAAACGCTGTTGCTGGGTAAAAAGTTGTTGAAGAAGTGCTCTTTGTTTCATCTGTTTTTGCTGGAGTAACAATTGTTGCTGCATTTGGAGTTGATTTGGTACACACTGCTGTTGTTGTGGTGGTGGATTTTGTTGTAATGTCATATTTGATGATTGCGCATGTACTGAACCTTGGGTTTGTTTATTATTTATCCGACTAGAGTTTTGAATATTGCTTGACGACGCAATATTATTAGATTGCAACAATGATGAAGATAGTGCTTGTGTAGCTAACTTACTATTATTACTCTTATTAGATGATTCGGTGGTTTTTTTTTTAGAAGACGATTGACGGGATTCTTCCTTGTAAACGGATAAGGAATATCCTTTGTTTCCGGGATACAGGTTTACTACTATTTTATTTAACTTCTCCCGCTGTACTAATCGTTCCAAAACGAAAGAGCGTCTACGTAGCCTCACCTGAAAGGAAGAACACATATGAACAATATGCTACCACTTATTTGACAATTGAATAAGCATGTAAGTTTACTTACAGGTTTGTTAACCTTGTTATATAGGTTGTGTGTGAACTGTATTGCATATGCCCCATTAAGAGGAAGTTTAATAAATAAGATGCTGAGGATAGCACCAATACAATATCTCGAGGGAAACAAATGACTCTAATTTTGCAAATAAAAAAGGAAGCTTTAGATACTTTTGAGGTTTCATCTTTATGGGCTACGAAGGATCATAGGATCATCGATATCTACAGTGGGAAGAAAGTTAAGCCAGAAATGCTCGGTCATTGCTTAGGGGTATCCTGTGCCACCTATAAACTTGTCAAACCCATGATGAGCCAGGTATTCGTGCAATCCACAGTACTAGATTCAATTCACTTAAATAAGGACATTGAAAAAAAAAATACAAAAAATAATAACATGAAATACTAGCTACTAGAGCCATTGGCTTAATAAGGATTGGGCAAACATTCTGAAGTCACAATCGCGCGTGCGATTCATATCCGGGGCGACAAATTACGTCAAGTTGGTTGACGAGTCAATTTGTGTCTCGGTTACGGACAAAGTATCATTCTTCGCTAGCTATTAATGAAACCAAGTTCAATGATATTACAAAATGCTCTTCTCAATTCAACGTTGGTAGAATTTTGCTAGCAGATCTCAAGTCTGCGGAGACGACTTGTTTACTATTAGTTTTCATATGAATTTATTCACGTATTGTTCCCTGAGTTAGCCCCCATTGGAATTCCAATTTCGGGGACTATTATACCACGGGAATTTTTCATCCAGAACGTAACATCGTTCAACTGTTCACAACTTTAATCTACACTCTTTGCCAAATCTCTGAAGCAAAAGATTTCTCCGGATTATGTTGCGGATCGTATAGCGTGATGTGGTGGCATTTCATTTCTATATATTAACTGTTGGAATCGGTGTTTGAAGAGATTGCTGTCATCTCCATACAAGAGGGTGGCGAACTGTGATCTTGCTTAACAGAGGATGACAATCTCAGTCATTCTGGATCGACTCTTGAGCGTATAAGATGTCTCAGCGTGGAAATGGTGAAGATAAAATTGTTGCAAATGTAATAATAAATAGATTAAAAGTTGAAAGGAAAATAACATGTCCTCCGTTACCAGTTATACAACTTTTTCCATTTACCGGTTATACAACTTTTTTCCACCGTTCCATCAGGAAAACTCTGAAGGATAGTCAGACATTTTTCCCAACCATCTCACAGAACCTATAGCATGGCCAATCATGGAAATTGAATTCATTGTAACCAGGTTGAATGTAGTAAAGTATTTCTCACTTCTCTCAAGAAACCTCATACATTTGGCCACACATTTCGCAGCTTCAAATATGTGATCGACAATTAAGAGGCAAAAAATGGAGTGCTAAGAATTGATAGTTTCTTGGCTACGACGATGCAAGTGCCATTCACCGGCAGTGTACTTACAATAGGGTTTACTTTCGACGACAGGAAACCGCACTGGCTTTTCAAGGCATTGAATTCTACTCAGTTAGATCATCTTCTACTCAGTTAGATCATTTTGATATAACCTGTTGAGTTTGGAATTCAATGGGTTGAGCATATCCAGCTGATTAGTAATGAGATTCGAAGGGGATCATCAGAAATGTTCGAATGAGTATAAGAAACGTAATGTGCTATCATAAGCTAACGAACAATTGGGTTGTGGGTAATGAGCAAGATGTCCTCTATAAAAGTGAGAAATAGAGTGGATGAGTTACGGAGCTCTCTGGACCATCAACATAAATTATATGGGAGGAAGATTCGATATCATCCAGATCTGCTTGGATTGAGTGCCTAGAAAGACGATCTCTTATCCAATGAATCAGTGTATCGTCAGTTCCATAGCAGCGCAATTTCGTAAACAAGGCTGGCTGCTGTTACGGACCCCACGTCCAAGCCCTCACCCAAAATCCCCCTCTCTCTCCATTTATTTTTAGTAGTTTTTATGTAAATTGCATAAAGTAGTGTATGCAAATTTACTACTTGACGCAATAATAAATGGAGAGGTAAAGAGGGAGATTTTTTGTGGAATTTGGGTGAGGCTTCGTGCTTGTAGCCCGTAACAGTGCCAACCAATCTAGAGGGATTGTACATTTCGGTAGAATTTGCCATTAGTTCTCACGTGGAGCTGTTGCCATGAAGTATCTTTTGGAAGTCGTTAAGGACATAATTTGATTGCAGATATTTCGGAAATTGATGGTGAATCAAGTGACTTATAGCGTTTGCGACGATAGTGAAGAGCGTGTGATTCGAATCGACGGTACCACGGTTAGAATTACTAAAAGATAGAACCAAAGCTCAACGCATCAGGCTACTGCCGCGTGTACGAATTCGATTTCTAAACTCAAGTACATTGGACTGATGTGGAAATGCTATATTATTGCTATGGTATACGGCTTTAATAGATGGGCTTTTTGGTGGTGTTGTTCTCCACTATTGGTCGTGTGTTTCTGCTAGAAACCCCATATCACTCCCTTCCCAGTAACTTTCGTTACGATCAACCTTGAAATGCGAGCGACTGAGCGAAGAGCGAGCGAGAGAGCAATCGAGAGAATGTCAGAGCAGGCGAGTGAGCCGGTCCTCTGCGTTGGAGTCGTGTGATTGCAAGTAGTAGATTTTCGTTTGAGTATGGGAGTGTATGTTATATCGTACATATCACGTCGGGGTCACCAATAGTAGCCTTTGCGACGATAGTGAGGGCGTGTGATTCGAACCAACGCTACCACAGTTAGAATCACTAAAAGATAGAACCAAAGCTCAACGCATCAGGCCACTGCCGCGTGTACGAATTCGATTTCTAAACTCAAGAACATTCGACTGATGTGGATATGCTATATTATTGTTATGGTATACGGCTGTCATGGGTGGGCTTTTTGGTGGTGTTGTTCTCCACTATTGGTCGTGTGTTTCTGCTAGAAACCCCATATCACTGCCTTCCCAATAACTTTCGTTACGATCCACCTTGAAATGCGAACGACTGAGCGAAGAGCGAGCGAGAGAGCAATCGAGAGAATGTCAGAGCAGGCGAGTGAGCCGATCCTCTGCGTTGAAGTCGTGTGATTTAAGAGTAAGAATTCGATTTCTAAACTCAAGGACATTCGACTGATGCGGAAATGCTATATTATTGCTATGGTATACGCCTTTGATGCGTTTGCTCATTCGGATTTCCTTTCGGTGTTCTTCACTATTTGTTTGCATATTGTGTGTGTATCTGTTAGAAACGCCACACTACTCCTTCCTCAGTAACTTTGTTACGATCAACTTCGTGTGCGAACGACGGAGCGAGGAACGAGCGAGCGAGAGGACGTCGGAGCAGGCGAGTGTGCCGGTGCTCTATGCGGAAGTCGTGATTGTAGTCGCAAAGTTCTGTTTACTATGGGAAAGTGTGTGCTGTGTGTACAGATCACGTCGGATTGTTGCGCTAAGCAAGGATAGTGAAGACGGTGATTTGAACAGACGATTGAATGGGTGAAAAGCGAAGCATTGAAGCATCAGGGTACTGGCTGCGTGTACGAATTCGATTTCTAAACTCAAGTACATTCGACTGATGTGGAAATGCTATATTATTGCTATGGTATACGGCTTTAATGGATGGGCTTTTTGATGGTGTTGTTCTTCACTATTGGTCGTGTGTATCTGCTAGAAACGCCACCGACTTTTAGAGTTTTTCGAAAATAATAAAGAATACGATATGAAACATTGCTATGATCGTTAAAACCACTGCAAGTCTGTTTCAACACATTAGAACCAGCCTGCAGCCACCGACGTATTTTTCTTAAATACTATTTAAGCTGCGGAATTGTTAGGTTAACTACGGATGTTCCCAAGACCGGGCGCAAGGCTAATAACCTTTCCCGGAAAAACAAATTATTATGGAACATTTAACAAGCCTCGGGACTTGCTAAATAAGGCCAAGACCGGATCCCGGTTGTAGTGCCAATGATGATGATGATAATGGTCCCAAGACCGACCAGTCTTGTATGATTTCATTCCCGCTATTCCTCTATCCAAGTATTTAGAGAACGGATAAAGTAATCCTGTAGAGACTATCCATAGATAGCCCTCGCGATATTCCGAATATTCTCATGGATGTAGGTGATTCTGGTTGTCGCGAGGCAGCCAGAAGCCACAAACATGATGGTCATACTTTTCCTTCTTTCATTTAACTTGACCTTCCCTTCATTCTTTTTCGTTTTTGTTAGTTGCGGGTCGATAGAAAGAAAGGAATGATTGACGCCCTATTTGGGAATGAGTTGAATATTCAGGGACTTTTATCTATTTTGGGAATTGGCGTCTTGCATAAGACACATGAATGAGCTTCTGCAGCAGTTTAGCGAGTGAAGTAGAGGAACTCTTTAAAAGAATTGTGGGAATCCGGACTAGCGGATTTGTTATTTTTCAACTCTTTGAATGCTCAAGCAACAGCACGAGTCAAAAAGAGAATTTGGCGTATAGTGTGCCGTTTGTTGGAAAAATTGAGGCGGAACTGATATGGGGTTGAGTAGCGTTGAGTTTGTTGCGAAATATACAGCGGGTAGATTCACTTCCTTTACTATGACTAGGGTAACATCAGTTATAAGTGAAGGATCGTATGAGGAAATAAGGTTTTTAATAGTTTTCATTATTGTCCAGAAATTCTGTTACCCGTGGAGGTGTAATATTTTTTCTCGTCTGTGGTCATGCAAGAATTTTGCGCATCGAGTATACAAATTGCTGTCATTTCTAGACATCTTGAATCAACTCCAGCTTTCTTCTACATTGTTTGATTTATACAATCGGAAGCTCAATTCTATAGTCTTACTAGTCTTACTTCACTCGGAATAGAACTACATATTCGTTTTGGGTTTGATGTTCTTTAGCCTGTGTGGAATACAAGTCTGCAAACCAAATAGAATTCCCCTTGTTAATGCGTCAGTTATAGCATCGCTAACATCTTAATTGGAGAAAAATAACAAATACTTTAAATTGTCGTTTAGACGGTTCCCGCTGTCTTTCTCGTAGAGCCATACTATTCTTTTCGGAGCTCTTTCGTTAACGCTACTGTTGGCTAGAGGAAATTTAGATGAAATAAAATAGTAGTCTAACCATAGTTCTCTCGGGTTTGATACTTTTTACCCTGTGTGGAATAAGGGTCTGTATACAAAGTAGCATCGTGCCTGTCAATGTCCGCTATAGTGTTAATATCGTTCTTGGGGAAAAATAACGACCAATTCACCTCCTCAAATAAGTTGTTCAGACGCTCTGAGTTGGCTCCTGGAACCATAGTGTTCTCTTGGGGGTTTTGTCATTAATGTTGGTGGTGGTTAGAGCAAATTTAGCTGACACAACACAGTGGTATGAACTGCCCAAGGGCGAAGAGACTTCGATTGCATATTTATTTGAATGGAAGGTGAGGAACAGGTACATTGTATTGGCGGGATGACCAGCTATGTCTGGTAACCGTGTTGCGAATTTTGTTTTTTTTTTTGGATCGACAATGATCTGTACACATGTGACCTTCAGGTGTTGTGTGTCTAGAGAGGCAAAGCCACTGAGAATGATGTACATTGAAATCACCTACAATAACGATTTCAGTGTGTGGATGTAGGGTCAGGATCCTACTAATAAGTCGTTTGAATTCGTTAAAGCACGCGTTTCTGGCCAAATGCGAGTTTTTATATAGGAAACATTAATGAATGATACGCTTACGACCGTGCAGTTTTAGCTACGCGGAGTTACATTCTAGGTTAGAACAGGCTCCATATTGTGGTAGAAGCTGATAAACAATATAATTTCGTATGTATGCGACTAAGGAACGACCTAGAAGCACTTAGATACAGGCAGATTGAATTCCCAAATAATTAACATTTGGATTTCACTTAGTGGAAGGGCCACTGGTTTATAGTTAGATGTGTGACACAGAGAAAAAATTACATCTTAGCGCGCAAAAATTACGTCGGTCGAAGTGAAACTCTCATGTCATTGGAACGACCCGGCATAGAAAAACGATATCCCTTCAGAATAATATGTAAGCCGGTACCCACAATGTATGAACACCACAGGTGTTAACGAGGCAAATAACAAGTAAACGCAAATACGTGTACGTAGAAGGTTCACTGGGTTAGACATTTTTGCGTTGGTACCAACTTATCCTTACGATGACATAAGGATGAAGCATTGGTTCCGTGTACGAACAAGACCTGTGAAAAGCGAGGAAGTTTTAACGGCATTAGAACTCTGCTAGGGAACCTCCGGTAATTACGCCTCTTCGCTCTTAGACTTCGTTACCACAATTATGTAAACTTAGCTTGTAATTTATCGTTTAAAAACCCTAAATTAACATTGTAATACAAATATTGTGCGTTGTATTGTTAAGCTTAAAGGGAAGATATTCTTAATCTGTTTTCCGGTGTTTGTTTCCCCTTCCCCTCGCCATTGGTAAGGGGTGCTGTAGGTAAGCTATTTTCAGGTACAGCAGTAGCGTGAGCTATTTTTACGTACAACAGCAGCGTCTCCCCGCCAGAGAGAGATGCTTCGCAAGGACAAAGGCCCCTATATGTACCACGGTACATCGAGTCAGTGGTATACTACGGTTTAGTTCTGTTCTTGATTTATTTCAGACATTTTTCGCCTTCAACAATTAACGTTGGTCTAACATGTTGAAGCTACAGGACAAAGTCTCTGCTTTCAACCCGGCGAAGACCCGGACTATCCTGGACCCCATTCAATCCAAGTCGACATGCAGTCTCCACGTGACACCCCTGGATAGCTACTTTGGCACCCACCAAGCAGTGAACCAATGCATGCAGCGACATCCTGAGAAAGGTTGGTGCAAGGCTAATAACCTTGCCCAGAAAAACAAATTATTATGGATAATTTAACAAGTCTCGGATATGGACCGGATACCGGTGGAGAGACTTGCTAAATAAGGCCAAGATCGGATCCCGGTTGTACCCAATGATGATGATGAATATGTTGAAGCTAATTTTTGCTTTGATTCTGTCATACCTATGGTTTGAATCGTATTTTTCACTGTGGTCGTAGTTCACTCCATTGGTTTTGTGGGCACTAGCGATTCGGTTTTATACTAACACGCACAGAAAAGCGGATTTTGAAGTGCCCTTAAATTTCAAAGCACAGTGCGAACGAAAGAAGAGGTAGTGGATAAGCAAAGGAGGTACCGATGATTTTTAAGTAATGTGTACCTGCTGCCACGAAG
Organism: Microdon myrmicae; assembly: GCA_963931805.1. Classification (NCBI taxonomy): domain Eukaryota; kingdom Metazoa; phylum Arthropoda; class Insecta; order Diptera; family Syrphidae; genus Microdon; species Microdon myrmicae. The sequence goes on along the minus strand of OZ007498.1, from coordinate 40,714,717 downwards.
TCTATATTGGCGGTCACTAAAGAGATCTTCCTTTTTTTTGTTACACTAACGCGCACACAAGGGGGGATTTTGGAGTACCCTTAAACATCAGAGCACAGTGCGAATGAACGGTGAGGAAGTGGATAAAGAAAGGAGGCGTCGATGTCTTAAATGCTTAGACATTACAGCGGCGATAAATTACACGATAAGGTAGAGCATTCCGCATTCGTGTGGATTGGCTAAAGAATGACTCTCTATGTTTGTTTGTGCGTCTGAAGTTGACTTTCAACGTAAATTGACGCGCATTCTCAGATTAACGGGTATCGCGGGAAAATGTGTGAGGAGGCGGAACACATCCAGCAAGTTCAGTTGAGTAACGACCGTGATCATACCTATAGAAGAGAGATAGGCACGATACGTTGCGCCTATGTTCTAACGACGGAATTTATCGGCTCACAGCTGGGTCCCCAATAAGTTTCACTGCTCGTTTTTGCCTCCTATCGAGCACGTGCAGTGCAATTTTGGATAGCCTGACCAAATATGGGAGTTGAACTCCATTTTGGGACGCCTTGTAAATAGTGGCCAGGTTGGATGGAGTGACGTATTTCTTGCATCTCTTAAGGAACCCCATGCATTTGGCCGTACTTTTCGCAACTTCAAATATGTGGCCGTTCCTATTAAGAATCGAATTAATTCGAGTGCCGAGGATTGATAGTTCCTTGGCTTCGTCGATGCAAGTCCCGTTCATCGATAGTATATTTACGTTGGGGTTCGCCTTTGACGACAAGAGACAGCGCTGAGCTTTTAAGGCATTGAATTCTACTCGCTGAGTTAATCCCTATTGATATATCTTGTTGAGATCGGAATTCAATGTATCAAGCATAACCTGCTAATTGGTAATGAGGTTCGAAGAGTTTGGTCGGGAATCTTCGTATGAGTATGAGAAACTCAACATGCTATCATCAACAAACGAGTGGATTGGGTTGTGGGTAATGGACAAGAGATCAATTATAAAGATGAGGAAGAGAGTGGATGAGCGTACAGAACCCTGGGGAACATCTGCATTAATTTGATGGGAAGCAGGTTTGACACCATTAAGAACCACTTGAATTGAACGGCCAGAAAGATAGTCTCTTATCCATTGGAGCAGGGAATTGTCCACTCAATATGAATGTGATTTTGATAAAAGGGCTGGATGCTAAACTCTGTCGAAGGCTTTCGAGATATCCATTGCAACAACCTTGCTTCCTCCGAAGTAGTGGATGGAGTGGCTCCACTTTTCGGTAAGCTACACCATCAAATCTCCTGTGGACCCGTTGCTACAAAAGCCACATAGGCGATCATTGAGGAGGCCATTTGATTCCAGATATTTCGAAAGTTGACGGTTAATGGATGATCCCATTATCTTCGAGAGAATAGATAAGAGGACAGGAACAATTTGTCACCCTTTTGGGAATCGCGTGAATGTTCGCTGACTTCCATCTATTTAGGAAAGGGCCAGTAGAATAGGACAAATGGAACAGTTTGCGTAGTGGTTTAGAGAGTGAAGAGGAACATCTCATCAAGAGAATTGGGGGAATGCCGTCAAGACTAGCAGATTTGTTTGCGTTTATCTCCTTGAGTGTCCGAGCAACAGTACGCGTTCGGAAGCGAATCTGACTCATGGTGTGCTGCTTATGCTCAAGTTGAGCCGGAACTGATGTGGCATCAGGCAGCGTTGAGTTGGCTGTAAAATGAGCAGCAAGTAGAATCGCTTTCTCTATTATCTGGTGACTGGTCTGTCATCGACTATTAGAGAAGGATGGATGAGGAGACCGAGTTTGGAATGTTCTTCAAAAATGCCCAGAAGTTTCTACTACCTGTGGTGTGTGAGAGTGTAGTATTTTTGTCTCACTCTCTGGTTATGCAATAACTTTGCGCGTTGAATATACGCATTGTAGTCATTTCTAGCTCTCTTAGATCTTTTCCGGTTCTCCTCAGTATTGTTTGATTTATACAACCGGAAGCTCAACTCTTTAGCCTCAATGCCTTCTCTGCGTCCGGGATCGAACTACATATTTCTCTTGGGTTTGATACCCTTTACTTCGGTTAGCATGCCAAACAGAATCCTGTCTGTTAATGGGTCCGCTATAGAGTCAACATCGTCATTAAGAAAAAATAACGACCAATGTAACTTCCCAAAAAAATCGTTCAGACCTTCCCAGTTGGCTTTCTCATAGCACCATACTGTTTCTTTTGGGAGTTTTCTCGTGAGCGTTGCTGTTGGTTAGAGGAAATTTAGCTGACACGACACAATGGTCTGAAGTGCGAAGAAACTTCTATTGTGTATTTGTTTGGGTGCGAGATGAGAAACATGTCGTGTGCTGGCGGAATTACCATCACCATGAGTTGAGCTAAATTGTTTGACTCAGCAAAGACCTGAACATACTGACCCTCGGGTGTTGTGTGTCCGGAGTGGCGAAGCCACTGCGAGTTATGCACATTGAAATCACCCGTAATAACGATTTCAGTGTGAGGATATAGGGTCAAGATCTTATCGATAGAATCAGATAGAACATGTAATTCGTTAAAGGATGCGTTTCTATCCATGTATGTAGCTAGACCACGATGTGGAAAGAACAAAAGCGCTAGGTTATAACCGAGTATAGTAAAATCGGAAATATATGTATTAGTTATTACTTGATTCTCAGTGAGTGCAAGGATTGCTGGTTTGTGGTTACCGAGATGGGCAGACACAGAGAAGAAATTGCATCCTAGGCCATGGATGTTGCAAAGATCGACGTGAAATTCCCGTCCCATTGAAATGGCGACACAGAAAACCAATCATCACCATCATCGGCACTACAACCGGGAGCCGGTCTTGGCCTTATTTAACAAGTCCCGAGGCTTGTTAAATTTTCCATGATAATTTGTTTTTCCGGGCAAGGTCATTAGTCTTGCGCCAGAGGCTCCCCGACGGGGAATCGAACTCCGGTCTCCCGCGTGACAGGTGGTGATACTAACCACTATACTATCGAGGAACCAATACCGCCTCAGAAAGGGGTGCAAGTTGGACCTGGCGATAGATAAGCGAAAGCAACCACTACAGGTGTTATGCCCTTGCAGTAGGTGCCCCACTAGATCCGTGCCGAAATCCAGGTCACATCCCTTTCGTGACGAATATCACGCCACTCAAAACACCAAAAACCCACCAAAAATTATAAATCAATTGAGAGTATCGTTGCGTGTGGGACACAACAGAGGAGCGAAAAAGAGGAATAACGGACACAAGGAAAGGAAAGGGTATGAGTTTGTGGCGTTTCTAACAGATACACACACAATATACAAGCAAATAGTGAAGAATCAGAGCCGTATACCATAGCGATAACATAACAATTCCACATCAGTTGAGTGTACTTGAGTTTAAAAATCGAATTCGTACACACGGCCCGTAGCCTGATGTGTTACGCATTGGTTCAATTTTTGGTGATTCTAACTGTCATAGCATCAGTTCGAATCACACGTTCTTCACTATCATACCAAACGTTATAAGTTTTCCCGCACTGTACACTTCCACAGAATTTTCACATTACGCTCGGACGCATTTGAGGTGATCCGTTTGTTTACTTCGGATCCCACAGAAGATTTGACGCGCAAACCAATGGTGCAATTAGGGTATCTTGTGTTTACTTAAGATACCCTAAACGGATTACACAATTGATCCGATGGTACGGATCACGAGACAGAGGCGCACGTGCAGACTCGTCTGCGGTTAGTTAATGTCTGTTTTTGGTAAGCATCATTCCTCACTAGGTATCTGTCAATTTTCAATTTGTTTCATGTTTCAAATTTGCATGATAAATTGGGTATGAAAAATATATCTGCGAGATGGGTGCCGCATTTCCTTTCAGCTGAGAACTTTTGGGGCGCATGCGTCGCAACCCCAATGAGTTTCTGGGCAGATTAGTAACTGTAGATGAAGCATGGATACACCACTATACTCCCGAGACGAATGAACAGCCGAAAACAGTGGATTGTTAAAAAGGCGAACGGACTCCAAAGAAAGCAAAGACGGTGAAATCATCTGGAAACATTATGGCTACTGTGTTTTGGGATGTGCGTGATATTATCTTCATTTGAAAATTATTTGAAAAAGGGACAGACGATAACTGGACAGCGTTATACGTCATTATTAGGTCACCTGAATGAGAAAATAAAAGAAAATCGTCGAAAATTTTCTAAAGACTTATTGACCTGTCCTCGTATTTCGTATATTTCACAAAAGTGGTGGAAGTTGCTTATTTAGAGACAGTATTCTAGTTTGTTTGTTTAGGATGCTTAATGCCAATGTGAAGGCGAAATTTTCGAGAAATAATAATTTCAGGAAGCAGTGTTGCTTCGATGGCGACCGACCGACGACTCGAATTAATAACTAAATAGCGAAGAGTTTAATAGTCTCTGAACAAGGAGGATTGTTCAACAAACGTAGCCATAAGCAATCTATCTAGATAGGCTTACAAGAATTACAGTATCGTCCCCGTTGAATGGGACGGTATGGTTTTTATGTGAACACCAAAACTTATAATTATCAATAACGTATTTTTAAAACGATTGAAAGTAAGGAGCTCATAGCTGAACTTTTCAATGTTTGATCACTTTCTCAACCACAAATCATGAATAATTGTATAAAAAATAAATAATATAAATAAGGATTACTTACCCCAGTTTGTTGTGCGTAATTCAAATCCGTCTCGATCATTTGTATATATAGTTCTCTTAGTTTGTCGTCTATACTGTAAAATTCTCCCAATGCTGGGTGTGAACTTCTCTGAACAAGTCCGCTAGCTCTTAGTAAGGTCGCTGAAGGTACTTTTAGACTTCGCGGTATTCTTGGTTGTTGCAAACTGTTGTTGTTTATTATATTGAGAGGGTTAGCACCACCTCCAGTAGTAGTAGCAGCTGCTGCTGCGGCAGCGGCGGCAGCAGTAGCAGCCCTATGCTTTTGTTGTTGCAGCAATAATCCCGCTAAATTGGTTCCAAGTGCTCCTAGTCCACCGCTAGCAAGCAGCCCATTTAGCATAGGAATTGCCGCAGGTGAAAGGAATGTTTTTGCCCTTTTACTAGGTGTAGCAAAGGAATTCGTACCACCTGAGATAGATGCTGCTGGTCGTTTTTGTGAAGACACTACCATTGTCGACGCTGCACCTGCACCAATTCCTTGACCAGATATCGTTGTTCCTAAACCACTATTCCTAATACTACTTGAACTAGTTATGGTTGTCGTCGTTGTTGTTGACGTCGAGCACGGTGGAGGAGGAGGCATTGAATGTGCAGCATTTGGTAGTGTTGGAGGAGCTAGGGATGTTATCGAATTAATATTCGATATGCCCCCTGGCGGAGGTGGCATAGGAGCATTTGCCGTAGATGTGGACGTTGAAGTTGTTGCCTTTGACGCCGGCGATTGTGTTGGCGTTGTGGATGACATGACAATTGGGGGTGTTTTACCTTGTTGTACAGTTTTATTCTGTAATGAATTGGTTGGGGATTGTGTATCGGCTCCATCGAATATGTAGTAAGGTGGTTGGTTTGGTATTTGATTAATATTATGCAATAAACTTGAATTAACAAGGCTCTGACTGGAGTGATGAATAGTCGGATATGGAGGTGGAGGTGGTTTCGGAGACGTCGTACTACTGAGGAGTTGCTTTTGCTGTATCTGTAACAGTTGCAATTGTTTTTGTTGTAATTGCTGCTGTTGGAGTTTTTGTTGTGGTTGTTGCTGTTGGTTTTTTTTTTGCTGAAGCTTTTGCTGCAGTAGTGGTTGATGTTGTTTCTCCTTTGTTTGTTGCTGAGTCTTTTGTGGCTGGGATTGTTTTGGTTGTTGTTGATTTGAAGCACTCGCCGACGGCGTTGATGATTGCACATTAGATGGGGATGGTGGAGGTACTGATGGATGTTGTAATTGTCGCCGTACATTCGTTGAATTATTTGTAACCTTTAACCGCAGGAGAGGATCATTAATTACAAACTGGAAAACAAAAAATATTCATAAAATAATTCCTGCAAATATTGAATATCTACTTATGGTATCTGACGTAAATAAGTGTTCAAGAATATATAAGAAAAGGACTGACTATGTCGGTGAAGAATTATTTTTCCTTTTCATTTTTACCCTAACAGCGCAATATAGGTCAGACATTTTTTTATTTGATGGAGGGTACAACGAAAGCAAATAAATAAGCATGTAGAATAGAAATAAAATTACCGTGTCATAGAATATTGCTGACAGACAAAATGGAGGGGAAAGGGTTCTTTATGCCACCCAAGTACGACCGATCTTGTGCGAGTTTTTACACGCCCTCGTTCAAATCTGCATGAACGAAAATAAAGGCGACTTAGAATAGAAAACCACCTCTCAGAACTATTTGAAAAAACCCGCGACGGTCTAAAACAAGGGGATCTCACCATGTGATCGAGTATGTCATCAGAAAGGTAAAAGACGACAACATCCCTGTCGGATCATACCTGAACGGCGTCACACAAGTGCTCGCATATGCGGTTGACATCGCCATTCTGGGCGATAATCTAGACACTGAAAGTAAAAACACTGAAATCGTGATGCAAGCGGTAGAAGAGGTGGGCCTGGAAATAAATGAAGACAAAGCAAAATACATGATTACTGCGCGAGCTGGTGGACCTCAGGGAATACATATAAACGTCAGAGGCAAGATATTTTAGTTAAAGAATTTAAATATCTGGGAACAATACCGGGGGCCAGTAACGAAATGTCGAAGCAAATTAACAAAAGACTACATTCCGGCCACGCTTGTTGGCACGCAGCCAGTAAACAGCGGAAATCCAAATTGCTATCACGTAATATAAAGCTCCCTGTCTATAGAACTATAATCATGCCGTTTATACGGATGCGAAACGTGGGCTCCTACAAAACGGGAAGAAAACAAATTCCGCGTATTCAAGAATAAAGTTCTAAGGGGTATCTTTGGCGGTAAATATGACGAGGAGGCAGGACAATGGAGGAAACTCCCACGAATTGGAAGAGCTATACCGCAAACCTACAATAGTGAGAGTAATCAGGAGGCGAAGACTAAGATGGGCCAGACATCTGGTGCGATTGGCAAGCGTTTGCGACGATAGTGAAGAACATGTGGTTTGAACCAACGCTATGAGGGTTAGAATCACTTAAAATTGCACCAATGCTCAACACAAGCAACGCGTGTACGAATTCGGTTTCTAAACTCAAGTACACTCAACTGATGTGGAATTGCTTGGTATACGGTTGATGCTTTTTTGCTTATTCGATATTCTATCTGCCTCGTTCTTCACTATTTACTTATGTATTGTGTGTGTATCTGTTAGAAACGCCACAGGACCGCCCAGAATTCTTGACGGTAAACCAAGGGGATGGGAGGAGAATGTTAAGTTTGACCTGAGTTTGAGTTTGAGGTGATCGGATCGAACGGTCAAGCGTGGAAGGAGAGTGCACAGAGCAGGGAACGATGGCAGAGTCGAGTCGGCGAGGTCATGAACTTCCGGGTTCCAACAGGCCAATAAATACTAAATAAACATACAGGGCAAACCTACTGATTGCTTTCAACCCATTTTATTATTCAATTTTATTTTTTACTAAATAAAAAAAAAAAGATTTTGAGTGATGGAAATCTTTATTTGGGCCTTTCATCATCAGCACTACAACCGGGAATCGGTTTTGGCCTTATTTACCAAGTCCTGAGGCTTGTTAAATTTTCCATAATGATTTTTTTTTTCCTGGTAAGGTCATTAGTCTTGCGCCAGAGGCTCCCCGACGGGGGAATCGAACCCCGGTTTCCCGCGTGACAGGTGGGTATACTAACCACTATACTATCGAGGAGCCTCATAAGCCTCATAAACGTTCACGGACCTACAGAGGAGTCCCTTAAGACGAGAAAGAAGAATACTACGAGAACGTCGAACGGGCCCTCAATGCCTGCCCAAGCTACGATGTGAAAACCGTTCTTGGTGATTTGAATACCAAAATAGGTCGCGAGTCTGTTTTCGGGCACTACACAAGTTCCCATAGTTTGCATGAGAACACTAATGACAATGGACTACGAGTCATCGAACTGGCAGCATCGAAAAACTTGGTCGTTGCAAGTACCTGGTTTCCGCGTAAAGATATCCACAAAGCCACCTGGGTATCACCTAATGGAGCCACTCGCAACCAAATTGACCACGTGTTGATAGATCACCGCCACTCCTCGAGCCTGATGACGGTACGAACGTACCGAGGTGCCAACGTCGACGCGGATCACAATCTTGTTTGTATAGTTTCCCGAGCGCGGATTGCCTTACGGAGACGTATTCTATCCGCGGATCAGGTTCGAATCAACACGGCTGCCTTACGCATTGGGAATACCAATAACACCTTTGGTCTTGGGCTTAGACTCGCCCTCGAAGAGCTCGACGGAGGGAGAGTAATTTCTGGGGCCAGAATGCCGGGCGTAGAAGAGAAATGGACATACGTTAAGAATACTGTCATTAGGGCTGCCAACTCCATCTTAGGCAGTAGTCGTAGAGATCGGAGCGACTAGTTTGATGATGAGTGCAAACTAGCGACTGAACGTAAGAATGCCGCATACCGGACAATACAGCAGTCTCATAGGACGTGGGTACGCGAGGAGGAACACAAAGAGCTCAGAAGATCTGAAAAAAGACTTCACAGACAAAAGAAAAGTGCCTGGGAAAAAACCTTGTCTGTGAAATAGAGAAAAGTTGATAACGAGGTCTGCACCAGGCGCGGAAGTTCTACCAAATAATCCGCAGTATGACGCGGTACACACCACACTGCTCTTACTGCAAGGATAAAGAGGGTAATCTGATCACCGATCCTGAAGGCACTTTAATGAATTGCTGAATGGTCAGCTCACAGAAGAATTGGAGGCTCCACCAAGACGGCAAGACCAAATGCTGCCGTCACCAAGCATAGAGGAAACATTAAAAGCCATAATACAGCTCAATTCAAATAAAGCCTCCGGAGCTAATGGCATACCAGTTGAGCTGATGAAAAAGGAGGGACAGCGTTACAATACACAATTCATGAGATTGTGGTGCACGTATGGGAGCAAGAAGAGATGCCGGAAGATTGGCGTCGTGGAATAGTTTGCCCCATACATAAGAAGGGGGATATCACACTGTGCAGCAACTATAGGGGTATAACATTGCTGAGTACCGCTTATAAGATACTCTCCACTATCCTACAAGATCGGATAGCCCCATACGCTAAAGCCATCATTGGTCAATACCAGTGTGGCTTCATCCCAGGCAAATCAGAGATTGATCAAATATTCACCCTTAGGCAGGTGATGGAAAAATGTCAGGAATTTAAGGTCCCATTATATCATCTATTCATAGACTTTAAGGCCGCCTACGACAGCATAACCAGGGTAGAACTATATAATGACATGAGAGTTCGGCATTACAAACAAATTGATACGACTTTGTAGGTTGACCATGACCAACGTAACTTGTCAAGTAAAAATAGCGGGATTGCTGTCCAAACCAATAAGCATCTTTAATGGACTTCGACAAGGGGACGGTCTGGCCTCCCCCCTCTTTAACCCGGTGTTCGAGAAAGCAATCCGTGACTCTGGCGTCATAACTAGAGGAACTATTATCACCAAGTCCAGCCAGATACTTGCCTGCACAGATGACATCGACATCATCGGTAGAACCGAATCGGCTGTACAGGACTCCTTCACCCAAATCGAGCAGGCGGCACAAAAACTGGTACTGCACATTAATGAGGAGAAAACTAAATACATGGTGGCAACTTCTGCGAAGGGAAGACCTAACGTTGGTCAAACTATCAGGGTAGTGGAGCACGAATTTGAAGTAGTGCAATCCTTTAACTACCTTCGGTCAATAGTATCAGTCGATAACAATATGGAAGAAGAAATACGCGAACGGCTGGTCAAATCCAACAAAGCCTACTATGGTCTAGCAAGGCTCTTTAAATCCCGAAATTTATCCAGAACATCCAGCTGTACTGGTCTTACCAGTACTCATTTATGGATCACACCTGGGTGCTTAATAAAAGGCACTCTGAACTCTTGGCCGCGTTCGAGAGGAAGGTCTTAGGAAGAATTGTTGGCCCCGTATGTGAGGGAGGACGATTCCGGAGACGCTACAACCATTAGTTGTACGCAATCTACCTTGAAACTAATGTCGTAAAAAAAATCAAGCTCGGTAGACTCCGGTGGGCGGGACACCTAGCTCGGATGAGCGAAGAGGAGCCTGCCCGGAAAGTCCTTTGTGGCAGGATGTATGGAAGGCGACAGCGCGGCAGACCGGATCCCGGTTGTAGTGCCGATGATGATGATGAGTAATAGACCACCGAATCAGAAATTTCCGAACGTTGCTCTTTCGTGAGCATGACTAAGATAAAAATGGAATTCTTGACTGACGTTTTGACATTGACGGATCCCCAAAAGAAGCTGCGTTTGTATTACTATTACTATTTATTGGCCTGTAGGAACCCGAAAGTTCATGACCTCGCCGATTCGACTCCGCCATTGTTCCCTGTCCCGTGCGCTCTCCTTCCACGTTCGACCAAGCGATCCGATCTCCTCGAGGTCCAACCTAACACCGTCTTCCCGTCTCCGTCGTGGCCGCCCTATTGGTCTCTTTCCAATTGGCTTACCATCAAGAATTCTATGCGTTTGTATTGAAATACAAAATTCCTATGTCCCTTTCATAAAACGATTTATCCATTTATTACGAAAGTGGTACGAAACGGTTTTCTTCCACCAGGTGCATTCCTAGAATTTGACATGACATGGCTTTGGTACAGAATAGATTCGGAATTTTAATCATCTAGGCATGTCGATCTTCCATAAATAAGTAATCACGTAGAAATCGTACCCACTCAGGAAGAGCGCCTGCGGTAAGCAGGGCGATAGTCCATACAAACCAAGAAACAGCACCAACTGTTCTGGGTGTTGAGTGACACCTAAAATCATATTCGCCAAAATGGGCAGAGCAGTTTCTATCAATGGTAAGCTTACATTTGTTTAGTTCTTCTGGGGTTAGGGTAGAAAAAGGTTGAATTTAAGTTTTACACATACGAACTTCAGTACGACATCAATAAATAACACCAGTGTAATTTATATCATTGCCACACTTAGGATAGAATCCGGTTATATTTATGATTAAAAAAGTAGATTAGGTTTGTAATTCGAGTTTCTATTACTTTTAAGAAGAAATCGCAAAAAGGACACAATGTTTTTTAAGATCTGCAAGACCCACAGTGAAGTAACAGGCAAGATATCAATAATTTTTTAGAATGGAAAAGAGGATTGGAATCGAAAGGCAGTTGTTTAAGATGTTCGTCGTGCTATGTTAAGATTTAAGATATATATAAGCTACAGTTTAGCATTTTCAGTGGAGCAAGAAGGTCAATAATATAAGAAGAAATTTAATAAGAAACTGGTTCAAAAGAAAGGAAAGAAAAACTTATGCAGTGATCAGTAATTAAGAGGTATATCATCCGCATCCTAATGGCGGTTCTCTAGCGGAAGATGTGTTACTAAAGGAGTGATTAGGATGTTATTGTTTCTTATTCGAGGTTTAAAAAGAATATCACAGCATAAAAAATTAAGAATATGAGATGAAACTTCTTCTACGAATTCTCTGAGAACTACAAGATTTTCTCTTTGGGCATATTTGGAGTGGGGTGCAAATACTAAATACCCTACTTATATTAAAACTGACACAATTAGTACACCTACATTCTGGAGGGAGAATTTGAATTGAAAACCTTTAGGATACCATTGATTTTCGAAGATTTGGTTTGGTTATAAGTTGAAGGGGAAATACCAGTCTTACAATTTCATCAATCGTAAATAAAAAACAAATTACATTGGACACAAAGAACTAAGTTATTTTTACTCTTGGAATTCTGTCTGACGGTCTGGGTTAGAAGTTCATCTTATCTCCAGTTAGTAATTTACCTTTCCCATCAAACAATACTTCTTTTTTTTCAAAGAAGATAATTAAAAAAAAACAAAGGAAAGACTCCTCCATGTGTACGATGAATTACTATTGTATAACGACTTTCCATGGATGTTGTATAATTCCGTGAAGAAAAAAATACTCTATATTATATTCCAGGCAGATGTACAACAAGTGTTTCTATTGATAATAGATGTAATACTCACATCAGCTTCTTGGCATGACGAGTCCAAGCTTTGCATTGTGCCCGAATCCTCCACATTCAATCCAATATTGTTGGTCTCCGTGTCGTGAGCCCTGTTATCCAAATTATCTAGTCAGTTCCACCAGACCCCACTGTTATTCTATAAAATCGCTGTTCTTCTTGTCTTAAAAGTCTTCTTTTTCGGTGCGAGGACGATCCTTTGCGTGCGTCTGACAGTTTTGTGTTACCTGCTCCTTCCTCTTCTCGGTTTCTGTCGTTTTCGCACTCTTTGTGACACACAATATCTTCACTTTCCTCAACACACAGCTCTGTAACATTAATTAAAAATATATAAAATATTATCATTTTCTAAATAACAAACAAAATAATGTTATTTATTTATTCTTTTTGAATGGACATACTAAACTAATAACAAATTCTTTTAAACGTAAAAATATGGGCAATTTTTTGACAGAAGTCCCTCGCTGGAGGAATAAGTCAAATAAATTGAAAGACGATGAATGGGATCAGAAATTTCCCAAATCGTACGTGCGACAGGGTGTGCTGCTGTGTGAATGAACATCAATGGGCACTGGAGAAGGGGACTATCATATTTTGTATTCAATTCAATAATAATTACTTTGTCCTCATTTGACAATGCATTTCTTAACATTTTTCACACAACTACGCGTATTTTCTAAACAAATATTATACCTCAGCCTTTGACAGTCGCAGGTGGATGATTTTTGTATAAAATTTTATCAACTAGATTCTTTTTATTCATGCTACTGCTGCTGGCGGTGTTGTTGCTGTTGCTGCTGCTGCATTGGATGCTGTTGAGTCGAGTGTAGGGGGAAAACTTTTGCACAATGTTTTGCATTTGATATGAAACCTTTATAACAAATTTTCTAATTTGGATGTAGTTTTTATAGACGCCGCGAACACATAACATTATCCACTCGTATTTTGTGATACCGGATTTACATTTTACCATTTCTTAGTCTGCAGTTTCGTATGCATTTTTTTTTCTATTAATGAAAATCTATCAAAATGAGCAATGGTCGAAAGGATGACAGAGACGACGAAAGAGGGACGACTGCAAAGTTTCTTCAGGTTGTGTTTTGACATCTGATGGGAAATTTGTTTCTGACAACTTTCTTCCTACTTGTCAGTGGTGAGGAATAAACTCGAGCACAGAAAGTAATGAATTAAAATGGAAAGAGAGAGAATTAGGAGAGACTGAGAATGTGGCTGTAGTGTATAATGCACGTGCGAGAGGAACACTGGTACATGTACCATTTGAAACGTGAAACGAAGACTAGTGGTGGCTGAAAGTATTCGTACGATGCAATAACATAAGCTATATTGTATATCCAGATATTAAAGATGCAATCATGCTCTTGTTTGTTTTTTTCTTTTAATGCCCTGCTAGTATTAGCTATATATTTTTAAGTTCCAAGTTTTCCTAGTTGAATATTAACTCTTCTCAGTAAAAAGTTATTTCACATTTCATATTTATTCGGCGCAAGGTTAATAACCTTGCCCTTAAAAATAAATTATTATGGAAAATTTAACAAGCCTCGAGACTTGCTAAATAAGGCCAAGACTGGATCTCGTATTTTGGTGCACTGATTTCTAATAGCGAAACATTAGTAATGTTTTTTTTTTTTTTGAACTTATTTCAGGAATTATAAAAAAAAAATTGTTTCCATTTCGATAAAATCGAAGATCGGTATTTCGATTTTTTTTTTATTCGTTCGATGGCTTCTGTGCATTAGAGTCCTTATGTGGTAATATCACCTTGTGTTAACTCAATTTCACCTTATTTTCGGAGACGTAGCACGAACAACAGGAAAGAGATAGAGATATGGGGTTCTGCTTATATGAAAGAACTAGTCTTTATCTACAAAAAACATGTTTTATTTTAATTTAACGATAAAAATGGCAAGGAAAAAGAAAAGCATTCCAACCTTTTTATTGGGGAGCTCGAAACCCCCTTGAGATGCTTACATCTTCACTCGGAAAGAAATCATTTCATCGTGGGTGGTGATTTCAACGCCAAACATAGAGATTCATCATCATCATCATCGGCACTACAACCGGGATCCGGTCTTGGCCTTATTTAACAAATCTCTCCACCGGTCTCGATTTCGAGCCGATATCATCCAGTTTCGTACGCCCACGCTCTGGGCGTCCTGGTATACGCCATTCCTCCACAACAGGCAAGGTCTGCCGCGCTGTCTCCTTCCATACATCCTGCCACAAAGGACTTTCCGGGCAGGCTTCTCTTCGCTCATTCGAGCTAAGTGTCCCGCCCACCGGAGACTACCGAGCTTGATTTTTCTTAAAACATTAGCTTCAAGGAAATCGTACAACTCATGGTTGTAGCGTCTCCGGAATCGTCCACCCTCACATACGGGCACACAAATCTCCTTAAGACCTTCCTCTCGAACGCGGCTAAGAGTTTAGAGTGCCTTTTATTGAGCATCCAGGTCTCGGATCCGTACATAAGTACTGGTAAGACCATGGTCTTGTACAGTAGCAGCTTGGATGTTCTGGATAAATTTCGGGATTTAAAGAGCCCTGATAGATCACAGTAGGCTTTATTGGATTTGATCGGCAGTTCGCGTATTTCTTCTTACATATTGTTATCGGCTGATACTATTGACCCAAGGCAGTTAAAGGATTGAAATACTTCAAATTCGTGCTCCACTACCCTGATAGTTTGACCAACGTTAGGTCTTCTCTTCGCAGAAGTTGCCACCATGTACTTAGTTTTTCCCTCATTAATGTGCAGTCCCAGCTTTTGTGCCGTCTGCTCGATCTGGGTGAATAACCGATAATGTCGACGTAATCTCCGTAGGCAAGTATCTGGCTGGACTTAGTGACAATAGTCTCTCTAGTTGTAATTCCAGAGTCGCGGAATGCTTTCTCCAATGCCAGGTTGAAGAGGTGGCAGGTCAGACCGTCCCCTTGTCGCTGTCCATTAAATATGTTTATTAGTTTGGACAGCAATCCCGGTATTTTTACTTGACTAGTTAGGTTGGTCATGTTCAACCTACAAAGTCGTATCAATTTGTTTTTTTTTTTTTATTTACTGACCTGTAGGAACCCGGAAGTTCATGTCCTCACCGACTCGGCTCCGCCATTGTTCCCTGTCCTGTGCGCTCTCCTTCCACATCAATTTGTTTGGAATGCCGAATTCTCTCATGGCATTATATAGTTCTACCCTGGCGTATGTCGTAGTTGGCCTTAAAGTCTATAAATAGATGATATAATGGAATCTTAAATGCCAGACATTGTTCCATCGCCTGTCTAAGGGTGAATATCTGATCAATCGCTGATTTGCCTGGTATTAAATCACATTGTTATTGACCAATGATGACTTTAGCGTATTTGGCTATCTGATCTTGTAGGATAGAGGAGAGTATCCTATAGGCGGTACTTAGCAAGGTTATACCCCTATAGTTGCTGCACGCTGTGATATCTCCCTTCTTATGTATGGGGCAAATTATTCCGCGACGCCAATCTTCCGCCATCTCCGCTTGCTCTGTCTTATGGATTTTAATGTTTCCTCAATGCTTGGTGGCGGCAGCATTTGGTCTTGATCTTGCATTGGTGGAGCCTCCAATTCTTCTGTGAGCTGACCATTTAGCAATTCATTGAAGTGCACTTCCCATCACTCCAGAATACCTTCAGGATCGGTGATTCGATTACCTTCTTTATCCTTACAGTAAGTGAAGCGTGGTGTGTATCGTGTCATACTCCGGATTATTTGGTAGAACCTCCGCACCTGCTGCGGACCCGGCTATCTACTTTTCTATTTCACAGACTAGATTTTTTACCCAGGCATTTTTCTATTGTGTGTGAAGTCTTTTTTCAGATATTCTGAGCTCTTTGTATAGACAAACATAGAGATTGGGGAAATAATATTGTGGCGTTTCTAACACATACACATACAATACACAAGCAAATAGTAAAGAACACCGAACGAACATTAAATAAGAAAAGGCATCAGCCGTATATCAAGCAATAACATAGTAATTCCACACCAGTTGAGTGTACTTGAGTTTAGAAATTGAATTACTACACGCAGCAATAGCCTGATGCTTCAATACTTTGTGGCGTTTCTAACAGATACACACACAACACACAAGCAAATAGTGAAGAACACAGAACGAAAATCGAATAGGAAAATGCATCAGAGCCGTATACCATAGCGATAAAATAACAAATCCACATCAGTCGAATGTACTTTAGTTTTGAAATCGAATTCGTACACACGGCGCTGTAGCTTCGCTTCCCACCCGTTTCTCCATGTGTTCAATTCATTTTCTTCACTATTGTTGTTAAACGCCACACTCCCGACGTGATCTGTGTACAAATAGCACACACTCTCCCATAGATAAACAGGACTTTACTACTACGGTTCCGACTTCTGCACAGATAACCGGCTCAATCGCCTACTATGGCGTTCCCCCGCTCGCTCGTTCCTCACTTCGTCGTTCGCACACGAAGTTGATCGTAACAAAGTTACTGAGGAGGGATACCAATACCAGGGGAAATCAAAAAACTGACCTTATTGCACGATGCAACTAGTGATGATGAGGGTGCTTCATATAACATGTTTTTAAATAACTCTCCGCCCTCTACACTCGAGGTGATAACGTGTGTCACAACCCTTTAGCTCAGTTTCGATTACGTTGAACTGTGGCAAAAGAAGTAATAGGGCGGATTCAAGAGAAAAGTACAACGGTGCTGCTCTTGATAGTAAACAGCATAAAAGCCCCGAGATGAAAAAGGGTGCGAATTAACGTTGATCATCGAACAAAGGAAAGGAAGTAACAGTGGAAAAATAACTATTGTTTGCGGTGCGAGAGGGGGTATTTTTAACGATACGGTAAAGTAGGAAGTTCCAATACGACTCAAAACAGTGAAGAAAAAATACATCTCTAGAAAAAGGAAAAGAAAATTAATTATAGTTAAGAGGAACAAAGTGGAGAATGAATTTTAAGGTGTTATTTTCCAACTCTACTGCTGTGTCCTACCGGATCATTTCATCCTCATAAAGCCTACAAATTGACATACAGAGTTCTAACAAATCAATATAAAACAGTGCCCGATAAGTTAAAGACATTCCTTGAGCTGTTCTCAGTATTGTCCTTTCACAACTTCCAATCAGTTTATTCAGCAAGAGAAGGTGTACCTCTGGATATAATGTATAAATTGGCAGTACAAAACATAAGGACAAGCAAACAATGAGTTTTACACAGCGCACAGAAGGAGAAACACCACCGAATAATCTAGCCAACACAAAACATCAATTAACAAGAAGGAAGACACGAAGCGAGGAAGCGAACACAGGATTTCAAAACGACGCAAAACAAACCGAAGAAAACAATCATCATCATCATCGGCACTACAACCGGGAACCGGTCTTGGCCTTATTTAGCAAGTCCTGAGGCTTGTTAAATTTTCCATAATGATTTATTTTTTCTGGGCAAGGTCATTAGTCTTGCGCCAGAGGCTCTCCGACGGGGAATCGAACCCCGGTCTCCCGCCTAACAGGCGGGTATACTAACCACTATCCTATCGAGGAGCGTTATAACCTCATAACCGTTCACGGTCCTACAGCCCTAATAGCTACGGAATATCCGGAGGAGGATCTTTCTTAGACATTATGTTTATTGACTCACGACTGAAACTTACAAACACTATCAGACGAAACAGAAATTGCTTACGAACGCTCATTGTGCATTCGCTGTAGTGATAAAACTTCCGAGCGGTCTCTTGGAAATCGATGAATGTGTGATACCGCAACCGGTCAAATACGGAGGAATGCGATGGCCGCGCTTCACCACGCCTCTAACAAGAGAACTCCGGTCGAACGGTGTCAAACCACCAACAAATAGAAATCTATGCAATGACGAAACCAACGAGTACATACAAAAAATGGATGAAACCATAAAACGAACAATGGGCAAATCAGTACCAAAAATAACACCTACCGTCAACGTAAACATTAAGCTATAGAATTCGTGAAATGGTTGGGAGAAATCCTTGAGTACCTTTCGGAGCTTGGCTGATGAACACGGTCAAAAAAAAAAAAAATACATCTCAGGCCGCGGACTCAGCGCTATAGGTTCGACTTTCCTGTGAGAAGTGATATTAAAAAAAAGACAACGTAAACATGTACCAAAACGCAACTATCAACGCGCTGTGCAAGGAAAAAAGCAGACTGCTGTCTAAACTAAAACTACTATACAGACGGTTCACAGATAGACACGATCGGTATATACTCCCACTGAAGTTTAGATTGAGAAACCCCCAACACCTAATAAAAGCTAACTATAGGTTAGCTACAAATATGTACTGGAACAATAGAATTCGGGCTATAAAATCCAGCAACCCCCGCATTTTCCCCCAAATAAATAAAATATGTCATAGGTATAATCATAATTAGATTCAGTGTCTCCAAATACCACGAAGCACTTCCAGCACCGTGAGTAGGGCGTTAGAAGATACTCACAGCTAGGCCGGCTTGCCGTAAGAGGCGACTAAAGGCCGAGTGGTAGGTGGGATTCCAACGCCCTTTGGCCGGCTGAAATACCATTTCATCAAGCTTTAGGCTCCGTGAAATGGTCGGGAGAATGGGTATCTTTCGGAGCTTGACTGATGGACCGGTTCGAGAGAAGGTCGGTTTAGGTGGTAGTCGGTCCCAAGGTGAAATACCACCCCGTCACGCAGTACATACCGCGATATCGTCAAGAGAAATCTTCGACGGTGTTTCGGATGTGTGGCTGATGGCCCGGACTGACACGAAGATAAGTCATGATGGTATTTTCTGATATAAGGAATTCTGGAGGTAAACTAGTCTCCCATTCGGATCTCCGGGGGAACATCATGCAGATATTATGATAAATAACCGAACTTTAACATCATCGCATAATCAGGCTCGCTCTCGAGGCTCTGCCCACGCTCGACTGGTAACGGCATTTTGTAATATCAGGGGCATCGGTTTCACCAACACGAATGTAAATGCCGTTCAAAGCTCTGGAATTCCGTCCTGGCATTAGTTTTTCCGGAGCCTTACAAGCTGCAAATGTTCAAAGAGAACTGCAACAGTTATTTGGGACGCCGTGTCGGCGCTATAGGTTCGCCTCATGAGTTTGATCATGAGTGCGGGAAGAAATTCGAACAACGTAAACGCCTCAGAGTCCACTTACAAAGATATGATGAAGTCAACGCAGAAAGATGCGCGACAATTCGGAAAGAGTCAATGAGACTCTTCAAACGCAAAAAAAATTGGAATGGGAGAAAACTCGGATGGAAATAATTCTAGAAAATGCTAGAGCAAAAAACATCAGAGGTATGTATGTCGGCATAAATTCAATTAGAAATGGCTACCAAGGGAGAGCCAACAAAATTCGAGACGCAGACGACTATCTGGTCACAGAAACAAACAATATCGTGACACGATGGAAGCAGTACTTTGAAAACCTACATAACGTGTCCACCCATCAACCACAAATAAACGCACCAGACGTAAATATAGCCGAGGCTCAGATCCCGCAGCCCTCTTTCAACAAAGTTGTAGACGCAATAAATCGATTGAAAAACAGCAAGGCTCCGGAGTCGACTCCATACCGGCAGAGCTTATGAAGCATGGAGGAGAGACAAACGCCCCAAAGATCCACCAACTGATCAAAACAATATGGGATAAGGAAGTCACTCCGGTGGAATGGAAAACCTCAATGGTCGTCCCCATTTTAAAAAAAAAGCGACAGATCTGACTGCGAAAACTACAGAGGAATATCATTGCTCCCAACCACATACAAAATACTAACAACTGTCATACTGGAAGAAGAAGTACTGGGAGACTACCAGTGCGGATTCCGTAGGAACCAATCAACGAGCGACCAAATGTTCACAGCAAAGCAATTGCTGAAAAAGAAGTGGGAATACGGAGAAACGGTTCACCAACTGTTCGTTGACTTCAAAAAACCTGATGACACCATCGCAAGACAAAGACTTTAACATATTGTAGTTGAGCTGGGAGTCCCGAAAAAATATACCGCCCTCATTCAAATCTGCATGAACGCAAATAAAGGGCGAGTTAGAATAGAACAACACCTCTCCGAACCACTTGAAATCCGGGACGGATTAAAACAGGGGGATGACCTCCACCATGTCTTTTTAACCTTCTGTTAGAGTATGTCATCAGAAAGGACCGGATCATCCCTGAATGGGGTCACACAAGTGCTGGCATGTGGTAGACCAACGGGAAAGAGAACGGCCGCGATGGAGATGGGAGGAATTGATGGTTTGACCTTGAGGAAATCGGGTCAGATGGTCAAGCGTGGAAGGAGAGTGCAGGACAGGAGACGATGGCACAGCTGAGTCGGTGAGATCATAAGCTATAGGCAAATAAATAGTAATAGTAAATAGTGGTCCTTGGAGTATTTTTTGCTAGTTTCCGACCCGAAACACGGCCAAAAATTGAAATAACTCGAAAACACCATATGGTTACTATGTTTCATAGTTTTCGATGTGGATTATCAAGACAAGAGGGCATCGGTGAACTTAATTCTTTATATGGCGATGAAGCACCATCCTACAGCATTGTGAAAATCTGGTAAAATGAATTTAATCGTGGCCGACGTTCACTTCAGGACCAACTTCGGGAAGATCATCCAAAATCGATTGTCGTGCTAGAAAGCTTCAATGCTGTGCGTGAACTGACAATGCAAAGTCGTCATGTGATATACCGTGAGATTGAGACATCCATGGGTGTTATCATCACGCGCATCAAAAAAGTATTGCATAATCATTCCGCCATAAAAGAATATTTATTAGTGTTGGTTGCTGCATAATGTAAGAAATGCTCAATAGGGGCTCATGGCGATTGGTAAAAGAAAATGTTGAAAAATTAATCACGGCGCATCAAATAGTGTGTAAAGCCTCTCCACAGGTGACATATCATGGATCATGGATAAATTACGTGGTCATCGTTTTTCAAAACTCAAAATACTCGCTTGGAGTGGAAAAGTGCTTCAAAAATTGATTCGAACGCATACAAACGTGTATGGCGAATATTTTGAAAAACAAAACTAATTGCGGTGATAAATATTTCTTTTTTAATTATTCGGTCGTGCCATCATTATCTTTTGGGTTTTTAATTAATTAAATATAAACTCGGTCTTATGACGTTCCGGTTAACGCCCATATGTGTATATACTATACAAATTTGTGCTTGCTTGTAAGCGCTCCGAAATTATTCATCTGATTGGGAAGAAATTTTGTTGACACTGTTACATTTGGATACACTTTCTGAATAGTATCATTGTATAGTAAGTGGCACGAGATTTAATTGTTCGATAGCGCATCGATCATTTGATTGAGATGAAACTTTGTATAGATATTTTCGGCCTTTGTTTGAATGTTTCTGCCGTTGGGTCATCAACATACATACCAGTAGGTGGTGCATGAGTCGTATCGGATTATTGTACTTTCACGTTCGTCAGATTGATATGAAATTGTGTGCAAATGTTGTTGACACAACAACATATACTGCCAATTCAAAAACACCATGCTTGAAAGAAATTTAGTGTACAAAAAGGTATCACAGACAATTCATTCGGGCAACACGTACCGGTGATAATGGCTAGCCTCAGTACAGACGCCGAGCTAGTCACATAGCTACGATGAATATGGGAAATGCTAACATTTAAATCGATAACAAATCGATTGTTATTAGCTCTTCCTATCAGAAATATTTAAAGCTCACATCAAAGTGGAATATTGTAATTTATTAAAATCTATCATATGCAAATAAGTCCATAAGGCCAGCGGCACGGTAGCGCCCAGTATTGATAGCGCTCCACGCATGGATGAAGTTGTTCAATTTCAAACAAGTGATTACATCAGCAGCACCTAGACTATGTAGCGCATTTTAAGTTTCCCAATTTACAATAGTCACAGCAACGTTGTTCATTTCAGGGTGTGCCTTAATGATGGGCAAAGAGTCTATTTTACATAGAAGTACCAAAGTTAAATCAAATATATCACAATAACATAATCTGGACACACAGGTTTAAGGCAATCAAAACCAACATTCTTCTGACGAATTCGGCCATATTTACATAATACATCCAAATAACGCCGAATGGTATTATTTGAGAATGCTGTTAATTAATACCTAAGACTGAACTTCATTTATAAATCTGAGGACGATCTATGGCCTAGGATGCGGGCGTTTGGGAAAGTTCATTAGAAGTTGATCTTCATTTGTTGTCTTTACCAACCACCTGGCTTCTGATGAAATTGTTGTCCATGGTGATTTTAATGTACACAAGCCCGGCTGGTTAGTACATTCTAACTGAACCGATGAGGTTGGGAGGCTAGCGGTGATGTTCACTGTCAGTCGCATTTTGACTCAGCTCGTGGAGGAGCCCACGCGAGTACCGGATACCCGAGGTGATTATGCGAACACGCTGAATTTGTTTTTTACATCTGAGCCGAGCATTTATACCATGGAAGTGACTGGGCCACTGGGAAACTCAAATCACTGCTTGGTATCTATCGCGCCACCACTTAAATTTCATGCGAATAACCGACCTAAGCAGCTTCGTCAAGTGTGGAGGTATGGGGCTGACAATCGGGACAATTTGCGATATTTCTTTGCATCCTTTCCGTGGTGGGGGTGCGCTTTGGAGACTTCGATGTTCACGCATGCGTGGAGTCGCCCACAGCAATTATTCTTCTCAGGATGGAGATATACATTCTACATACTCTAATCCCACAGAGGTCAACAGAACTAATTTTGTTAGAGTCAGACGCGTGCAAAAAGGCGATTGATTCCGCGAAGAAGACTTAGAATGACAAAGTGACCAATAAACTCCTTGAGTACGCAACTAGTTATCCTCCCTTCTGGTCAGTGGCAAAGGTTGTCAACAGTAGCTTCCTCCTCTTTTCCTCAGTTAGTGACGGGCAACGGAGCACTAGTATTACGTGGTAACCTCCCCCACCGCCTTTGTCCCGCTGCGAATCGAAAGCATAAAAATAAAGCCAATGTGTTCGAGAAATTATTCTTCGCGAATTCAAACCTCGATGTCGGTGTTTTGAAGCCATCTGTCATCGCGCCGGTGCGGTGTTCGATGCGGGATGTAAGGTTCAACCCACGTACTATTCAACGCAATCGAACGAATGATGTTCAAAGGAACAGTCATTCAGTAAAGCGCCGCCTGGTCTACATTGGGAAAGCCAGTTCCAACAATATCTAATTAAAGTTCCATCGCAATCAGATGAACGGTGTACGCAGGAACAATTATCCTATGCAGGGCCACCTGGTTCACGTTGATAGTACGATCACAGAAACCTTCACGCTGGTGTCAACAACAACTTACCAAAGATTAATCGCAATCGGATAAAGGGTGCGAGAAGGAAAATGAATCCGATATAAGGCCTCTTGCTGTACGTTGATGGTACAATGCCGATAACCTCTACGTTAATGCCAACAACAACTCACCAAAGTTTCATCGCAATCGGATGAATGGTGTTCGAAGGAACAGATATCCGACATAGCGCCACCTGGTGTACGTTGGTAGTATGAACACAGAAGTTTTCACGCTAGTGCCAACAACAACTTACCAAAGATTCATTGCAATTGAGCAACCGTCGACGAGTCAGCACCTGCGCTTCTGCCTCGTGATCCATACCATCGGATCAGTTGTGTAATCCGTTTAGAGTATCTTAAGTAAACACAAGGTACCCTAATTGCACCATCGGTTTGCGCGTCAAATCTTCTGTGGGATGCGAAGTAAACAAACGGATCACCACAAACGCGTCTGAGCGTAATGCAGTGATATATATGGGATTCGCGCCGTAGTGTGAAAATTCTGTAGATGTGTACAGTGCGGGAAACCTCATACCCTTTCCTCTTCTTGTAGGTGGCTTTCCTCTTTTTCACACCTCTGTTGCCTCCCTAAGGCATCGATACTCTCGATTAATTTATAATCTTTGGAGGGTTTATGGTGTTTTGAGTGGCGTAATATTCGTCACGAAAGGGATGTGACCTGGATTTTGGTGTTTGAGTGGCATAATATTTCTCATGGAGAGAATGTGACCTCGATTTCGGCACGAATCTACTGGGGCACCTACTACAAGGGCATGACACCTGTAGTGGTTGCTTTCGCTTGTCTTTCGCCGGGTCCAACTTGCATCCTTTTCTGAGGCGGCATTGGTTTTCTGTGTCGCCATTGCAAAGGGACGGGAATTTCACTTCGATTTTTGCAACATCCGTAGCTTAAGATGCAATTTCTCCTCTATGTCTGCCCACGTCTGTAACCAGAAACTAGCACTCCTTGCACTTACCGAGATACATGTAATAACTGATGCAGATATTTCTGATTTTACAATACCCTGTTGTAACTTAGTACCTTTGTTCTTTCCACATCGTGGTCTAGCCACATACATAAGAAGTGATATTGCTTTTTAGGTTCTGCGACAATATGGGCTCTGCTCCAATCCAGAATTTAATTTCTCGTGGTTAAAACTTCACGTTCGTAGTCATATCATACATTACTGGTTACCTTATAGAAGCCCAAACTTGGATAGAAACGCATCCTTTAACGAATTTGATGTTCTATCTGATTCTATCGATAAGATCTTGACCCTATAACCCCACACTGAAATCGTTATTGCGGGTAATTTCAATGTGCATAACTCTCAGTGGCTTCGCCACTCCGGACACACAACACCCGAGGGTCAGTATGTTCAGGTCTTTGCTGAGTCAACCAATTTAGCTCAACTCATTGTGATGGTCATTCCGCCAGCACACTGTACCTGTTTATCACTTCGCACCCAAACAAATACACAATTGAAGTTTCTTCGCCCTTGGGCACTTCAGACCACTGTGTCGTGTCAGTTAAAATTCCTCTAACCAACAGCAACGCTTACGAGAAAACTCCTAAAATAACAGTATGGTTCTACGAGGAAGCCAACCGGGAAGGTCTGAACGACTTTTTTGGGAAGTTAAATTGGTCGTTATTTTTCCTCAAGAATGATGTTGACTTATAGCGTTTGCGACGATAGTGAAGAGCGTGTGATTCGAGCCGACGTTATCATGGTTAGAATCACTAAATGATAGAACCAAAGCTCAACGCATCAGGCCAATTCTCAATGGCTACTACTCTATGTTCAGCTCTTTACTGAGTCAAATAATTTAACCCAACTCGTCAATGAGCCAACACGGGTTCCAGATATAGATGGTCATTCCCGCAACACACTGGACTTGTTTCTCACCTCACACCCAAACAAATACACAATTGGAGTTTCTTCGACCTTGGGCACTTCAGACCACTGTGTCGTGTCAGCTAAATTTCCTCTAACCAACAGCAACATCAAGGAGAAAACTCCAAAAGAACAGTGTGGTTCTATGAGAAAGCCAACTGGGAAGGTCTGAACGACCTTTTTGGGAAGTTACATTGGTCGTTATTTTTTCTTAATGACGATGTTGACTCTATAGCGGACCCATTAACAGACAGGATTCTGTTTGGCATGCGAACCGAAGTAAAGGGTATCAAACCCAAGAGAAATATGTAGTTTGATTCCGGGTGCAGAGAAGGGATTATGGTTAAAGAGTTGAGCTTACGGTTGTATAAATCAAACAATACTGAAGAAAACAGGAAAAGATCTAAGAGAGCTAGAAATGACTGCAATGCGTATATTCAACGCGCAAAGTTCTTGCATAACCAAAGAGTGAGACAAAAAATACTACACTCTCCCGCAGGTAGTAGAAACTTCTGGGCATTTGTGAAGAACATTCCAAACTCCGTCTCCTCATCCATTCCTTCGCTAATAGTTGATGACAGACCAGTCACCAGTGCAATAGAGAAAGCGAATCTACTTGCTGCGCATTTTGTAGCCAACTCAACGTTGCTTGATACCACATCAGTTCCGGCTCAACTTGAGCATAAGCAGCACACCATGAGTCAAAGTCGCTTCCGAACACGCACTGTTGCTCGGGCACTCAAGAAGCTAAACGCAAACAAATCTACTGGTCCTGATGGTATTTCTCCAATTCTCTTGATGAGATGTTCTTCTTCACTCTCTAAATTTCTTAATCTACTCATACGATTTTGGTTAACAAGCCATTTCATTCTTAATTCATAATTCACTCAATACAATTTGCTTATCATGCTATTCTACTTTCTATCACCAGCTTGGCGCATAGTGTAAGAACAATGACGCGATTTGACCCAATTAATTTGTGAATCACTAGCTAGTCACAAGCTCGCCAGCGGGTATCATATGATTCTTTCAAATCGTAACTGGAGCAACTCGTTTCTTTTACTTAATGAAAAGAATCGACCTTGAATTATTGTCGACAACGAATGCTGGTTACGTGACACTTGCTAATTGTGACAAGGGCAGTTGATTCATTTGATATTATTCTTCATGGTCATTTCATGGACATGTTGTTACACTACAGTACAGTCCAGTTCACGTAGAATGCGTTGAATAGTGCGTGGGCGAAATCTCACATCCCGCATTGAAGACCGTACCGGCGCGATCACAGGCGGCTCCAAAAGGAGGGGATCGAGGTTTTAATTTTTCGCGAACACATCAGCTTTATCCTTTGAATTTGTGACTAACGTCCCGCTCTCTGTCACCAACGGAGGAAAAGAGGAGGAAGCGAAGTTACTGCTGACAGCTTTTGCCATTGACCAGAAGGAGTGCGAACCAGTCGGTCTGTGGGGAGGAAGTATTGTGCCTAACATTGACACTCCGTTCACTTCCTCCTCCATCATAAATTGTTCGCTGCGTAAAACACCGAACATAACAATCACTATCACTGGTGGAAACTGCAACACAGGGAAGTAAAAAATTAAAACGCACTGTCTAATGGTGATCACCGTTTTTATTATTTTAATAGCTTAGTTCTTTTCACTTTTTACACACTTTTATTTGGACCGCGGTCACTAGAGAAATTGGTGTTTATTTTTTTACTTGACTTCACACACAGTTTTATTTGGACCGCGGTCACGAGAGAGATTGGTGTTTAAATTTTTACTTGACTTCACACACACGACTCAGGGGTATATTGCGTCCGCAGCGCTACAGGCAGCGCTGTAATTTGACTCTACGATATTCGTTCGTTGGCAAAGGAATTCGGCCAGTGAAACTGGCTCTCTTAATTAAGGAGTGCATTTCCCTATTCCAAGAGAGACGTAAAGTCTCTCTTTGGGATAAGCAAACAGATCTCATACAGAAGATCACCACGGTACACATGTAGGTGTGTACATTGGTTCTTTTATGGAGCCATGGCAAAGAATCTAAACAAAGAAAGGGAAAATATGTGCATTCATGGACTGCGAGTTCGGTAGAGCAAACAAAACCGAAACTCGTCGGATGCTAATTGGATCTTTGTTTGAGCTGTGCGTGGCGGCTAAATAAATAGACGCACCGCATCGAAGAAATGGTGTTAACGGATTTTAGGTAGATTACCGGGAAATGGTGTTTTGGCATCACTGGTAAGGGTAAGTATTGAATTCCTATTTGTATTTGGTTATGCTGTAGGATTTAATTGATGCCAAGAGATGCGTATATTTGTTTTGGTCCCTTGGGTGTAGGTCGCCAGCCAATGTGTTTGTATGGTGATTTATGATATACATGATGAAGCTGGGATAATCCAACTCAAGGGTAAGATTTCTTGATTATGCGGTTGTATTATATATGAACCGTGGCGCAAGGCTAATAACCTTGCCCGGAAAAACAAATTATTATGGAAAATTTAACAAGCCTCGGGACTTGCTAAAAAAGGCCAAGACCGGATCCCGGTTGTAGTGCCGAATGATGATGATAATGATGATTATATATGAACCGATGAATTTTCTTTCAGGGAATTTATGATAAGCTTGGAGAGAACTCTTATAGGGGATTTTAAATGCGAAGTTTTGCATGCAGGTAAGAATTCTCTTTTCCAGGAACTTTTTGATTACAGATTTGATCTCTTTAATGCGTGAAGCATTGAAGATGCTAATGCTATTGCAATTATTGTGTTATTATATTGTGTCCAAGGGCGAAGATACTTTTGTGTATTTGTTCGGGTGGGAAGTGAGAAGGAGGTCCAGTGTGTTGGAATGACCATCCACATTTGGCGCCTGTATTGGCTCATTGACGAATTGAGTTAAACTATTTGAATCAGTAAAGAACTGGACATACTGACCTTCAGGTATTGTATACTGGACTGGCGAAGCCATTAAGTGTAGTGCACATTGAAATCATCCACAATAACGTTTGTATCCAAGTTTATGCTTCTGTAAAGAAAGCAGTAATATATGATATGCTCACGAACGTGAAGTTTTAGCCATGAGCAATTAAATTCTGGATTGGAGTAGAGCCCATATTGTAGCAGAAGCTGATAAGCAGTATCACTTCGTATGTATGTAGTTAGACCACGATCTGGAAAGAACAAAGGCACTAGGTTATAACCGAGTGTAGTAAAATCGGAAATATCTGTATTAGTTATTACCTGAGTCTCGCTAAGTGCAAAGATAGTTGGTTTCTGGTTACCGACGTGGACAGACACAGAGGAGAAATTGCATCTTAAGCCGCGAATGTTACACAGATCGACGTGTAATTCCCGTTCCATTGAAATGGCCCATCACCTAAAACCAATACCGCCTCAGAAAAGGATGCAAGTCAGGACCACCGATAGAAGAGCGAAAGAAACCACTACAGGTATTATACCCCTGTAGTAGGTGCCCCACTTAATCCGTGCTGAACTCGAGGTCACATTCTTTCCATGAGAAATATTATGCCACTCAAACACCAAAATTTCTCCAATTATTACAAATCAATCGAGAGTATCGATGCTCGAAGGGCGCAACCGAGGTGCGAAAAAGAGGAAAGGGTATGAGTTTTTTCCGCACTGTACACTTCTACTCAATTTTCACACTACGGCGCGTGTGTGGAGATCTGTTAATTTATTTCGGATCCCACAGAGGACTTGTGGCGGTTCCGGCAATCCCCACGGTTCGCTTACCTGAAAAACCCCCATAACTTCAACCCAACTTATAAGTTTCGCTAATGCAAGCGCATTAGCACCTTAAGTGCTTTACGCATCTAGGTTATCAAATTCATAATCTAAAAGTCCCTGTAAAAGAAAACTTACCTTTCATGCATCTCTTCGCATACAATTCCCCGTAAGATTTCTTTTCTACCTTTTCAGGAATCCCAAAACCTATTCGGTACCTTCGGTTGCCAGGCAAATTCCAACTGTCCCACACCCTCACCGCAATCTCCACCCAGCATAAACATTTCCTACTACAAGGACATTAATGCTCTCAATGCATTACCTGGGAATGCCTGCAAAGAATTTTTCCTACAAGGGTATTCATACATGTATCAATGCGTCTTTGCATAAGCGACCTAAAACCGAATTTCCAATTAGTGTAGATTTTCACACTAGAGTTCAACATTTGCATCGCCATAGATACCATGTACCATTGTCACAGATGGTATATACAAACTGTCATTGTATAACCATCTAATCTGCCTTGCAATGACTTGCAACTATCGATTCAACTGCAAGTAATTCTCTCGGAAATTGTTTTTTTATTTGAATCTTCAAACAACCACCGACGTCGCGCTTAGCCGTCGGATTGGATTCAATAGCATAAACATATGCAAACAAAAGAATCCGATTCTCCCAGTCGGCAGAGATACGATATACTATCTCCATTATTTCAATCCCTTTTAGCATCTAATGAGTGACTGCTATTTACTCAGCCGACCCTCAATACCGGACGATGCACTAGGTCGCTTCTTCCCTTGTCTGTATCCCTTGTCTACGTTTCGTTTCGCTTTTGACCTGCAAGCGTTATGTAAACAACACAGATTTGAACCATCACACACATACCACCATGATCTCCATTACGAGATCTGGTTCTCTATTTCACCAAGAGAGACTTTACGTTTCTCTGGTGGTAAGTAAATGCATATCTTTAGTGGAGAGGATATCTACCACCACACCACAAATTCACCCCAAACGAAAGTTGAATCTTTGAGTCCATTTCCATCCGCCGACCGCCGAGGTCGTGTCTTCCCCGTTCCCCGTTTCGCGCACGGGGACGTAGATATTCTGACTCGCGTAGAGTGGTCGGGCTATTAATTGAAAGTAAATTTTGTTATACCAGTAGTGTACACTGTCGTATATTTTCTTTTTTGTGCATCCGTTCGTCGTCTGTGTAATTTTATCTATAAAATATAAACTAATTAAGTGTAACCCGATTTGTTTTAGATAAAAAGAACCTCTCCAGAATAAACAAAAAGTGTGTTTTACGCATTTACTTCAGTGTGTTTAACTTTTCCGCCTTGTGGACGGTATGTCGTGAAGTTCGAGCACCTTCGGTGGACTATGTTTTCCCCTTACTCCCGGTTGTGGACAAACGTGGCGGCGTTTCGTCCTTTTCCTTCAGTGTTTTACGCGGCGAACAATTTATGATGGAGGAGGAAGTGAACGGAGTGTCCGTGTTAGGCACAATACTTCCTCCCCCCAGACTTGTGGGGGTTTTAGTTTGTGATCCACAATTCAATCAAAATTTCTTTAAAATAACATTTAAAATTGTATGTTCGGTGGCTCGGAAGGGGCTCACCGAAAAGAGAAATGAACACTTTTAGTAAGTACGCAAAAAAAGGGGGGAAAGAAAAAGGGAACCTGTTGTCCAGCGCTGGGTTTACTGACGATGTTGAAGTTGCTGATGTGGTCCGTGATGTTTGATGATGTTGAAAATGATGTGGGGTTGTGGTGGGGGTTTATTTGCCTATTGGGGTGTGGTCTTGCATGTTTGCGAATGAATTACGGATTTGGGTTATGGTGACGCGCTGTTAGCGGTCAAAATTGGTTGGGATTGTGGGTTGGTTCTCCGTGTGGCATAGAGAACCCCCACAGACTTGTCGCACGATAGTGCAATTGAGTCTCTTGTGTTTACTTAAGATACCCAAAACGGAGAAGTGCACGGGCTGTCACGTTGGCGCCTAGACTAGGACTTGTAAGTGACCGTTCCGTCTGAGAGTTTATAAACCAATCTCTTTTTATTTCATTATTACCAAAACCAACTGTTTTTGAGGAACTTTTAATTACTAATAGAAATGGGAGTCCTATTTTTATTAATAAAAATACGATCATATTTTTAGACGGTTTATAAATGGCTCATCATTCACCTCGACCGTGAGGTCGATGGGTAATTTTTTGAAATTATAGTTCAATTCTAATCGGCGCACACCATCTACAGATGTAGTCTTTACTTCCGAGGTGATTAAGATGCATTTATCAAGGGGTATTCCATACTTTAGTAATTTTTTCAAATTTTAGTTCAATTCTAATCAGCGCGCACCATCTCCGTATGTAGTCTAAACATCCGAGGTGATCAAGATGCATTTATCGAGGTGTATTCCTTGTTAATACAAGATTTGTGACGAATGTAGGCACAGTAGTTTTGTTTTTATTTCTTCTTTATTCAAATATATTCAAGGTTTCATATAAAGTGATAGACACTATAGGCTTAAAATAATATATAAGGAAACTTCAAAGACACTCGGTGTTTTTATACAATTAAAAACAAAGCAAAAAAAAAAAAAAAACAGAGTCGAATCCCGCTTCACATTGACTGAACTAATAAAAGTAAAAGTGTTTATATTGCGGTTTCTGATTGATACACGACACCTGTTTTTTACCTGGGCCCTGGGTCTTACTTGTGTTTACACAGGTGTCCATTCATGGTTGACGATACCAAATACCTTAGTGGTATTGTTTGCATCGTAGAGTTTTTGCTGGATGCCAACATAGAGGTTTTGTCAGATGTGTGTATTTGAAGTCCCTGATTTCGTTATTTGTTAATAAAATTCAGAAATAAATTTTATGAACTTTCACCCACAACTAATTTGATATGTTAATTGAGTTTCTTTAATCAACGCGCGGAACTGCAACATTACCTAGAGTTGTCACTTGCAACTATGCATGCATGATCAAAGGCATGATACACCAGCTCAACCCTTGAGGTGACCTTAAGATCTATATTATGAAAACTTTGAATAAAATAGGGAGCGTTTATCAGATTAAATATATATCGGACAAATGTTGACTATGCGGGCAGACCTCGCTCCACTTGTCTACTTTTTTGATGACTTGGCGGGATTGCCTATCCCCGGCGTGGAATGGTGTTACCATACAGTTTTGACTTTAAATAACCTCGATGGGAAGATGTTTTCCATATAATGCTTCTACGGAACTTTCCCCACAGAACATTCATCGTTTCGCTCACTGTCTGACGAGTGGCACTGTTAAACCTTATGCCGCGTTAGCGATCATTGTTCATGGTAACAGCTTTTTCGTTCATGGTAACAGCTGTTTTCGAAAAAGTACAGGCCGATAACGACAGTATCCCAAAACCACATTTTCTCCTTATGGATGCACTGCTTTGTCAAGAATCACTCTTGGATTTACATCTGCCTAGAAGCACATCTTTAGTTAATTAAATTGTTCTGTTTGTTGATGAATCCGGACAATGACTTTCGTTGCTGAAGATAATTCTGGGTGAAGTGGCCGATTACTGTGGCCATCTCACGCATACATTGGGCTATGAATGGTAGTCAGGATTTAGTTAGTTGGATTCCAGATTGAGCTACCGGAATTGGAGATATTCTAATGATTTTTACTACTGAGAAAAAAAAACCGAACGGAATTAGAGGAACAGCAGTGAAACTCTAAACGCGTTTTTCTCGACCCTATGTTTTTCAAAACGGTGCACGCGACATCTCGAGTTGTAATCGATAGATTGCTTTGAAATTTGATATTTTGCGATTTTTTCCGTATAATATTAATAACAATTACTTGTACTTTCGTCTCAAAAACGTAGAAAAAATCAGGATTTCTTGTTGTCCCAAAGAGGAGCAGAGCAAAAGTCCTACATAAAAAAAAATGTTTAATAACATCCTTTACTGGATATGAATAGTATAATCTTAAAAATTTAATTTAATATCGGTTTTAAATTGTACTTAATTTAGTTTAATTAAGTTAAACGTGTAGGGATTTACTGGACCAGTGTTCAGCTCCCAACTCGATTTTAGTATGTTAGATTTTAACATGTTAATTCATGAGGTTTCGTCCGTTTTAGCCGTCTCAATTCGTGGGTAATATCCAAGAGCTGAATAGCTTCTACGTTGGTATGATTATGTAGGCGTCTTTCATGTTTGACAGCATATTCTTAGATAACTTCATGAATCCATTTGATCTGATTTGATTTGTCACAAAACGGTAGGCATTCGTGATAATGCGTAGGAATTTATTCCGGCTTCGTTGAATTATATCTCTATTGGATTGCTTTGTACAGCCCCATAATTGGATTCCTTATATCCAGATCCGCTTGATGATAGATTGATAGATCAATCTTTCACTATAGAGACTGAGTTGAGAGTGATTCCCGATTAACCATTACATCTGTCTACGATTCAGCTTTATTTGTTCAGCTTTTTGTTTCACATGATGTCTCCAGTTTAGTCTGCTATCCAAATGTATACCGAGATATTTCGCAAAATCCGCTTTGGGAACTGGAATTCCGTTGAGATATGTAGAAATATTGTTATCTTGTCGTCGCAATGTAAATGTTACGTGAATAGATTTCATCTCGTTGAGTTTAATTTTCCAATCAGTGGTCCAATGGCTAATTTCGTTGAGTGCCTGTTGCAATTGTTGCGTACCTTTTTTTTTGATTATGGTCAGCTGATATTATAACTGTATCATCTGCAAAGGTGCCTACGAATGTGTTCTTGGTTGTTGGGATATTTGCCGTGTATAGTAAGTAGAGGAAATGTCCCAGGACACTTCCTTGTGGCACGCCTGCTTCTATTGGATAGAGGCTAGAGTGAGCTCCTTCGTGTGTTACTTTGAACGTTCTATCAGACAAGTATGATTCCAGTAGATGGCAATAGTTTGCTGGGAACAGTTTACTCATTTTATATACAAGACCTTCATGCCATACTCTGTCGAATGCTTGGGAGACATCAAGAAAGGCAGCTGGGCAATATTTCTTTTCTTCGAAAGCCTTTTCTATTGCTGTGGTCACACGGTGAACCTGTTCAATAGTTGAGTGTTTATTCCTAAAGCCAAATTAAAAGTCTGGAATATTGATGAGTGGCTTGAGTCACTTGAGGAGTATTTTCTCAAACAGTTTTGAAATGGATGGCAATAGCGATATGGGTCTATAGGACGTTACTTCTTCTGCTGGTTTCTCTGGTTTTTTGAGCATTATTATCTGGGCTGTTTTGAATGAATTTGGAATGTATCTTAGTCGAAAGCAAGCATTAAACAGTTATGTTAGCATAGTGACAGCTTTTCGAGGTAATTCCTTGTACTCGCCAGGTGATATTTCATCGATGCCTGGTGCTTTTTTGTGGTTCAAACTTTAGTCGATTTCTTGGGCAAACTCCATTGGGGTCACTGGTTTGATTGTTTGCTCAGTTTGGTACCTGGGTGAAGGATCAATACTACTGTGGATGTTGTGTGCTTTGAACACTGAAGCCATGTGTTGTGCAAATATTTCAACTTTATCTGCAGTTCTGCATACCCACTGTCCCTGCGCATCCTTTATAGGTGGCACTTAGGATAAGGGGACGTTTAAATTTACGTGTTGCCTTCCAGAGAGAGTAATCCGTATCCACCGACGGACTTAGTTCACTTAGATACTCATCTATAAAACTCTGTTTATGTCTTTAATTAATTTGTTAACTAGATTGCTCACCTTGTTGAATATTTTTTTATCGTTAGGGTGTCTGGATCTGTGCCAGGTTCGTCTAGCTTTGCGCCTGTCTTTGATTCGTCTAGCTTTGCGCCTGTCTTTGATCTTTAATCTCAAAAGGGTATGTGGCTGCTGGTTCTGGTTTATCGCTTGGCACCGGAGTTGCTGTGGCGGCTGCGCTTTGTAATGTTTCGATAAACTGTTGTACTTGTTCCAATTCTTCGCAATCTGCATTCAATCTTAGTAGTACTGGAGTGTGGTCACACGTTAAATCAACTAAACTATCCGTTTCAATATTCGATGACACTCCTTTCGAAATAAAGAAATCGATCAGGTCAGGAGTTTTGTTGCTATCAGTAGGCCAGTATGTTGGTGAACAAGACAAATGAAATTTGCACTTTGCTTCTTTGGTGGTTGTAAGCAATTCTTTTCCCTTGCCTGGAATAATCAACCTTGACCCCCAAGCAGTGTGGTTGAAATTAAAATCTCCACCAATTATAAACCTTGGTCCGAGCTTCTTGAAGATATCCGTGAATTGTTGTTTTGAGATTGTGTGTCTAGGTGGGAAATATACAGCACCTACATTTAAATCAGCTCCATTAAGGTTGATAGTAACAATGGAGGCTTGAATAAAAGTATCTTTTATTTCTTCTTGTTGGAAGTGATGTATATTTGGTTTTATTATCAGAGCTGTAGCTTCACAGGCACGGTCGCTGGGGTGCGTAGTCCAATAGGCCATATAACCCCCGATTTTTATGAAGCTCATATGAGAAAAGTGTGTTTCTGATATCAACGCAATATCTATGTTGTGCTCTCTTATAAATATTTCTAGTACTTGAGCCCTTTGGTTGAGTCCATTTGCGTTCCAAGTGATTATTCGTAGGAGCCGATTACTCATCGTGTTTATGTCTTGGATTTCTTTGTCGGTAGTTTTTGAAAATTTTCAAGTTTACCTACCCTTTCTGTTAGCTGGTTGATGCTTTTTTTGATGTCGTCCTGGAATACACTGAGCATCTTTATCATATCCATGACGGTAGGCTCGATATTGACAGGTTGTTGTCTGCTGTTTTTATCTGCTTTCTCATTTAGTTTATTGTTCATTCGTGTGTTGGTAGTACCAACTGTGGTTGGCTCCGCTAGCTCTGTGTTTTTTGATTATGGTCTTTGAGTGACTGTAGTTTTCTTTGGATGCTGAGCTTTTAATTTTTTTTGATACACTGAGCATCCTTTGTAACTAACTGGATGGCCATTCTGGTGGCAAAGCGCACAGTTGCTGCGCTGTTGTGTTGTTTCGAGCATTGGGTTGTGTGGTGAGGCCCAGCACACTTAACACATCTTGAATTATAGTTGCAGACATTTTTTGTATGACCAAGCTGTTGGCAATTATTACAATGATGTATCGATCTGACCTTTTTGGGTGGTTCAATCAATACTTTCACCATAATAATTCTTGGATTTCATAAACTGATTTGTTATTCTCTTTATGAACTATATCGACATAAAACAATGGAAAGGCTTTAAAGATTATTTTCTCCATTATTTGACGTGATTCTTTTTCTGATGTTTGTTGTTGGTAATTTTTTGTTTACGCATTTTATTTACCACGCACACTTTAAATAAAACACTCAACAATGCTCTTATATACTTTAAGGTTTTGTTCATTTATTGTTCCACTTAGTCTATTGTATAAACTTGGTCAACGTAAACTCCAATCTTTTATTTTATGTATTTCAACTGCAACTTATGATACACTCAACAATCTTACTTAATATTTTGATTTTATGTATTTCAACTGCTACTTATGATACACTCACCATTCTCATTTACTATTTTTAATTTATCTATTACAATCTGCCCATTCATTTAATATTTTATCTTATTAATTACAAAAGCTGTTTCGTTTGACCCGAATTAGGGTCCACTCATTTAATATTTTATTTTGTTAATTACAAACGGTCCACTCATTTAATATTTTATTTGATTAATTACAAACGCTATTTCGTTCGGAGGCTGGCTCCACAGAGGTAAGTTTTATGGGATGGGTGGTTGTGGCCGTAACATTGTTACCTTTACCACTTTATGATTTAGTGAGCATAATTCATTTGCAATCATATCTATGGACATTGAAGCTGAAAGTCCTCTGATTACGAATCTAAATAGTTTCTCGCTTTTT
This sequence comes from Microdon myrmicae, assembly GCA_963931805.1. Lineage (NCBI taxonomy): Eukaryota > Metazoa > Arthropoda > Insecta > Diptera > Syrphidae > Microdon > Microdon myrmicae. The sequence goes on along the minus strand of OZ007498.1, from coordinate 40,677,597 downwards.
AGTTGGTAGGTATGATACTCTAAGTCTTGTGCTCTTACATCCGTCTTAAGGGATTGTAATTTCTCTTTAGCTGCTCTGTATTCAACAATGTTAATGACTACATTTTTATTTTATTTGTTTTTTGTTTCAGAAGAACGGTCTTCATCATCTCGTATACACCATCCGACCATGCTTGAAGATCACGTAAATCAGCAAAGCGAGATGTCTCGAGGGTTTTAATTTATTCGCCTTAAAATTGTTATACTCTTGATTGTTCACACATTTTTAATATAGAATTACATATTACAAGGAGTTTTGAGAAATTAATTTCTAAAAAATCCTAGTTTTGCTGTTCATCAGAATATTTTAATTCAGGGGTTAATGGATCCTCATTTCTCCAATCGGATCTTGGAAGCTTTTCGATATGGTGCCAAAATAACTGCCTAGAACTGAATATCGTCAAATGTCACACAATCACCTTCTCTCGGAAACGCTCCGCCACCCAGCCACGTTCCTATCTCTTGCTAGACCAACCGATAACATCGGTTGAATCGATTCGCGACCTGGGCGTCCTATGCGACAAGGAACTTAGATATACCGCACATATCGATGACACAATCCTAAAGGCCAACGTCGCTCTTGGCTTTGTAAAACGCTGGTCGAAGGAATTTCTAAACCCCTACGTCACCCGATCTCTCTACACAACTTTTGTCCGGCCACTACTCGAATATGCTAGCCAGGTCTGGTCCCCGTACCACCAGTCTCACATTCGTAGGATCGAGGGCGTTCAACGTCGTTTCTTGCGCTTTGCCCTCCGTGGATTGAACTGGGAAAACCCACTCATTCTACCACCTTACATAGGCCGGCTCCTTCTAATCAATCTTAATACACTTGAGGAGCGCAGAATCCATGCTGACATCATCTTTATTCATCGCCTTCTGTCAGGCTCAATCAATTGCCCAAACTTGCTCTCCACTTTATCATTTTATACAAACCCCCGTAATGTGCGGAACCCTCGTCTGTTTTACGTGCCCGCTCACCACACTTCTTACGACGCTAACGAGCCCATCTCACGTATGCTACGACATGCCAACTCTTTCCCCACCTCCTTTGATTTCAACCTCTCCACTCCTGCCCTCAAAAGACGTCTCAGAATAAACCCGTCCTCACCCCACCCCCCCACAATGTAAACCTCTCCCCTTAGCTCTCCAAACCCGCCCCTTACCTGTACGTAGACGGGCCCCTCATTGTCATTGTCTCACAAAAGCCGTATCTGCCTCCCCCAAATACACTTGCCATTCCCTAGCCTCCTACCCCCCCTATCGCCAAGTCTTTTTCACCTCCTGGTTTTTCTTGTTTCTTTTTTTATTCTCCTTCTCACTCTAGATTTAAGATAGTCTTTAAGGTTTCTTTTTTATATTAATTAATTTTAAGTTTAATTTTTAAGCTTGAATTAAGCAAAATAAATGAAGGTTCTGCCCTCACTATACATAAACATAAACAATGGCCAAAAATGATCAGAAAAAGGCGTTAAATGATTAACGGACGGCCTCTAAAAGTGCAAGAAGGATCATTGTAATAGTTTATAGCTTAAATTAGACACATAATATTCACAACTCTTTAACATTTGCATTTTATTTAAAAACGAACTCAATATAGTTATCGTATTTATTATTTATTGTGTATCTAATATATACAGAAAAAAATGCTTTGAGATTGAACGAATCAGTAGCAGTGAGAGCCGTCTCAATTGCATTCGCAAGCGTTTGTTCCATTTTAACGTTGATGACATCGTGAGAGGCGATCAGTAAATTTAATATTTATTTTTTCCAGAAGTTCCAAATTCTGTTTTTTTTTTTCAGGAAACTGTGAACCTTAAGAGACCGTATTACTTACTGTCCATTTGTAACATTCAACATTTGACGTTTCCATTTATTTTTAGATTTGTTTACATATACCACTTAAATTTAATTACAAATCGGAATTCAAATTCTATTTAGAATTGGTCTGAGGAAATAGAACAAACCTTCAAGATACAAAAACTGACACAATAGGTGAATAAAAAAGTTAACGAATACAAATGAGGGTGATAAGAGTCAAAAAAGAAGGAAATCTTAAGAGAGGCTAGAAAACGAGTAATGTTAGAGTGAAGATGTTCGCTTACGCCTAAGTGTTAAATTTCATTGAATTTCAATGCTGCGAAACTTGTTATTAAAAAAAAGAAAAACCAGTAATCAGAGGAACCAACAAAGACAAACAAAAATAAACACCAACAGCAGCAGGAACAATCAACTCAAATCACATGGACGGTGAAGATACCATCAATTGTCGTCACCTTCACTGAAGCTAAGTATGTTATACTATTACGTAAGTTACGGTATGTTAATTTTGGAATTAAAAGAATTAGTTATGAAAAATATAACGTAGCGACAGTGTGGGGTTCTCTATACCACATGGAGAATCAACCCACAATGCCAACCAATCTTGACCGCTAACAGCGCGTCACCTCAACCCAACTCCCCATCCCAAACCTGCAAGACACACATTCGCAACCATGCAAAATCTGCAAGCGCATCCATCCCAATATGCAACAGCATCCGTCCCCAATCCGCAATTGCGTACATTCCCCAATTTACCAGGAACCGATTTCCCAAGCTGAAATAAATGCATATTCCAATTTACAACGGAATATTAATCACCTCCCTCAATTACATCACCCCACATATAATTTTTCCCAAAATTGCTTCGGTCAACTCTTTACTAAAGTTATATTCCTTCCTTGCGACCAAACAATCTTAATTTCCGCGAAATTCATATGCTGTAATAAAACGCATATTCAACCCTACAACGGAACATTAACCATAACCACCATCTATACTGAGCCGCATACATTTCCCCGAAATTACTTCGATTAATATCTTATCTAAATGGTATTCCTTGCTTGCACCCAAGCAATTCCAATTTCCCCCGAAAACCATTTCGGTTCATTTCCTCCGTCCACAACCAAGCGACAGCTAATTTTCAACGAACCAATCACAACGATCAAGACCCTTGATCATACTTGGCTACGCCAATTTCCCGGTATACACAACCAACGAATCCAACTCAGCTTATACGACGAGGATTCGCTGGAACTGAATTCCTATGGAAGCATAGCAACTCTTCTCGAAATTCCTCGTAAGTAGCAGTGAGTTTATTTTAGCTATGACTCCACTGCCACGACGCGATGAACTTTTTCCTTCCAATAATTAACTAGTCGAGTCACAACCGCCATCGAGTGCGCATGCCCCTTTCTCATTACCCATTCAGTCGAGGTTCAACTGCCACCGGGGGCACACACGGAGTCGAGATCCAATCACCACAGTTTCGAATATTTCCATTCGGTCCACTCAGTCGGTGCTGACGTGGTGTATTTCGGTAGTCCGTTGTCAGTACGTGACGTGCATTTTGGCCACCTAACGTTTGGATAGTTATTGCGTTGTGCAAATACCACACAAACAATATTCCTGGCAGTTATCGGATGTATCTAAGACATTTATATATGTGTAAAAAGAATACGCGTGTAAAGAATTATATTATTAATTGGATATATTTAATCTACAGTGTAGTGTATTAAGCAAGCAAAAGGGACCCTATATGGCCGCCGTAATAAAAACCATTCTACTGTGTTACCAATTACTGAGCGTGTTTTATTCCTTCTTCCCCTCGTCGGTGCGGAAAATAGAAAAGTGGGAAGGAAGTGAACTAGGTGCCCGCGCCTTGGCGCATATACTTCCTCGCCCCCACAACAGTATTAAAGACTATCATGAATTCAAATCAGTTTTAGAAAGAGCAGAAAACGAGTACTTTACGCACACACTTGTTACATGCATACATGCGTGCAGTGGTATTGCCCCACACAACAAACATTTCATGTTGTACACATATTGCACAATGAACTCCAGAATGCCTATACTCTATATGAATGCTATACGCAAAATTCTGCAATTCAATAATGTTGCATGCATATAGGACAAGTTTTATTAACTTTAAACCCAAGGAATTCTTTCGGCGTAGCATCAAAAATAATCTCCTGCTGCAACCGACGGAATCCTTTGAGTGTAGCTGTGAAACTTTATCACACGCCTACCTGTTGCTAAACGCAAATTCGTATCAAGCATTTTCAATTCTCATAATTAGAATTGCAATTTTTAAATTCCCACGTTCCATCCATACCCATGCCCATACATCATCATCATCGGCACTAGAACCGGGATTCGGTCTTGGCCTTATTTAGCAAGTCCCGGGGCTTGTTAAATTTGCCATAATAATTTGTTTTTCCGGGCAAGGTGATTAGCCTTGCGCCACCCATGCCCATACACATGCTCTAAAATTGCATGCTATTTGCTATAAGCAAACAAAAATTCTCATCACCTTAATGATCACCTGACACCCCACCTGACACCCCATCACCGCTATATTCCTTAAAAAAAAAAAAATGTGGCGAGAAGGCCGAATTTAGTGAGACAGGACATATATGTCCTTCATCTTGTCTCTGACTTCTGGTCATCTTGCGATAACCAGAATCACCCACATCCGTGAGGATGTCAGGATCGGTCTCGCGAAAGCCACCGTTCTTGTATGATTTCTTTCCCACCACCCCTCTATAAAAGTAGTTAGAGAACACCTGGACTAACACTGTCCACACTATCCTTGGATACCCCCCGTATTTTCTTTTCTTTTCAGATATTCCTTAAAAATGCTCCTCCTCCCTCTCAAAGTGAGTTCCCTAATATTTAGAAAACCTTTTTTTTCACCCCTGCGCGTAAAAAGAGACCCAAAGGCGATATCTCAAACTATCGTACCATCGCCAAACTTCCCCACATCCCCGAAGTTTTTGAAAGCATTCTGTATCAAAGGCTATACTTCCACTGCAAATCCCTAATTTTACCCAGGCAACACGGTGACCACTATTAACTTAGTCGATTTTACTTCCCAAACACTTCTAGCCCTAGAGAGTGGCAACGAGGTCGACGTTGTCACTACGGATTTTAGTAAAGCCTTCGATAAAATTTTACACAGACTGATACTTTTCAAACTATCCTTCTTGGGCTTCGAACCCGTATTAACAAGGTGGATTTCGTCATACCCGAGTAATCGGCTCCTAAGAAAGGTTGGCGCAAGGCCAACCTTTCCCGGAAGAACAAATTATTATGGAAAATTTAACAAGCCTCGGATATGGACCGGATACACGACGACGACCACGGAAACGAAAATGGCTAAACGATTTGAAAATTTTCTCATGGATAGTCCGGTCACTATACAGTGCTCAAGTTGCACAGCTGGTAGCCGATGCCCTGACCGAATGTAAGGCTGACATAACAGCATTACAAGAAGTAAGATGGACGGGGAGTGGGGTTATTCTAAGAAACGAGTATGACATTTATTACAGCTGTCATGTAAAACACCACGTGCTCGGGGTAGGCTTTCTAGTCAGCCAAAAACCGAAGCCTGCCATTATCGTATTTAATCCAATAAACGAAAGGCTATGCACTCTTCGCGTGCGAGGCAAGTTTAAAAACATAAGCCTCATAAACGTTCGCGGACCTACTGAGGAGTCCCCCGACGACAAAAATGAAGAATACTTCGAGAACGTCGAACGTGCCCTCAATGCCTGCCCAAGATACGATGTGAAAATCGTTCTCGGTGATTTGCATGCGAAAATAGGTCGGGAGCCGGTTTTCAGACACTACGCAGGTTCCCATAGTTTGCATGAGAACACTAATGACAATGGACTGAGTCATCGAACTGGCAGCATCAAAGAACTTGGTCGTTGCGAGTACCAGGTTTCCGCGTAAAGACATCCACAAAGCTACCTGGGTATCACCTGATGGAGCCACTTGCAACCAAATTGACCACGTGTTAATAGATCGCCACCACTCCTCGAGCTGGATGACTGTACAAACATACCGAGGTGCCAACGTCGACTCGGATCACTATCTTGTTGGTACAGTTTTCCGAGCGCGGATTGCCTTACGGAGACGTATTGCATCTGCGGATCAGATTCGGATCAACACGGCTGACTTACGCAATGAGAACACCAGTAACACATTCGGTCATGCGGTAAGACTCGCCCTCGAAGACCTCGATGGGGGGAGACTAAGTCCTGCGGCCAGAACGGCGGACGTAGAAGAGAAATGGACCCGCCTTAAGAATACCGTCATTAGTACTGCCAACTCCATCTTAGACAGTAGTCGTGGAGATCAGAGCGACTGGTTTGATGATGAGTGCAAACTAGCGACCGAACGTAACAATGCTGCATACCGGACAATGCAGCAGTTTCATAGAAAGCGGGTACACAAGGAGAAATACAAAGAGCTCAGAAGATCTGAAAAAAGACCACAGTCAAAATAAAAGTGCCTGGGAAAAAAAAACTTGTCTGTGAAATAGATAAAACTAGAGAGTGAAGTCTGCAGCAGGCGCGGAAGTTCTACCAAATAATCCGCAGTATGATGCGGTACACACTGCGCTGCACTTACTGGAAGGATAAAGAGGGTAATCTGATCACCGATCCTGAAGGCATTCTGGAGCGATGAGAAGTGCACTTCCATGAATTGCTAAATGGTCAGCTCACAGAAGAATTGGAGGCTCCACCAATGCAAGATTAAAACCAAATGCTGCCGCCGCCAAGCATTGAGGAAACAGTAAAAGCCATAAGACAACTCAGATACTCTCCCTTATCCTACAAGATCGGATAGCCCCATACACTAAAGTCATCATTGGTCAATATCAGTGTGGCTTCATCCCAGGCAAATCAGCGATTGATCAGATATTCACCCTTAGGCAGGCGATGGAAAAATGTCTGGAATTTAAGATTCCATTATATTGTAGCGAGCTCAGGGTTCGCTGGATTAATTATTTTTAATAAATAAGAGCCGTTAAATCGATTCTCTTTGCAAACACTTTATTAGGTTGTTAATAACGACCGTTAATTTTACCGTACACTTAACGATTTTTTGACTTATCGCTTCCATACTTATTGCGTCTTTTACTGCTTACTTCTTACTTACTTCCATGATCAGTATGCGACGTATTTATACCGTTTCCTCATTCTGATTCGGCGTTTCGTTTCCGTCCGTTCCATAGCCTTGAATGTTCTAGTGGTCATAGTCTCCAGTTTTCCAGTACTTTCTAGAATATTCTAGTACTTTGTTTCGGACTTTCTCGAATATTCTAGTACTGATTGTCATATGCGTCACAATATCATCTATTCATAGACTTTAAGGCCGCCTACGACAGCATAACCAGGGTAGAACTATATAATGACATGAGAGAGTTCGGCATTACAAACAAATTGATACGACTTTGTAGGTTGACCATGACCAACGTAACTAGTCAAGTAAAAATAGCGGGATTGCTGTCCAAACCAATAAGCATCTTTAATGGACTCCGACAAGGGGATGGTCTGGCCTCCCCCCTCTTCAACCCGGCGTTGGAGAAAGCAATCCGTGACTCTGGCGTCATAACTAGAGGGACTATTATCACCAAGTCCAGCCAGATACTTGCCTACGCAGATGTCATCGACATCATCGGTAGAACCGAGTCGGCTGTACAGGACTCCTTCACCCAGATCGAGCAGGCGGCACAAAAACTGGGACTGCACATTAATGAGGGAAAAACTGAGTACATGATGGCAACTTCTGCGAAGAGAAAATCTAACGTTGGTCAAACTATCAGGGTAGCGGAGCACGAATTTAAGGTAGTGCAATCCTTTAACTACCTTGGGTCAATAGTATCGGCCGATAACAATTTGGAAGAAGAAATACGCGAACGGCTGATCAAATCCAAAAAAGCCTACTATGGTCTATCAAGGCTCTTTAAATCTCGAAATTTATCCAGAACATCCAAGCTACTACTGTACAAGACCATGGTCTTACCAGTACTCATGTATGGATCCGAGACCTGGGTGCTGAATAAAAGGGACTCTGAACTCTTAGCTGCGTTCAAGAACAAGGTCTTAAGGCGAATTGTTAGCGCCGCATGTGAGGGGGGACGATTCTGGAGACAGTACAGCCATGAGTTGTACGCGATCTACTTTGAAGCTAATGTTGTAAGACAAATTAGGCTCGGTATACTTCGTTGGGCGCTCGAATGAGCGAAGAGGAGCCTGCCCGGAAAGTCCTTTGTGGCAGGATGTATGGAAGGACATAGCGTGGCAGACCTTGTCTGTGATGGAGGGGTGGACGCCCAGAGCCTGGGAATGCCAAACTCGACGACATCGACTGGAAATCGAGAATAAAGCCAAGAGCGGATCCCGGTTGTAGTGCCGATGATGATGATGATAAATAGGCGGGACCCAGGTGGCTTCTTCGAAGGACCGCAGAGGCGGCGAGGAAGGGGTTGGATATCGTGAACCTGAACCGCATGGAATAATGTCTATCCTTTAGATAGGAAAAAATCCATTTCAGCAATCCAGGAAGGAATTTCGGAACGAGATAGCAATGGATGCATTTATAAATGAACTCCAAGATCGGGACTTGCAACAAGCCGTTCGTTTGGCAGGAAGAAAGACCACTAATGAAATATTGGCGTTCGCATTGGCATATGAATCTGCTAAACTGGCTACCAGGAGTACATATAGAGTCCGAGAAGTGTCCGTCCAGGAATGTCCCCGCCAAAGAATCGGGCATGTACAATGGAGAAACCCCAAGACCTGATATGAAGTGTTGGACATGTGGCGAAGTCGGCCACATCTCTGTTGACAGCGGGAAACGTCGACGAATGAATGAAACATCAATGGAGAATTGTTGTTCATGCGCTAATCACAAGAGAAGCCTTCAGCGTGATTCAGACTTAGACAGCACCACGACCTAATGTAAATCCTTGCATCAACAGATAATTGCTCTTAAGACCAGCCGAGAAAAGGTCATTGAGGAGAACAATCGCTTATCAACTGATCTAGCAGAGGCAAGTTGAAATTTTGACCCTAAAGTGTCGCCTTCAGGATTCGGAAGTAGAAATTGATCGTTTAAAACAAGAGGCGTACGATCTCCGAAAAGTACAAGTTGAAGTACTAGATGGGTGGACGAGTGATGCTATACGCGCAGCTCAACTTCAGGATGAAGATATGTCGCTAATCCTGGAACACAAAGAAAAGAACGAGCGGCCAACTTGGAACAATATTTCCGACAAGAGTGGAACATTTAAAGCATATTGGGCACAATGAAATTCCTTGCTGATGGAAGATGGAATTCTAAAGCGTGAATGGGAAGCCGCGGATGGAAAATCCCATCGAATGCAGATGCTAGTCCCACCATCAAAAGTGGGGGATGTACTAACAGAAATACACGACGGGGCGTCCGGTGGACATTTGAAATAAGACACTTTCAAAATTACGATCTCGATTCTACTGGCTTCACATGAGAGATGACGTCGAGTCTTGGTGTAGGAAGTGCACAACTTGCACTGCGACCAAAGGACCAACAGCAAAACCAAGGAGCGCTATGAAGCAGTACAACGTGGGTGCCCCTTTCGAGCGAATTGCGATTGATATCTCAGGACCATTCCCAAAAACAAACGACAACAACAAATACATGTTGGTTATCATGGATTACTTCAGCAAGTGGGTGGAAGTCCTTCCAATTCCAAACCAAGAAGCAACAACCGTCATTAAGCAGCTTATCAATAATTGGATCAGCAGATATGGAGTCCCCTGTGAGCTTCATTCCGATCAGGGCCGAAACTTCTAATCACAGATATTTCAAGGCATCTGTGCGGCACTGGGCGTAAGGAAAACCAGGACCACACCCTTACATCCACAGTCAGACGGAATGGTCGAAAGGTTCAACCGAACAATGAAAGAGCACTTATCGAAGGTCGTTAGTGATCACCAACGAGATTGGCACAAATATGTACAAACCTTTCTCATGAGTTATAGATCGGCTAATCACGATACGACAGGCCATTCTCCAGCAAGAATTATATTTGGACGAGAGACACGATTACTAGCCGATCTGTGGTTCGGAATACCTCCAAACGCCATAGATAAGACCGAAGACTACGTAGCCGCATGAAGGAATCGCCTCGATGAGAATCATCATTTGGTTCGAAAGCAAATCAAGGTACAAGTGACAGGATGAAAACAAGGTACGACGTTGGAGCCAACGCATCCGGGTTTAATGCGGGCGATAACGTGTGGCTTTATAACCCTCATCGGCAAAAATGGAAGATCCCCGAAGTTGCAGAAACATTGGGAACGACCATATACGGTTCTCACAAGAATTAACGACGTTGTCTATAGGATTCAGCGAAGACCGAACGCCAAGATGAAAGTGGTACATCGTGACCGGCTGGCGACTTTTGTTAACTCAGAAGACCAGTGAACTTAGTTCGGGACGAACTAATCTAGGCGGGGGGTAGTGTGACGCATATGACACTCAGTACTAGAATATTCTAGAAAGTACAAAGCAAAGTACTAGGATATTCTAGAAAGTACTGGAAAACTGGAGACTATGAACAGTAGAAATTTCGAGTTATGGGACGGGCGGAAACGAAACGCCGAATCAGAATGAGGAGACGGTATAAATACGTCGCACATCGAGAGTAAGCAGAGTAAGCAAGCGATAAGTATGGAAGCGATAAGTCAAGAAATCGTTATGTGTACGGTAAAAGTAACGGATGTTATTAACAGACTAATAAAGTGTTTGCAAAGAGAATCGATTTAACGGCTCTTATTTATTAAAATGGCTCCTCGATAGTATAGTGGTTAGTATACCCGCCTGTCACGCGGGAGAGTTCGATTCCCCGTCGGGGAGCCTCTGGCGCAAGACTAATGACCTTGCTCGGAAAAACAAATCATTGTGGAAAATTTAACAAGCCTCAGGACTTGCTAAATAAGGCCAAGACCGGCTCCCGGTTGTAGTGCCGATGATGATGATGATGATGATTTATTAAAATAATTAATCCAGCGAACCCTAAGCTCGCTACATTATTCTAAGGACTTACTCACACGGAACAGACATTGTTTTTTTAAAAATCCTGTTGAATTAGTAATTTAATTAAACAATGAACATGTAATCATGTATCTTTTGAATATATGCAGTTAGAAAAAGTCAATAAAGTGTTTTAACAGCAAAATTAAAAAAAAAAAAAAAACAGAAAGTGGAGTCAATTGGCGTGGCAAGTAAAGCATTCAATTTGCGTTCAAATTTTCCAAATTGTTATTGAATATGTACGAAAAATGAGAACAAACGAGGCCAATTAAAAACTTAAGGCGGACGCTCAACGGCAATTAATTTGGCTTTTAATGGGTATACATGTAATTGAGCGGGTCTTTATAAATTTATCAGCATGAGGTAAGTTCTGTACGGCAACTAAATCTTCCACCTAAGAACGATAAAAAGTGTCACAAGAACCAACCAACAAAGAATTTCAAACAAATTTGAAAAGCTAAATAAAGGATCAGGTCAACACCAACAATCCAATCAAGTAAATTGATATCCAAATGCAATATAATATGTTAACACTCTCTACTCGAAAGGGGTCTGAAATTGATTTCATTTCAAAGAGCAGCCAAAACTCTCCATTTAAACACTTGTATTGGAAGTCGAATGATATGAAAGAATCGCTAAAAGTAATGAATATGAAAATGTTATGATATGGCGACTTAGAGCCGTATTTCGCAAACATCCGTCTAATTTAACTCAGCCATTCTCTGTAAAATTCCTCTAAATATCAGTAAAAGAAAGATATTTTATTTTTCTGATATTTACGACCAATAATCGATTTGTTCGCTTACATTTTAAATATTCGAAGTCATATTACCCCGGTGTTCATTCGTCGCATAACAACTCTGTATTAACATTTGCATTCCGGTCCGTTCCACAGCACGAAACACCATCGATTAAGGTTTATATTGTGCTTTCGTTCTCCCAATGTCGCCCCTTCCTGCTCTAGATTTACTCAAACACATTAACAATATCACTTTATTTCACTTTATCCACATAATTATGAATCCATGCAACCGTAACTACACTGTAAACATCTGTTTGGCTGTTCGCTCCCATAGCAATCAAATGCCAAGTAAACAGATGATCATCTATATCTAACTCTGTCATTGATGGAGACCCGGATTACGATGAGAAGAAACGCCGTATATTTTCATTCTCGCACACGATGCAAATCTACGAATTTTCAATTCACGGTCATCGGACAGGGTGGATCAATAAATTTCCGATGAAGCCCGGGATTAGTGAAATTTGTAACATCTAATTATTAACCGATTGGGAGACTTTAAAGGAATTTGTTTGGTTATTTCCACGGAAATTTGTGGAGCAAAAGAACACACAGGACTCTCTTTTAAAACTAAACTTAGGACGGATGTGTGCGTGCCAATGTTGTAAGTTTGACGAGATGGGGTATGCGTAACAACAAGCCAGATTGCGATTGTGTTGGTAATCGGAATTAAAGAGAGCGCGAATGGTATGTCAAAGAGGAATGTCCAAATTGACGGGAAATTACTTTTAGTGCTTTTTTCTGTAATTTCAGGCGGGGTTTGTTCGTAAGCTTGCGCTGGAGTGATGATGGGAGGTGGAGAATTTTAACGGTTGCCGTATTTTGGATGATGAATGCAAGTTTGAATTCATTGAACATTCGGAGTAAATTTTAAATGACGTTTTTTCTTTTCCGGTTGTATCCCCAAATGCTATTACGAAGGGATAATTTCTGGACCCTGATTCTTTTCTAGAATCAATTAGATAATAATTGGGAGGGTGTGCCGATACCATGCAAATTAATGTGAAATTTCAACTGGATATTGATCCTCTTTGTGCTTCGATGAATGCAACATTGTATCCACTCAAATTCCGTGGTCAGTTTAGGATACTGATCGCTATGTCAAAGGACAGCGCACATATCTTTTTATTGGCCCACTTCATGCCTGCTCACTCATAAAACAAGCCCACAAGCAGGAATGTTATACGTGGAAGTATCTACAATTCATATCGAAAGATTTGACTAAACCGGCTTACTAGTATTTGCAAACCTCGAAGATCTATGGGTGTGAGATGAAAACTGAAAGATGAAAAAGAGCTATGTACACTGGAATTTATAAATTAGGATAGTATTGCATATGCTCTTCCATCAGTTGTTATTGGTTTTAGTGGAATCTATTTTTTTAATATACAATTCTTCGGAGAGATGAACCTATAACCCTGGACAGCACCCTAGAGTGCTAAAAGGTCAATGTTGGTATTGTTTTGAACAGTTGCAAATTGTAGGGCTCAAATGAGCATTCTCAACTCTTTTATTTTATCGGCTTAATGTGAATAGTTTGGCGCAAGGCTAATAACCTTGCCCGGAAAAACAAATTATTATGGGTGTAATAACTTTCACCACACACAGTTGACACATATTTAAAACAAACACTTTTTGTTGTTTTTTGTTTACTATTTATTATTTAAACCAATCTTTAATGTTATGTTGTTTTCTTAAATGCCACTATTGTATCACATACAATTGTCAGTAAATTCACTTTTGTTCATAGTCACCTTTAGCTTAACTTGTCTGGAATAATGCTATAAATGCACTTTACAATATTAGTTAAAGTTAGAGGCACTTTATTTATTTCCAACAGACTCAACTTAAGACACTTTTAGTATTTCTCATCGACTCAACTTATTCTCACCAACTTATCGACGGACCGTTCCGGTCAAATCTCAAAAACCAACGAATCGTCTAGAACCAACGCCTTTAACGAAGACTTTTCTTCCTCCATCCTGCAAATCGAAGGATATGTCCCTTTTTCTGCTTGGCCTTTTTGCCAGCCACTATTTCCTTTCTTTATCTTTCCCGGGTTGGGATCAAAAGAGGAAACACAAAGGAAAAATCAACAGAGGATCGTGCTAATGCACACTTATGATCTTCTATGTTGTTGGGCGCTAAAACGAGCGTGCAATTCGTTTTATGGGGCAAGTCGTTTGTTCTAGGCGAATGGACAAGGATGTTGGGAAATGGGTTGGGTGAACAAACCTTTAAAGGATCATAAAATTGCAGACATGCAATTTATGATTCTCAACAACTTTACTTGAAAGTTGGTCATCTGGTCCACAGATTTGGATCCATGGGAATCTGCGTGTTGAACTTATGGTTCGTTCTTCCACGTCTTGGGTTCAAGTTAAATTCAATATGGGCAAATTGAACGCGTAGTTCAACTTGTTTGATATTGAACTGATATCGCGATATTTAATGTATGCGCGATTAATGGTGGAGCTTAGCTCCAAAGAGGTAGGTATTCAAGGTTTTGTGCGTAACATGCACAATTTCACAAGTTTCAGATAAGCACCGGATACCGGTGGAGAAACTTGCCAAAATAGGCCAAAACCGGATCCCGGTTGTAGTGCCCAGTTGATACTCCACATTCTGCCATAATTTCACAAAAATACGCAAAAAGTTTATTTACAATCTGCAACAATAACTCTGTTTGAAGGAAGGTTTTTTTTTTTTGTGATCTTGAGAAGAAAACGAGAGAAAAGTAACCTCTTGCTTGACACACGGTTTTAGTAACTTTTTCTGACATATGTTTGACATTGCAATGAATATGCTATCTAACGATGGTATTGCCACAAAATGGGCAATAGTTAGAATTAGTTTTTAGTACTTTTCAACATTCCGCCCACCTCGTCTAGTTCTTGTGACGAAACCCCGGGCCCGCCACCGCATTCACCCGTACAGTCATTGTCAATTGAAAGTATGACCAACTTTGAGATAGCTCGTTTCAATATTGATAATTGTGTGCGGATTGTAGCCACTCGCACCAGATCGTCGTGCCTGGAATGTACTTCCAAGACCCGGCCTGGTGGCCATTAAGTGGGTGGTGCACGTTCATGTCGAACAAAAAAACCGAGTCGCCCATTTTGATGTTGATTTTGGCTTGTTTCCGCTTGTTTCTTACCTAGAGCTCATGTAGTGCTCACGAAGCCCTGCCATTTCCCACCCGCATACGTTTGGCACTTCGCCTTTCCTACAACCCAATTCATATCCATAAATCATTCCCACGCTGCAACAGCATTGCACACGCAGGCTGTGGCAGCATATCAAAACCCACTTTTCACACACCCTTTCCCATATGCCCATCCCGGTGTGTCCTATGCTAAGAGCGCATATCAAACATATCCTATCACACATTTTTTCACACGCATTTCTGAACACGCATGCTGCGGTAGCATATCAAAAACCGGTTTTCCCACACTTTTTCCCATATGCCCATCCTAGTGTTTCCTATGGTACGACAGCATATCAAACATATCCTTTCACACGTTTTTTCCTACGGATACCCATCCTAATGTTTCCTATGCTACAAGCGCATATCCAACATATCCTTTCACACGCTTTTTCCTTCGGTTATCCGGAACACCTGTGGGTACTTGCAAAATGGATAAAAGGGACGCGAATGGACAGAGGGGCGGGTAGTAGGCAGTCAACATTTGGCAAATGAGTTGTGGACATCGTTCTGCTCAAAAAGATAAGCCAAATAAAAAGATATATAAAAGAAAACAAGATACCTTTTTTTTTCTCTACTCAACAACATTTGCCACTCTTCTCAGTCGCGAGAAAGCATGGTGCGCGGCGATATCACATTCACGTAAATTCCTACAGCTCCACCTTTTCCACAAATCCTGTTGCATTTGTTGAAGCTGCCTCCACCTTGGTGTTGGTGTTCAACAAGTCTGGTTCCGGAATGGCAGTGATGGGGCTGTCCACCAAAAAGTGCTGTTGTAACGCGTTACAACCGTGCTTCCTTAATCACTTAAAGGAAGAGTTGCTTTGCGAAAAGTTAAAAGAGAAGACATTTTTTGGATTGTGTATTCTCCGGAGTAGCAGTGATGGGGCCGCCCACCAAGAAGCGCTGTTGTAACGCGTCAAAACCGAGCGTCCTTAATCACTTAAGGGAAGAGTTGCTTTGCGGAGAGTTAAAAGAGAAGACTTCTTTTTGAATTTTGTATTCTTCTTTTTGATTTTGTATTATTATATTTATTTTATTTTATTTACTCTGTTAATGTAATAGTGGCGGGCGATAATGTGGTCGCGTCCAGAGGAGTAAAGCGTTCCAAGAGTGAAGTCAAACGATGGAATCAGCGTCCAAAAGGATGAACTCGAACGGTAGAATTAGCACATAAGAAGATGAAGTCAAACGATGGAATCAAGGCCCAAGAGGATGAAGTGAAACGATGGAATCACTGCCCGAAAAGATGAAGTCTTTTTTTCCTTGATATTGACTTTTATTAATTAATGTATGTTGTTGATTGGCCGAGAGCCGATGGTGTTTTCTCGATGAATGTTGATTGTAGACTGACGAATTGGCATAACTGCCAATTCAAAAAGCGACGCTATGACATCATCGTGGTGACAATGATGGCCAGTTGGTGCCAGCTGCTGCGCAACTGGTATACATGCGAATGTACTAGATTTCTCCAGTACATTCCAGCACATTTAATTGCCAATCCGCAACATACTCGCTTCAAACTTTTCCGAAGTAGTCGATAATTAACCATGAAATATTTAATCGGGTCTAACTGTTTTCCTAAATAAAAGGTCCGCTGTACCAACGCTAGGCTGCAACCTTTTGCTTTGATAAATTATGTGTTTCATGTGTTTCCTCGTCGTTGTGTATCCAGGCATTTAAACCCAATGTACATCGATACTTGCTTTCCTTATCCACTTCCTCTCCTTTCGCTCGCACTGTGCTTTGACATTTAAGGGTACTCCAATATCCCCTTTTGTGCGCGCGTTTGTGTAAAAAAAAATTAACTTAACTCTGAATTATTTTTTTTTGCAACCACTCCTTTTCTTACTCTTGATGAAGAATCGCAAACGATGCATCCAATTCTTCTCCACTCAGCATGACCTCAAGCGCAAGTCATTTACCCTACCGCAGTTCCCATATTGAGCGCAATTGCCCGGCACGTGTCATTCGCATCGTTTTATTGATATTGCATTTTATTGATCCACCTAAAGTGCAGTGGCATTGGTTCAAGCATTCGTTTCATCAGTTCGAATCACTGGTTATCCGTATCCCTTTCTTTCGTAAGCATAAATATTTTTAGGAATTCCCTTGAACGAGTGCGTGGCACCTGGCGTACGCTATTTGCCACTATCCGTATCTTGCATTTTCGCAGGCGTAAGCAATTGCCCAGCAATTGTCAACACCGCATCTGGTGTGGCGCTTGCTTTTGGTATTTGGATATGAATGACAATATGCGATACGATGCAAAAAAATGTACACGTAATTGGATAGCGTCTAGCTTGGGGAATAACTGTACGTCATAGGCTGTTAATTAAAGAGGAAATGTTGCGTGATATTGTCATTACGTTAAATGGGGTGTATGTGGTGGGATACTACAGTGCCCATGAGTCAACGCGGCTAAGTCACTGCGATTATCAGAGAGTGCTGAGAGAGGTCTCGAAATTAACACAGCTTCAATTTGCTTGAGGACGGTATAAAAAAGTCAGACTTGCTTCAACGGATCGTTTCGAATGATGTTTCATGCTCTTGACAGCGGCCACCAATATGTCTCCAAAGTTCGGAGACCCTGGTGGAATAAAGTGCCATGAAACATCGTTCCACGAAATGGATCGCACGCCTTCCTTTAGCTGCTTTCGAAAAGCCGGAAACTCCTCCTCGAAGGCCGCATTCGCACCACAAAATGTCGTTGCACACTCGCTATAGATGATAGAGCTGTACCCTCGTATGGAAAAGAAGCGTCGCAAAGCTACAAGGAATGCCTCGGTGGTCATGTCGCTGACAAGTTAGAAATGGATAGTGTGGCGTTTCTAACAGATATACACATAGTACACAAGCAACTACTGAAGAACAACACAAAAAGAAAGTCGAATAAGCAATAAGCATCAGCATCAACTGTATACCAAGCGATAATATAGCAGTTCCGCATGAGCGTACTTAAGAATAACGACAGAATTCGTACACGCCGGAGTGTCCTGATGTGTTGAGCATTGGCTCAATCTATTAGTTATTCTAACCACCATAGCGTCGGTTCGAGTTGCACGTTCTTCACTATAATCGCAAACGCTATAATAGTGCTCAGGCAGATAAAGAGAGCAACTCATCCTTTGTATCTACGATGACCTCAGCCTTTTGTGGTTCGAATAGCGTAACGCTCAGAATAATGTAACCCAGAATGCTTAAACGGAGCACCAGCTGTACAAGGAGGAGTGGGAAGAATTCCCGTAAGTCGGGTTGTAATTAGTGGTTTTTGACAAAAACATGTCAAACAATGACGGAGGCACAAGCATCGATTATCCAATAGCGTCTTCGGAGAAGGTTCAGTGTTGTTTGTTTGTCGCCATGCATAGTACACGAATGCCCTTGATCTATAAGCATCTCAGTAAGTTTGGTTTCCTTAGGTAGTATGATAGGAATACGTTCAGACATAGGCAGCCAAGCATTACTTAGTCGCCCATTCAATCGTATGATGCCACTTTCGTCGATAATTGGATTATGTTTTAGTAACTTGCTTTTTGAACTTATAGCTTTACCTTGAGAGAGACAAGAAATTTCATTAGCCAAATGTGGTTTTTGAACATACCTTCTCCAGAAATGTAAGGCTGCTCGTCGTTCTGCGGCTGTGCACCAAATTAATACCTTAAGAAAGACAAGAAACTTCGTTAGCAAAATATATATTTTTAACATACCTTATCCAGAAATGTAAGGGTACTCGTCGTTCAGCATGACAGAACTCATTCCGTTACAGAGCGGGAAAGCCGTGAAATTCCATCCCTGCCCGAGTGTTTCCAGAGCGTTTCAACCTGCAACTGTTGAAAAAGAACTGCAACAGTTATTTGGTGGCATATCAGGGCAGGACTCGGTGCTATAGGTTCGCCTCTTTGAAGAGAAGTGTAATAAAAAAAAAACGAGGTTGCAACCAGATCTCACCATCCTGTGGTCTGTCAATGGCACCAAAATAAGAACTTTTGGTGCGGCAACGGTTGCACTGGAGTTTCGTATCGGACGCACTCTTCGTTGGGTATTCACCCCCCGCCCCGACTCATGAACTAAGATTCAAACTGCAGTAACTCACGTCTTCTCACGTCATCAGAGGAGTTCTCGTTTTTTTTTTTTTTTTTTTTTTTTTTTTTTATTAGACTTCTCTCGGGAGAGGCGAACCTATAGCATCGAGTGGGCGCCCCGAGATGCCATCAAATAACTGTTGCAGTTCTTTTTGAACAGTTGCAGGTTGTAACGCTCCGGGAACACTCGCGTGGGAAGGGAATTCCACAGCTTCCCCGCTCTGTAACGGAACGAGTTCTGATACAGGGATGTTCGCGCTGTCGGGAGATGAACCACAAACGGGTGCGATGCGTCGGATTGTCTTGTGGAGCGCATATAGACCGAATTGCGTGGAACAATGCCAAGAATCTCCGAAGAACAGCACCCGTGATAGTATCTGTAAAACAGACAGAGGTCGGCCACGCGCCTTCGATGTGATAGCGACTGAAGTCCCGACGTCAGCGCCGAGTCCCCGATCAGGCGGATCGCTCGTCTTTGTACGCTCTCAAGCAGGTCGAGGGTATGTTTAGGAGCCGAGCTCCAAACATGAGAGCAATATTCGAGCGCGGGTCTAATTTGGGATTTATATAGGAGAAGAAGTTGGGCCGGAGTAAAGTATTTCTTGGCTCTAAAAAGATAACTCAGTTTTCCTGAGGCTGATCTGGCGATACCCGATACGTGTTTATGCCATGATACATTCCCACAGACCGTGACGCCGAGCAATCTCAAACTTTCCCCAGCCTCGAGGGCCCGGCCATTCATCATCAGCTGTGGAACCGATGATCCGGTTTTCTTTGTGAATGTTGTATACTGGGTCTTCGTTGCATTGAAGTCGACAAGATTGGGCCTTCCCCACTGCAGGACTTTATCTAGATCCTGGTTCAGAGAGTCAATCTGTCTACTTCTCAGCTGGTGCGACGTTGATGCACCAATCGGCCGATCACTCGAAAAGGAGGAAACAAGCGTACTATCATCCGCAAAACTGAACACTTTGTTATCCGTTGTCTCCAACAAATCATTTATGTGAAGCAAGAACAAGGTTGGAGCCAAAATAGAACCCTGGGGCACCCCCGAATTAACAGGATACAGATCCGAACACTCGCTGTCCACAACAACCCGGATCCATCGATTCTCGAGGAAGCTCCTCGTCCAGTCACAAAGCTGTTGGGAAAGTCCATATGAACGAAGTTTGCTCAGCAATGCCCCGTGCCAGACGCGGTCAAAAGCCTTGGAGATATCTAATGCGACCGCCCTTGACTCACCATGCCGTTCAATCGCAGATGTCCATATATCGGTTATAGGTGTCAAAAGGTCTCCTGTGGACCGCCTGCCACGGAATCCGTATTGACGATCATTCAGAAGACCGTTGCACTCCAAATATTTAACCAACTCTGTATTGATGACTTTTTCCATTACCTTAGATAAAATAGACAGTAATGCTATCGGACGGTAATTTTGTGGGAGACACTTTTTTCCCGTCTTTGGGATTGGCTGAACTCGAGCGATTTTCCAGCAGACAGGAAAGGTCCTCCGTGCATAAGATAAGCGGAAGAGTCTGCCAAGAACCGGCGATAGTTCTGGGGCACAGTTCTTAAGGACTATTGCTGGTATTCCGTCCGGGCCGGTTGTCTTCCTACAATCCAGTTCACGTAGAATGCGTTGAATAGTGCGCGGACGAAATCTCACATCCCGCATGGAAGACTGTACCGGCGAGATCACAGGTGGCTGCAAAAGGCCGGGATCGAGGTTTGAATTCGCGGAAAATAAATTCGCGAACACATTAGCTTTATCCTT
This sequence comes from Microdon myrmicae, assembly GCA_963931805.1. Taxonomy (NCBI): domain Eukaryota; kingdom Metazoa; phylum Arthropoda; class Insecta; order Diptera; family Syrphidae; genus Microdon; species Microdon myrmicae. The sequence goes on along the minus strand of OZ007498.1, from coordinate 40,656,782 downwards.
TGGATTCGTGACTAACGTCCCGCTGTCTGTCACCAACGGAGGAAAAGAGGAGGAAGCAAAGTTAGTGCTGACAGCCTTTGCCATTGACCAGAAGGAGCGCGAACCAGTTGGGCACCGAAGGAGCTTATTGATCACCTTGTCGTTGTGAGCCTTCTTCGCGGTATCAATCGCCTGGTTGCACACGTTTCTGATTCTAACAAAATTCGTTCTGTTAACATCGGTGGGATTGGAGCGCCATTGCTTAAAAGCTCTATTTTTTGCCGCTGTAATGAGCTCGCATTTTTTGTCAAACCAAGGTTTATCAGACGAACTTCGTTTGATGGAATGTGGAATATACATCTCCATCCCCAGAAGAATAATCTCTGACACCGACTCCGCGCAAGCGTTAACATCGGAGTTTCCGAAGCACATCTCGGCCCATGGAAAGGATGCGAAGAAATCTCGCATATCGTCCCAGTCAGCAGCCCCATACTTCCATAAATGGCGAAGCTGCCTAGGCCGGTTATTCGCTTGGTATGCAAGTGCTTGCGCGACAGATACCAAGCAGTGATCTGAGTTTCCCAGTGGCGCAGAAACCTCTACGGTATAAATACTCGGTTCGGATGTCAAAAACAGATCCAGGGTGTTCGCATAATCGCCTCGGGCATCCGGCACTCGCGTTGGCTCCCCACGAGTTGAGTCAAGTTGTGGCTTACAGCAAACATCTCCGCCAGCCTCCCAGCCTCGTCGGCTCTGTTAGAATGTAACAACCAGCGGGAATTGTGCACGTTAAAATCGCCAAGGACAATAATTTCAGAAGCTGGGTGGTTGATCTGTATCCAGTGGACGGTATATGAAAGATGTTCGAAAAATGTCGCCGGTCGATCGTCATTCGGGGAGCGGTAAAGACAACAAAGAAATTTAACGGAATTCCTCAGCACGACCCTCAACCATATGATGTCCATATTATTGGGCTCCAATGCCTCCATCCTCTGGCAAGCCAGATCGGACCGTGCGAAGACGCAGACTCCGCCCTTAAAACGGAATCTCGAATGTAAGTCGTATCCTGAGCAACGAAGATATGTCGAATCAGTTGACGAATCGACCTGGGTCTCAGTTAGGGCAAGGATATCAGGTTTCGTTGTTTGCAAATATTGGTGGACGGCGTTTACATTAGTATTGGTGAAACCGATGCCCCTGATGTTACAAAAAGCCGTCACCAGTCGAGCGTGGGCCGAGCCTCGAGAGCGAGCCCGGTTATGCGATGACGAACCTCTCAAAGTTCCATTATTTATCATGATATCTGCATGATATTCCTCCTGACATAGTCCTCACCGGAGATCCGAATGGGAGACTAGTTTACCTCCGGAATTCTTTATATCAGAAGACACCATCATGACTTATCCCCGTGTCAGTCCGGGCCATCAGCCACACATTCGAAACACCGTCGAAGATTTCTCTCGGCGATATCGCGGAATATACAGCGTGACGGGGTGGTATCTCACCTTGGGACCGACCACCACCTAACCAACCTTTTCTCGAACCGGTCCATCAGCCAAGCTCCGAAAGATGGCCAGGGATTTCTCCCGACCATTTCACGGAGCCTAAAGCTTGATGGGGTGGTATTTCACCGGGCGCACAGGGCGTTGGGACCCCGGCTACCACTCGGCCTTTAGTCGCCTCTTACGACAAGCTGGCCTAGCTGTGAGTATATTCTAAGGCCCTACTCACAGGGCGTTAAATGATATGAACCACAATGACGTTTACACAAATCTGCTTCAGCGGACCCGCGACATCACCCCCCCCCCCCCCCCCCCCCCTCGCCCAGTACACTCCGATCACCATGGCATTCAGTTTTTCATTACCATTCATCAAACATCTAGCGCCCGGTTCACTGTCGCGCAAGACCAATTCCTCCAAAGTACTAAATGCTGGCTAAAGCACAATTCCAACGCATGTTTTTTTTTTTTATTTCAGTAGGAAGGTGTAAATCTTCAAAAGATACCTCTGGGCCGATCCAGGGACTAGCCGGATTTTTACCGACTAAAACCACCTCCCGCCAAGCACATATTCCCGTTGATCCCCGCTGACTTTCTTTTAGATGTTCCATCGTGGAGCGGGGCGGGGTTTAACTGTTACTCCGCTCGTCGCCTCACAACTCCTGCATCATGTAACATGGAATGTCATTTGCTCCGGACCATGCCTGTTTGGAACCCAGCATGTATTCTATTACTCCTGCTGGAATAACTGTCCGTCTCATATGTCTCTCGAAAATCGTTCGTGCGGTATCGAATCTCACGCAATCTGTTGGCACGTGTTCCTCATTTTCTATTTTGCCTTTGCAATACAAGCAGCATGGGTGATTCCAATGCATGGTGAACGAGGGCATTTCTCCACCTTCAAGAATTCCGTGGTCTAGTCCCCTCCACAGCGTCATAAAGAAGGACGGCATTATTCGACCTTGTGGTGATTACCGACGCCGCAATGCCGTAACACTCCGCGTGAGTTATCCTCTGTCACGTCTCACGGCTTTCCAACTGGTACTGTGGGGGTAAAAGGTATGTAGTATGCCTGTAGTATTCACTTAAAATCCCCAACGATTATGTTGTGCGAAGATGACCCTCAGGAAGTCCACGAGATGAAATAATTAATACTGCACTGTGTTGATTTGATTTATACTATCCGCATTTATTTATTGGTGAATGGCACAATATCGATTGAACTTAATTAATGTAATTAATTAATTAATAAAACAAATGTAGTGTAATTAAAATAAACATGAATCACAGCCCCACTGGATTAATCAGAATGTCTATAATTTACTATTTCACTTCTGGCAAGCAGGGGACGGGAACGCCAGACTGTTCAGCTGGTCGGTCGTACGCAAATCGCGAATATAGGTGAACCGTCAAAACAGGCCTCGGGAACTAAAGAACTTTACGTGTGCACCAACTCTGTCGAACGACTGCCTGGGCTTTTTTGTTCCGTGAACTAAACGAACTATCTCAACCGCAGATACAACCAGGTTCAGATACAAATAACGACTCACTTTCGACTTCTTTTGACCGATCACGATAGCGGTTAAAAATCTCGACTCGGAGCAGCGTGTCTGACACCGATGGTGGATGTGTAGCGACTGACTCAATTTAGGGTGGAAATCGTAATTTCTGCTTTTTACACATTGATCTGCCAATGGTAATCATGCTCTCTTGTGTGTTCCCTCAACTCACCACACTCATCCAGGTCGAAACGCACTTGTGTATTCGTTCGACGTCGATGGGCGTAGCCAGAATGGAGAAATCAAAAGGGAAAGCACAATAACCCAGGGTTGATCTGGCTAGGTGTGTGTGCATCAATGCCGTGTATACGGCTGGTCTACTGACCTAGTGACAATCTCTTAGGTCAACGCACTATAGCAAGACAGAAATACGAGAGAGAGGAAAACCTAGCTAAGGTTATTCACCAGCAAAAAGAGATCATTGATCCCAAGCGAATGGGTGATCTGGGAAAAGTCAATAGGACGCCGCATCGGCTGGGGATATAATACCATTCTGTGGAATGTTCAATAAATACCCAAGCCTATGGACTATGACGCAACCGCGTCGCTTGGTTTGACTTGGTTGTTGCTAACCAATACGAATGGAATTTCCGGTGGAAATCCCATGGTTAGCGCAATAGTGTTGCCGTATGTCGTTGATTGTAACTAAACTCAATTATGCATTATCTGCATAGAATAATGAGTTTAGCTATGCGTCCCTTTGACATGTTTTACAGGTAAATACCTATCAAGGAAATGGGTAGGTATTGTGGTTGGAATTGTGGGCTGTTTCTCCTATAGGATAGAGAAACCCCTACAGTACTACCGGATAAGTCGATTTTTACGCTTCTGGACCTGACCCGTGCGTATCTTCAAATCCCCATGACATCAGATGTCGGACCGAAAACCGCAATTGTAATCCCGTTGGGGTTATACGAGTTTGAATGGATGACATTTGGGCTACGCAACGCCGCCCAAACCCAACAGTGTCTCATCGACTCTATATTTGGCGACTTGGATTTTATCTTCACCTATATGGATGACATACTCACTCTCTAAGCGTCAAACCCACACCTGAAGCACCTAGGAGATAGTTTCAAATGTCTCGCCTAAACGGCATCACCTAGTCATCACTATCATGGGATATCAACGGATGCGACCGGTATTCAAGCACCACCGATTTCCGTCAAATCAATGGCAGAATTTCGGAAGCCAGAACCTGTTACTGAACTTCGTCGCTTTCTCGGTGTACTCAACTTTTTCGGTCTTAGCATGCCACACGATGCGTCAAACCAAGCACATTTCTGCAAAATGCTTCACACCTCGAAGAAAAAGGGATAATACACCACTAACCTGGAAGCTATCTTTGGAAGCAGATTTTCTCCATTGTCGCCAAGCAGTCACGGACGCCGTCACGTTGGCACATCCAACGCTGCAGCAGACGCACTCTCTCGTGTTGCATCTATAGCAACTCGATAAGCATGAACTACGATGCCATAGCCACAGCACAAAATATAGATCCGGAGCTGAAAAAGTTGAGATGGGTAAGTCGCATAAAATTCACCGATTTTGTTCTTCTGGGTACCGGAACAGAGGTGCTCTCCGAAAGAACTTCCTGACGAGTTCGCCCTTACATACCTAGGGTATTCAGGTGAACCGCTCTTGAGGCAGTTCACAACCCCTGGGGTAAGAGCCTTGTGTAAAACCATCACCTTCCGTTTCTTCTGATCATCAATGAAAGTGGACACCGGAAAATGAGCACGGAGCGGCCACGACTGTCACCAAATCAAAGTGCACAGACATACCAAGCCGCCCTTGGGAACCTTCGCATTCCTCCAATTCGAAATTATGTATAATTAAATATCGATGTGCATGATGTCGAAGAAAGGACTCTAAAGTACTAAAAAATTCAGATAACAGATCTAGACGAATCCCACCAATCTCTACAATCCAACAAAGACTGTTTTCCTTTATTTGGATTCTCATTAAGCATATCATCATTTACAACAGGGTGATCAAGATTCAACGCCCCCAGCAACCAGAACAGCCATAACCAGAAAGGCCAACAACTCAAGAAAGTATAAAGGTGAATACCCTCTCCATTAGTTACCCAATTATCATAACTCGTAATTGTTATAAGTATTTTGTACATAACAAAATTGGTGCAGGCATCCGGTCACATTTTTCCTAAGTTTACGCTGTCAAGTTTTTCAGTTGCTTCTTTTGTTTCCTTTTCTCTGCTCAGTGAAGAGAAGACAAAATCTTTTTTCTTTGTTTCTTTATAGATATTTGGTTTCGTTACGCACCTCTCTTTCCTTTTGCTTATTCATCATTCTTGTTCGCTTTCTCCCTTCTTGATTCGTTTCTTCTCAACGGTTTCCATTCGTCTTGGATTAACCTTGGGGTAATTTATTTATAATCGCGTATCTCGCGATGCAAACGAGACAACAATCAAAAATCGACTCCTCTACTAATACTCCTCTTCGCGCCATTGCTTAAAAGCTCTATTTTTTGCCGCTGTAATGAGCTCGCATTTTTTGTCAAACCAAGGTTTATCAGACGAACTTCGTTTGATGGAATGTGGAATATACATCTCCATCCCCAGAAGAATAATCTCTGACACCGACTCCGCGCAAGCGTTAACATCGGAGTTTCCGAAGCACATCTCGGCCCATGGAAAGGATGCGAAGAAATCTCGCATATCGTCCCAGTCAGCAGCCCCATACTTCCATAAATGGCGAACCTGCCTAGGCCGGTTATTCACTTGGTATGCAAGTGCTTGCGCGACAGATACCAAGCAGTGATCTGAGTTTCCCAGTGGCGCAGAAACCTCTACGGTATAAATACTCGGTTCGGATGTCAAAAACAGATCCAGGGTGTTCGCATAATCGCCTCGGGCATCCGGTATTCGCGTTGGCTCCCCCACGAGTTGAGTCAAGTTATGGCTTACAGCAAACATCTCCGCCAGCCTCCCAACCTCGTCGGTTCTGTTAGAATGTAACAACCAGTCGGAATTGTGCACATTAAAATCGCCAAGGACAATAATTTCAGAAGCTGGGTGGTTGATCTGTATCCAGTGGACGGTATATGAAAGATGTTCGAAAAATGTCGCCGGTCGATCGTCATTCGGGGAGCGGTAAAGACAACAAAGAAATTTAACGGAATTCCTCAGCACGACCCTCAACCATATGATGTCCATATTATTGGGCTCCAATGCCTCCATCCTCTGGCAAGCCAGATCGGACCGTGCGAAGACGCAGACTCCGCCCTTAAAACGGAATCTCGAATGTAAGTCGTATCCTGAGCAACGAAGATATGTCGAATCAGTTGACGAATCGACCTGGGTCTCAGTTAGGGCAAGGATATCAGGTTTCGTTGTTTGCAAATATTGGTGGACGGCGTTTACATTAGTATTGGTGAAACCGATGCCCCTGATGTTACAAAAAGCCGTCACCAGTCGAGCGTGGGCCGAGCCTCGAGAGCGAGCCCGGTTATGCGATGACGAACCTCTCAAAGTTCCATTATTTATCATGATATCTGCATGATATTCCTCCTGACATAGTCCTCACCGGAGATCCGAATGGGAGACTAGTTTACCTCCGGAATTCTTTATATCAGAAGACACCATCATGACTTATCCCCGTGTCAGTCCGGGCCATCAGCCACACATTCGAAACACCGTCGAAGATTTCTCTCGGCGATATCGCGGAATATACAGCGTGACGGGGTGGTATCTCACCTTGGGACCGACCACCACCTAACCAACCTTTTCTCGAACCGGTCCATCAGCCAAGCTCCGAAAGATGGCCAGGGATTTCTCCCGACCATTTCACGGAGTCTAAAGCTTGATGGGGTGGTATTTCACCGGGCGCACAGGGCGTTGGGACCCCGGCTACCACTCGGCCTTTAGTCGCCTCTTACGACAAGCTGGCCTAGCTGTGAGTATATTCTAAGGCCCTACTCACAGGGCGTTAAATGATATGAACCACAATGACGTTTACACAAATCTGCTTCAGCGGACCCGCGACATCACCCCCCCCCCCCCCCCCTCGCCCAGTACACTCCGATCACCATGGCATTCAGTTTTTCATTACCATTCATCAAACATCTAGCGCCCGGTTCACTGTCGCGCAAGACCAATTCCTCCAAAGTACTAAATGCTGGCTAAAGCACAATTCCAACGCATGTTTTTTTTTTTTATTTCAGTAGGAAGGTGTAAATCTTCAAAAGATACCTCTGGGCCGATCCAGGGACTAGCCGGATTTTTACCGACTAAAACCACCTCCCGCCAAGCACATATTCCCGTTGATCCCCGCTGACTTTCTTTTAGATGTTCCATCGTGGAGCGGGGCGGGGTTTAACTGTTACTCCGCTCGTCGCCTCACAACTCCTGCATCATGTAACATGGAATGTCATTTGCTCCGGACCATGCCTGTTTGGAACCCAGCATGTATTCTATTACTCCTGCTGGAATAACTGTCCGTCTCATATGTCTCTCGAAAATCGTTCGTGCGGTATCGAATCTCACGCAATCTGTTGGCACGTGTTCCTCATTTTCTATTTTGCCTTTGCAATACAAGCAGCATGGGTGATTCCAATGCATGGTGAACGAGGGCATTTCTCCACCTTCAAGAATTCCGTGGTCTAGTCCCCTCCACAGCGTCATAAAGAAGGACGGCATTATTCGACCTTGTGGTGATTACCGACGCCGCAATGCCGTAACACTCCGCGTGAGTTATCCTCTGTCACGTCTCACGGCTTTCCAACTGGTACTGTGGGGGTAAAAGGTATGTAGTATGCCTGTAGTATTCACTTAAAATCCCCAACGATTATGTTGTGCGAAGATGACCCTCAGGAAGTCCACGAGATGAAATAATTAATGCTGCACTGTGTTGATTTGATTTATACTATCCGCATTTATTTATTGGTGAATGGCACAATATCGATTGAACTTAATTAATGTAATTAATTAATTAATAAAACAAATGTAGTGTAATTAAAATAAACATGAATCACAGCCCCACTGGATTAATCAGAATGTCTATGATTTACTATTTCACTTCTGGCAAGCAGGGGACGGGAACGCCAGACTGTTCAGCTGGTCGGTCGTACGCAAATCGCGAATATAGGTGAACCGTCAAAACAGGCCTCGGGAACTAAAGAACTTTACGTGTGCACCAACTCTGTCGAACGACTGCCTGGGCTTTTTTGTTCCGTGAACTAAACGAACTATCTCAACCGCAGATACAACCAGGTTCAGGTACAAATAACGACTCACTTTCGACTTCTTTTGACCGATCACGATAGCGGTTAAAAATCTCGACTCGGAGCAGCGTGTCTGACACCGATGGTGGATGTGTAGCGACTGACTCAATTTAGGGTGGAAATCGTAATTTCTGCTTTTTACACATTGATCTGCCAATGGTAATCATGCTCTCTTGTGTGTTCCCACAACTCACCACACTCATCCAGGTCGAAACGCACTTGTGTATTCGTTCGACGTCGATGGGCGTAGCCAGAATGGAGAAATCAAAAGGCAAAGCACAATAACCCAGGGTTGATCTGGCTGGGTGTGTGTGCATCGATGCCGTGTATACGGCTGGTCTACTGACCTAGTGACAATCTCTTAGGTCAACGCACTATAGCAAGACAGAAATACGAGAGAGAGGAAAACCTAGCTAAGGTTATTCACCAGCAAAAAGAGATCATTGATCCCAAGCGAATGGGTGATCTGGGAAAAGTCAATAGGACGCCGCATCGGCTGGGGATATAATACCATTCTATGGAATGTTCAATAAATACCCAAGCCTATGGACTATGACGCAACCGCGTCGCTTGGTTTGACTTGGTTGTTGCTAACCAATACGAATGGAATTTCCGGTGGAAATCGCATGGTTAGCGCAATAGTGTTGCCGTATGTCGTTGATTGTAACTAAACTCAATTATGCATTATCTGCATAGAATAATGAGTTTAGCTATGCGTCCCTTTGACATGTTTTACAGGTAAATACCTATCAAGGAAATGGGTAAGTATTGTGGTTGGAATTGTGGGCTGTTTCTCCTATAGGATAGAGAAACCCCTACAGTACTACCGGATAAGTCGATTTTTACGCTTCTGGACCTGACCCGTGCGTATCTTCCAATCCCCATGGCATCAGATGTCGTACCGAAAACCGCAATTGTAATGGGGTTGGGGTTATACGAGTTTGAATGGATGACCTTTGGGCTACGCAACGCCGCCCAAACCCAACAGTGCCTCATCGACTCTATATTTGGCGACTTGGATTTTATCTTCACCTATATGGATGACATACTCACTCTCTAAGCGTCAAACCCACACCTGAAGCATCTAGGAGATAGTTTCAAATGTCTCGCCTAAACGGCATCACCTAGTCATCACTATCATGGGATATCAACGGATGCGACCGGTATTCAAGCACCACCGATTTCCGTCAAATCAATGGCAGAATTTCGGAAGCCAGAACCTGTTACTGAACTTCGTCGCTTTCTCGGTGTACTCAACTTTTTCGGTCTTAGCATGCCACACGATGCGTCAAACCAAGCACCTTTCTGCAAAATGCTTCACACCTCGAAGAAAAAGGGATAATACACCACTAAACTGGAAGCTATCTTTGGAAGCAGCTTTTCTCCATTGTCGCCAAGCAGTCACGGACGCCGTCACGTTGGCACATCTAACGCTGCAGCAGACGCACTCTCTCGTGTTGCATCTATAGCAACTCGATAAGCATGAACTACTATGCCATAGCCACAGCACAAAATATAGATCCGGAGCTGAAAAAGTTGAGATGGGTAAGTCGCATAAAATTCACCGACTTTGTTCTTCTGGGTACCGGAACAGAGGTGGTCTCCGAAAGAACTTCCTGACGAGTTCGCCCTTACATACCTAGGGTGTTGCTTCTTTTGTTTCCTTTTCTCTGCTCAGTGAAGAGAAGACAAAATCTTTTTTCTTTGTTTCTTTATAGATATTTGGTTTCGTTGCGCACCTCTCTTTCCTTTTGCTTATTCATCATTCTTGTTCGCTTTCTCCCTTCTTGATTCGTTTCTTCTCAACGGTTTCCATTCGTCTTGGATTAACCTTGGGGTAATTTATTTATAATCACGTATTTCGCGATGCAAACGAGACAACAATCAAAAATCGACTCCTCTACTAATACTCCTCTTCGCGGAACGTAACAACCCGTAAACAGCATGTTGGGAGCAGACAAAGTTCTGGACGTAGGCCATAGAATGGTGCCTGTGATCAGTGGACAAAAAGGCCCTACCGCAGCTGTCGAACTATCAATGTTCAAATGTTCATAGACAGCTGTAATAGACACTGCTTTGCCTGTCGCCTGAGAGCACACTCCAGATTTCCTCCAATTGTTTGATGATATGAAAGCTCGACTCTGACCTCAAGCTCGCCAGAGTCAGGTTACTGTTGCCTACCCCTAGGCGTTGGATCAACGAGTGTATTTCAATAAGTATGATGGGCTTGAATTTGCTAGTTGATTTGTTGCTTTGGAACAACCTGGGATAACAGAACCTTACCAGGGCTGTGGAGATTATTACCACAATGATTCGCTCGCCTAGGTCCGCGGCAATCTTGCGCGACACCCGTTAATTGCACGCATGGCGTATAGTTTTTGTAATAAGAAAGAGCATTTATACAACGATGATGTCTGAGATGTTGAAACGCCCCATTCTGTAGAGATTGCAGACAATACGGATATGATACGGGTATTAAAGACTGGCGTGCACAAGATACACAACCACCTCCGCGGAATCTCGAACCTCCAGAACATAGGTCACAGTATCAACATAGGGAGTCCCCGAATAAAATAAATCAGGGAATATTCCAACCCTCTACATCCAAACAAACAACGGCATTAAACATAGAGTGTACAGCAATCAATGCTGTTGTGAGTTCTGTGGCTGAAAGGGTCACATGCGGGAGGGGTGTGGCTACAGGAGAAAATGGGGCAAAAACCCAAAATTCATCAACCTACGCACCCGGCAAGCGGTTAAGGTTGTACGTCACCGTCATAATCCACCTACCCGTACAGTCAATCTAGAATGGAAGGAAGTGCAGACAAATAACAACTCACAGGATCACGGAAATTCACGCGACAAAGGCAGCAAAAACCGAAAGCCCCAGTCACAACAGCTACAAGCCAATACAGGCCAAAGTCGTACCAGCTTTGCCAATGCTGAGCCTTCTAAGGCTGGAAAGCAGGGCAGAGACACAACCACGGACTTAAAATGCCGGAAGCAATACCGACCACAAGACCGTCGGCTTAGGGCCGACCGAAGCCACTCTAGTTCTGCTGATACGGTGTCTACGGGGACTCCAAAGCAGGTCGATCGTTCGAAGAAGAGTGATGAACGGTGTAAATTTTGCGGACAACACGCCTACAAGGCGGCAGTGTATCAACAAAATGCGAGATGTCGGAAAATACCAACCCGACCGCATTAAACTCACAATCCAGCCAATGCTGTTCTCGATTTTCGCCGACCAAAGTCCCGATTGTTCAATTTCCTTTGGACATTGGCCGTAGATCAGCCTCGTAAAGCTGAAGGCATTCCACCGAACGTATACAGTGGATGCCCAGAAAGCAACTACCCTCCAAACGCTTTTTTGGCAAGGGGAATTCTAGAGGCTGCTGCCAGGGGAAGTTCAAATTAAATCAAGAAATCCTCTGTAGCTTCCGGGTAACCCCCTCCTTGACTGGGTTTTCTACCAACAGGCCGGTATCGACGGTTGGAATTGTAAAGTTAATGGACCGGGAGATTGTTCGCAATTCGGCAAAACAATCATGAATTCTTTAAGTTTTTCCATTAATTTTGCAAATGACAGGGAGAAGGAAGCTGAACGGGAAACCGCACCATCTAAGAAGATCCAGGCCGCGGTTGGCAGTCACCTCGAAACCCTACTCATACAGGAGAAGGGCTGCTAAACTTTCCCGGCCCAAGTTACACCAACAACAAAGCTACAGCCCAAAAACCAAAAGACACCTACCATCAGACCCTTCGGAGGTAGAAGTCTTTCTGAGCAGACCAGCCATAGTATCAGGACGCTCACGAAAGATGATTGGGCTCCCAATAAAAATCCGAGAGGAGGTAATCTTGGTACGTAAAGAAGTACAATCAGGGATCTTTCTACCTAATTGTATTTTGAGGAAGGCGAACAATGCACAGATTGAGGCACTCAATATCATAGATTATCCTCAAACCATCGACCGGATCAAGAGGAAGTTATTTCCAACAAAGAAGCGTTCCTTCTTTCCTTTGGAAACCCGGGAGAATATATAATACATACGGTAAGTGAGTAAATATGTCAACGGGAATTAATTCCGATCAAGAATCGAGTAATCCCGTATCCGAGATTAACACATCGGGATTGGAACACCTTCAATTCATTCAACATCTGTTCTCGGAGGATGAGTCATCTCATGATTCAACCAAAGATTCAAAATTGACACTATTACATGAGGAACTCCACTTGGGGAGAAACCTAAGCCCACAAGAGTGTCAATCTATAGTGGAAATATGCGATGAGTTTAATGACTTTTTCCACCTCAAAGACGACCACTTGACGTATACCAGTGCGATGTCGCATGAAATACCTTTGGTACAGGACCAAGCAACTATAAACTTCGGGTCTGTGACCGAATAGCTTCGACGATCAAGCGGAGTACCCCAATAAGATGCCAGTCACATTCGTATGCATACTAATGAGTCAGTGTTGGATGTTAAACTCAGTAAACCTTCTCTTGGTCATGGAGCAAAAGTTTGACCACTGTTAAACTGAAATGATAAAAGCTTGATCCATTCCGGATTATCACATAATGTAAAGCATTGTTTAAGCTTTTTAGATATAAAATTCACCTATGTTACCTAAAAGTATGACAATGATTTTTGATGATAACAGTACCACCCCACCTGCAAATATATTCAAAGTAAAATATTCGTATTTATAACTTTAGTCGTTGGAGAAAATAACGTGAAGTGGGCGGACGGGGTGTTACACAACCGCTTTGATTCCAGTGTGGAGGACTGTAGAATAATCCAATAGCAGCAATATAGTCTGCTATTGTTGGAAGTTTGCGCATGCACTGGGAGCCAACCGTTCGCTTAATTCACTTTTCTGGTCCATCGTTGATAGCAACGAGGATGTCTACAACCAGATCGTCCAAAATGAAGGGGATGCCGTCACACCCCTTTGAAAGACCGGCGACAAGTACAAGTGCATCGTACAAGCTGTCTACATAGAAGGTGAAATGTCTTTCACGCTTCCGATGGGAGGTTATACTTTACCTGCCACTGACGTGAACCGCTGAGCCTTAATGTCACGACACTAGAAGGATAACTCTAGAAGTCTCAAACTCCGGTGCTGACAATCGGCCCGACGCACGGATAGCATGAACTGTTGGCCAGCACGACCAAAGCTCAGAGACCAATGAATCAATAGAGACAAAATTAACTCGCGATCAGACCGGCCGTCTAGGAGAAGAGCTGAAGCAGTAATGTTGGTCGCCAATTGAGAGTTCGTACTTGAATTACTGGAGGCAAGTTCCGAAGCGGTGGTAGTGACTAGTGAGAAGAACCGCCTGGTCAAATCATAGCTCAATCAATCGAATCTGGCCGAGGAAGAGAAAGCAATGCCGCATCATGAATACACAAGGAATAGCGACATCCAGGAGTTAGCCCAAGCAATGATAGGACTTTTTCAAAGGTAGCAACACACTTCAACGGTGCCAGTGGAGAAGTGTTGGTATCCTGGAAGTCGTACGGTGACACTATAGCGTTTGTGAGGACAGTGAAAAGCGTGTGATTCGAACCGACGCAAGACGCTTAGAATCACTAAAAGACAGAACCAGTGCTCCAGATATCAGACCACTGCCGCGAGTACGAATTCGATCGTTATTCTCAAGTACACTCATCAACTGATATGGAATTACTATGTTATTGCCATGGCTCTGATGAATACGCTTTGATTTTTCGATATGTTTTTCGGCGTTGTTGTTCTTCATTAATCGTTCTGTGTGTCTGCTAGAAACGCCACACTACTCGCTTTCCAGGAATTTTGCTACGATCAACTTCGTGTACGAACGACGGAGCCAGGAGTGAGCGAGCGAATGAGTGAATGTCGGAGTAGACGAGTGCTCTGTGTAGAAGTCTGTGCAACCCGGCGAAGGCCAGGACGATTGTTGTCCCTGTTCAATTCAAGTTGACATACATTATCCACGTGACACCCCTGGATAGCTACTTTGGCACCCGCCAAGTAGTGTACCAACGCATGCAGCGACATCCTAAGAAAGGTTGGCGCAAGGCTAATAACCTTGCCCGAAAGAACTAATTATTATGGACAATTTAACAAGTCTCGAATATGAACCGGATACCGGTGGAAAGACTTGCTAAATAAGGCCAAGACCGGATCCCGGTTGTAGTGCTGATGATGATGATGATGATGATGATGATGATACCGCAAACCTACAAGTAATCAGGTCCCGAAGATCCACATGGGCCGGACATGTTTTTTTTGTTATTTTTTTTTTTACAATTTTCCCCGGAGAGGCCAACCTATAGCAGCGGCACCCCGAGATGGCACCAAATAATTGTTGCAGTTCTTTATGAACAGTTGCAGGTTGTAATGCTCTGGAAAAACTCGCACGGGGAGGGGAAGCTTTCACACTCTGGAGCGGAATTAGTTCTGATGCAGGGATGTTCGCACCGTCGGGTGATGAACCGCAAATTGGTGCGATCCGTCTGATTGTCTTATGGAGCGCATATACGAGGGTGGACTGAAACGTTTCCGACATCAAAGTGGAGAAAGCAGCACTCAATAAAAACTAGTGAATGTAGTTGTGCATCTTTTGACAATTACTCACCAAAATATCAGCTATTTTGGATGCGTAGTTTGTATTTGACAGTCGTGTGAGTGAGTCGATGTGAGTGTTATTTTGTGAAAATGGATAAAATTGGCTATCGAGTTGTCATTAAATTTTTCTTTTTGAAACGCAATACACCTACGCAAATCAACGATGAGTTGGACTCTGTGTATGGAGACTCTGCACCATCATTTACCATAGTGAAATTGTGGACAGCTGAATTTAAACGTGGCCGTGAGAGCTTGGGAGACGATGGACGTTCGGGACGTCAAAAAACTGCAACAACTGACGATAGCATTGGTAAAGTTCACCAAATGGTACTAGACGACCGCCGAATTAAAGTGAGAGAGATAGCAGGGGCTATGAAAATGTCTAAAGAACGTGTTTGTCACCTATTAAATCAAGATTGAGGCATGAGAAAGCCGCCCGCGCGTTGGGTGCCGCGTTTGCTCACGTTAGACCAAAAACGTGTTCGAATGAACATTTCCAACGCACTCTGTTGGCGCAATAAATCCGTG
Organism: Microdon myrmicae; assembly: GCA_963931805.1. Classification (NCBI taxonomy): domain Eukaryota; kingdom Metazoa; phylum Arthropoda; class Insecta; order Diptera; family Syrphidae; genus Microdon; species Microdon myrmicae. The sequence continues at coordinate 40,641,360 of OZ007498.1, read as the reverse complement.
TTTTGGCACCGATTAATTACTGTCGATGAACTTGAATACACCATTATACCCGGAAACAAAAATACAGTCAAAACGGTGGACTGCAAAGGGGGAATTGGCTCCAAAAAAAGCAAAAAACATAGGCTCATTCAAATGACTTTCAAATAAAAACTACGCGCCCAAAATAGTGAGTAACTGACAAAAGATGCACAACTACTTTCACTAGCTTCTAATGACGGGCGCTGCTATCTTCACGTTGAGGTTGGGAACTTTCCAGCCCACCCATGTAAACCGAATCACGCGGAACAATATCACGAATCTCCGAGGAACAATAATAATATCTGTAAAACAGACAACGGTCGGCTACGCGCCTTCGATGTGATAGCGACTGTAGTCCAGACGTCAACGCCGCGTCCCCGATCAGGCAGATCGCTTGACTCTGTATGCTCTCAAGTAGGTCCAGGGTATGTTTAGGAGCCGAGCTCCAAACATGAGAGCTATATTCGAGCGCGGGTCTAATTTGAGATTTATATAGGAGAAGAAGTTGGGCCGGAGTAAAATATTTCTTGGCTCTAAAAAGATAACTCAGTTTTCCTGAGGCTGATCTGGCGATACCCGATACGTGTTTATGCCATGATACATTCCCACAGACCGTGACGCCAAGCAATTTCAAACTTTCCCCAGCCTCGAGGGCCCGGCCATTCATCATCAGCTGTGGAATCGATGATTCACTTTTCCTTGTAAATCTTGTATATTGTGTCTTCGCTTCATTGAAGTCTACGAGATTGGCACTTCCCCACTGCAGGACCCTATCTAGATCCTGATTCAGAGAGGTCAATCTGTCTAC